>JAYKAV010002865.1:374766-441296 GCA_035582835.1 Phoebastria nigripes | reverse complement strand
AGTGTCGAAGGCTTTACTGAAGTCCAGGTAGACCACATCCACAGCCTTTCCCTCATCCACTAGGCGGGTCACCTGGTCACAGAAGGAGATCAGGTTGGTCAAGCAGGACCTGCCTTCCATGAACCCGTGCTGGCTGGGCCTGATCCCCTGGTTGTCCCGCACATGGCTTGCGAGCGCCCCCAAGATGAACCGCTCCATAATCTTCCCCAGCAGCGAGGTCAGGCTGACAGGCCTGTAGTTCCCCAGAAATTCCTTCCGGCCCTTCTTGTAGATGGGCGTCACATTGGCAAGCCTCCAGTCATCCAGGACCTCCCCCATTAACCAGGACTGCTGATAAATGATGGAGAGTGGCTTGGCAAGCTCCTCCGCCAGCTCCCTCGGCACTCTCGGGTGGATCCCATCCAGCCCCGTAGACTTGTGAGCATCCAGGTGGCGTAGCAGGTCGTTCACTGCTTCCTCTTGGATAATGGGGGGTTTATCCTGCTCGCCGTCCCTGTCTTCCAGCTCAGGGGGCTAAATACCCTGAGGATAACTGGTCTGAAGAGATGATAGAGATGCCTCGTAATATTACTTACAGTTATATTATTTATAGATGGAAAACCTTTGTTATATTTTCAAGTCTATTTCTGTGGCAAGTTCAGAATAAAATTTTCTTGCCAGTGAATATATGGTTAGTAGTTAAATTGTTTTTAAGACTTGATCAGAGAGAAATGAGCAAAATAATAATKAATAATGCTATTTACACAGTGGAATGCAGTGCATGCATTCATTCTCTCTCTCTGTTGCTCCCCCTCTGTCTTCCTTTCTTATTTTCTTACTGTGTGCAGTAGCAGACAAAATGTTAACAGTGGTTTTACTTCATGGGAAACTCTCTTCAAGGTGTGCCATGTATTGTGGCTTTTACATTGACTGGGAGTTGCATGACTAAATGAGATGCAACTGAGTATGCTGTGTCATGCACACAGCGTTTTAAAATAAATGCTTTTCAATTTATTCTCCTTTGGAAAAACAGCAGTAGATGCCATGGCAAAAATGCATCTTCTTGATCTTCACTTTATTCAGTCACATTCACTACGTCTAGAAGATTTATTCATAACAGTTTTTATTTTCCTCTTTAAGAAAAATAAAAGATGGATGAAAATTGATCAGAAAAGACAAGGCAAGGAAACAGTCCCCTAAATGGAAGCCTAAATTTCAATTAGTGGTTACTAAAGCAGATGATAACAATTTTTGCTGTTGGGTTGTCTTGCAGCAAAAATATCCAGAAATGCCTTCTGTCGCCTGTGATGTGCCAGGAGATTGTGCCTTCTCCGATGTAGGTCTCTCCACTCTCTTGCTCTCTCTTATCCATGCTTTTGCTACCTTATGCAAGCATAGATTTCTCAGAGGATCTAAAACTACTGCTCCCTATCATCAGTACCATTTAGTTGCACCTATAGGTATGCCTAGACCTACCACTGCCTGAGGCTGACATTGAAAATCACTTTGATTTTTTAGCTGGTGCAGTATATGGTTGTCTTGGCTTAGGCAAAAACCCTGTTAAACTCTTCCTCTGATCTATTTTTTTTACACTTTCATTTTCTAGTTGCCAGTTTTCAATTCCCAAATGTCCTAAACTTCACTTACTATATTTTTTCAACAATATTTATTATGAACTGCATTCATTCATACTGTTTCTGTTGTGGGAAATGCACTACAACATGACTTTTTTTCCCCCTTACTAGTGGTTTCTATGAGCCTGACAACCTTTTGTGACTAGTGACTTACTGTCTTTTATTGTTGCATGACACTCACATGCAAAGGTTTACTCAGTTTGGTACTTTATCCTAAGGTTATTGGTAATAAGGAGCAAAATATGGATACCAGAGTTCATGTTGAAAGGGGAATAGAGGGGTAAAGAAGTATAATAAAATCCTCAAGACTTAACAGCCAATGTAAACACACAGTATATGTTCCATTTGGACAGTGAAATAGAGTGAATTGTATAAAACACCCTTGAGGTACCACAGTCTGCAGCCATAAGAGAGGATTGCGTGGGGCTGGGAATTCTTGGGAAGAAAAGTGTCCTTCAGACCCCCTACACACTTTTTAGAAATTTTCATGGTTGCACTGTTCTTAGTTTTGTAACATCTCTGACCTTCCTACTAATTGCTGTCGCTGACGCTTTGGTGGCTGAAAAAATGCYGTAGCATTCATCCCCGGATTCAGAGTT
The DNA here is from genome assembly GCA_035582835.1 of Phoebastria nigripes. Classification (NCBI taxonomy): domain Eukaryota; kingdom Metazoa; phylum Chordata; class Aves; order Procellariiformes; family Diomedeidae; genus Phoebastria; species Phoebastria nigripes. The sequence goes on along the minus strand of JAYKAV010002865.1, from coordinate 439,084 downwards.
CCAGTCACAGAGTTATAATAAAATTACGTGTCAATGATAAAGTTGGACCTTGGTGTTTTTTTACTGGAAATGGTACAAAAAGATGGAAATTCGTAGGATCCTCAATATCTGGTTTTCTGCACACAGATATGATTTAGACGTATCTGTCATATCCAAGTTTTTCATGGTAGATTTCCTAAGAACTTTGTTGTGTTATTTTCCATGCATGTTTTAGGTGGAAAGTTATTTTTTCCCTTCAAATTCACTTTGAGGTTCTATTAAAATTTCTTCTACAGTTTCTGTACACTGGGGTTTGCTTGCTTTTCCTTCTCATCAATACCACTCCTTAAAAAAGACTATGGTAATACATATCTTCTAGCTTCTTCTGAAGAGGAGAGAATTTTAGGATTGCCATTTTTACTTAGTGGTGCATTCTTTACTGGGAGCCAAATTCCTTCATATGCCTTTTACTAAGAAAAAAACGTTAGCAGGATGTTTACTGTGTTCTAAAACTCTAAGCCCACTACAAACTAGGATGCCTGGTTTATGCCAGAGGCTTGAATGGCCGGCTAGCCTTGCTCCTTCCATACATGCACTGTAATCTGCTCAGGTATGATGGAGAGGACAGTTAATCACAGATATAAACAAAAAAGATATTCTCTTGAAAAGCCCCTTGGTTACTGACTGGTGTAACATGCAGGCTACTGTACCCATCTATGACTTCCATTATTTCTGATACTTTCTAAGTGTGCATAGTTTCTGTATTGTTACGGAAGGATATTGGTACCTCCAAAGTTGACAGTGTATTGCTCACATAATAAATGGGGTGCAGAATACTTTATGGTGAAGAATTTATTTTGGAAAGGATAATGATACGAAATTCGTTGCAAAGAAACTCAGCAGATGGAGTCAGATTACAACGCAGAACTAATATTTTAAGAACAGAGATTGCTATGCTGCTACCCTAAGCCTAACAAGGGACTTAAAAAAGCTTAAGAGCTGGACTCCTAATATGTTTTTTCTGATATTGGATTGGTTTTATCAAGATCTTTATTTGAAAATATTGTCTTGATTTAATAAGAGTTCCAAAATGTAGAACAAACCAGAAATGGAAATTTGTGTATGAGGACTGAAAAGGGGGCTTTAATTTCCCCATTTGTAAATTAGTATTAGCAAAATATGTTGTCCTTAAGTATAATTTAATCAACTGTGTTGTTCCTTCTGGCAGCTGTGCCAGCTTCTGTTGCAATATAGCTCACGTAAGCATGCAAATATAGGGTAAGTTTAAATCAAGGTTATCACCTTATTAAAGCTATCAGTCCAGATGAGTGAGAGTAGGGGCATACCARCATTAAACACATATTCAAGGAAAGATCTTATATATTTTATATATTTATACATAAAAACGTGCACAGAAATGCATCTGCATTTCTCATGCATTTCTTTCACTGACTCTGCTGATTATAATTGATCATATGTATTACATGTGACAAATTTATAACTTCTACTGTTACAGTCTATTAATTGTTTTCTAAGGTATTTCCACTATTCCTCTATGCTTATACACAGACCAGCTAAGGCTGTACTAAACCTATGAATTCCATAACATAGAGATTCCATATGTTCTTTCCTAGGCAATTTCATTTCATACCTTTCCACTAGATTAACTCTGTATTGCTTAGGGGTACTCTACAAACTCCAGATCACCGTGGCAATTATTCTGCCTTTTTGGTTATTAATTAACGAGTAATGGAATATGTTCACATTAAATAGCTGTATTACTGATTAGGCTTGAATATTCTATTTGAAACTGCCTCAATTGTAACACTACGTTGTAACACTAAAATGGTCAATGATACTGGAAAGTTGATATCAGGTTATTTTTACTGGGTATCCTCCATGGTGCAAGGCAGCTACTTGGACAGTGTTATGGATTTGCTTCCCATGGTGGTACTGACAGCCTAAAAATAGTCTCTATAAATTTTCTAGCAGTTTTCCTTCTGAAATGAATACTTAATTGGTTTATATTTAAACATTGTCTTATATTTAAACATTGGCAAAGGCTTATATATATACATTCACAAATGGAACATATGTTTAATATATCCATCTATGTAGTTTCATGTGAAAGGATTACAATGTGTAGAAAACTAACCTGATGAACTGGTGGGTAGGAACCTGCATTCTGGTTGGGCATAGCTTAGTACCATGTGTCTGAGTTTAGCCTGAAACTTACACTGAGCAGTGGCTGGGGAAGGAAGGACTATAAAGAATTGGAGCAAATACTGAGCAATCCTTCCCTTGGTATAGATTCCTCGCTTCTGTAGATATATTTTTAAGGACTTCCAAAAGTGTACCCAGGCTGTTGCAGAAGATATTACTTTGGGAATCTATAGAGGCCAGAGATATTTTTGAATGGTACTACACACACTCATGGAGAGATAACTGGCAATATAATCTGTCAACCCCTGTCTGCAGCGCCTCCATCTCTACTCTGGTCTCCATGCTTTTTTCTGGTGTTATCGAGTCCTTAGAGACAATGATGGGAATTGGATGTCATATTCAAGATACAATATCTTGAATATTCTTGTTTATTCTCCTGCTTATTCTCTTTTCCGTTTCTAATAATTCCCATCAATCATTTTCCCTTTTTTGTCCGCTCTTGATCACCAAGATGAAAACTTTGGAGGATTTTCCACAGTGATCCCAAGATCAAGAGTTAATAGGTAACCGAGCTACAACCTACCTCTGTGAAAGTAATAAGGTGGTTTTTTCCCATGCCTCTTACTTTGTATTTCTCAGTGTGAAATCCCCTATCCCCAGTTACTTGTTACGTAAAGATTCCCCTGTAACACTTTGCAGTCAAGTTTTCATTTTGTCAAGCTGTCATCTGCTTATATATTCTCTTTTGCTGGCAACCTATGAGTTCAGRTCCAAGTGAGATGCCAGTGGCAACCCACCTCTCATATAAAGACTGGCAATATATTCCTACCATTTGATTTCTATTTTTATTTGGATGTTATCTTAGAAAAGGCTGTTCTCTCTTAATCTATCTTTTTAGTTTTAAGAGCCTTTGCTTAGGAACTTTGCTGAAAGCTTTTTGGAAATTTAGAAACTGTTTATCTATGCAAGTAATCTAGAGCTATATACTCACTGATTCACCCGATAGTTTTAACAGGTTTTGTGAAGAGTGGCTTCCCTTCACAAAACTGTACTGACTCCCCCCTTACAGGGTCATATCCACATGTCCTCAAATTTGGTACTTTATTACAGAGTGTATGAATTTGTCCATCGCCTGGGTCAGACCTGGTGCCCTAGGTCATACAGACCACTTTTCAGAAAAATTCATGTCCCACCACTGCCTTTCAGTTCTCTGTCCTGGGGCTATGTCAGATGGCAGTTTACCCATCACAGTTGACGTTTCAGCGGTTTCTCACTTAGAACTGCTTTGTTAATTACAGATCTTGGTTTTTTGATTCATTTTTTTAATTGTGAAAAGAAACAGCTACTGCACTGATCATCAGACTAAGTTTTATAGCCACTGTAGAGAAAGGTGAGTTTTAAGGAAGGAGCAAAAGGAAAGGCAGCTATGGCTGCTTAGCCTTTTATCAAGGAGTTTCTTCCCATGTATAGGGGGCATTGCATAAAAACACAAAACAAAACAAAATAAAAATAAAAAACCCAACACTCAGATGTTGAGAGAAAATTACAAGTAGGCAGTAAATGCTTTTGAAACAAAAGCCTTTCTTGACATTATGATAGATCACTAGGCAACCTAGGCAGCTTCAACTACTGTGAAAAACCTTACAGACAAAACCCTTTTAGATCAAAAGGGAGGAAGAAAACAATGCAGAGAATCAAGGCTTGCTTGGTTAAAGGATTGTCATACTCACTGTGAGTTTCATTTCATACACCCTGGCTGTTGGAAATTGTCAGCAAAACAAGGAAATTTGGCAAATACTGTTAGCTGGGAGAATATGTAAAATGAAAGCTGTGACAGACAGGACCCTACAAACATGCACACGGCAAAATGTCTGAGAAGCTTTTGCTGTTAAAAAGGTGAGATGCTGGGTAAATGTTTTCTGCTAGCTGGTTTCACAGTCCCAAAATGTCAGTGTCAGTGTTGAATTCATGCAAAGTATTTAAGTCTTACTTCATGTATATCCAGGCCTACTTTATTGTGTTTAACTGGAAGTGGGCAAAGTTAAAAACTCATGTCACAGAAGATAAAGCCATTATGTTCCTATCCACATGCTGACTTTACTCCAGCTCAGTAATGTAAATCAAATAGCATTTTATATTTCATCACACCCAAGTCTTTTGATGCAGACCCATCTGTTAGGTTAACCAACCAATACTCTCATTATTAAAATTAAGCTATTTGGTTTTGCTCTAAATGTATACGTTGGTCATTGTAATGGTGCTGAGTATTAATTCTTTTAGTGTATAAGGAGAAGCTTTGTAATTATTGGTACTGTCTTGTGGTTTGCATAATCATCTTCAGGTTCAAGATATATTGCATTAACATTGTTGGCATTATGTGTTATTTTTTTGTCAATGATACTATTACTGAGGGAAAGGTATTGGCATGTTTTAGTATAGTATTGAGAGGTGTAGGAATTGTTTTTTTAAAGGCACATAGCATCTCTAATCATAAAATATGTTCTATTGATAGTTGTTTTAGTAGCCACTGGTCAGCTGTAAATGTTAAAAATTAACAAGAAGTCGCTTTTTCCTTACCACAAAATGACTCTGAACGTTAAATATCTTTTCAGCAAGCACTGTTCTTTTGGCCACCAAGTGGTTTTAAACATTAAACATATTTTAAAAGTATTACTGTTCTCAGGCATGGAGTGACTGTAAACATTAAATATGTTTTATAAAAGCTGCTTTTCAAGCTACTGCCTGCATGGCTATGAACATCATTTTTCTTTAAAGTTGCTTTCCTGCCACTGAGCTATCTTTTTCTTATAAGCTCAGTTCTATTTATAATTTTTCACAGAAGAAACAAGTGCAAGGTTTCACTGGCACAAGGCAGCTCTTCATTTATGACAAGTAATCATGTCCTAGCCATCTTCTCATAAAGACACTGCAGGTAATAAGAACAGGCCAAAATTAAAATGGATTTTTATGGATACTTTGCATGGACTGTGTGTGCATATCTAGTGTTCTTCTCCCCCATTTTTGTGTATAACTGCAGTAAACCGAAATAATAAAAGCAGACATGAGTGATATTTTGTACTAAGATAACTGGTCTAAGAAATCAGTCACTGATGGATTGCGTGAATCAATCAAGTCGTCATCAGCCCTAGAGGAAGACAAAACAGAAGGCAAAATAGTCTCAAGATTGCTACGCAAATGGGAGTCACTAAACCAAATATGATTAAGGGCTTTAATTCTGTGTGCAGAAATAACTCCATGTGGCAAATTAGATGTAATCCTAGGAAGGCCTGGAGTGATAAGAAAAGTGTTTCTGAGAATCTGGCTTAACAAGAGCTAAAAGAAAAAAATCACTGATCACAAATATTCTGTTAAGGACAAATTATTCTCTGTTTAGAGAATCCCATAAGGCTTTAAGTCTACAGCAGACACTGCAGATAAAAATAATACCTTAGGAAAAAAAAATCTACATAAAACAGAGGTCTAAAAATATCTGCAGAATGAGAAACAGCACATACTAGAGTATCTTTAAATGGTATGTCAGTCAGTTACTAAGAGTATCTGTCTGTCGACCTCGGATTTAACAAATCCTAGATACTTAACGTTTATCCTTATTTGTAGTAAGGAACAGCATAGATGGGCAATCCAGCCCAATATCTATCCCATACATCATAGGTTTTTCAACTAAGGAACCATTAAAGTTCTTATGGGAACATGAGCCTGACATCCCTCCAGCCTTTGATCAACAAAGGTCCTGACAGAGCTGGTTGAAACCTTTCCACAAGAGCAATTTTTGCTAAGTTTCTGTAGAACTGAAAGATGCAAACATGTAATTCTGTCAAAACTTTTTATAAAAAAACAGATGGCTGCCTGGTGAGTCATCCCCCAGATTAGCTGGTGACTGGCAAATTAAACAGGTGGTTCCCAAATTAGTAGAGAAGCATTCTTTATATCAACCTGACAAGCCAAGCACTGCCTGGCTAGGAACCCGTAGGCCAGGCAGTACTCTCTGGACCTGGGAACCTGGCGGGTTTGTCTGTTCCCTGATTTCTCTGCCGCACAGTTGATGACAAGGTAGGTTGCCATGCTTCCCAGACAAGCTAGTCAGCCTGCAAGCTAAACAGGTCATAACTAAGTAGGAAGAAGATCGATGGAAATGAAACAAACTGTCCTCTTTGCTAAAAACTCAGCAGTGCCGATATTGTTTTCTGGAGTATGCAAATAGTTTTTTTTCTGGAGTGAAGCAGGATGAAGTGAAAGGCCAAAACTATCTGAAATATCCCAGTAAAGCAATACTCCACTGTCTGGACATCCTTACTTGCCAGTTACGTCTTGGGGACCTCTTGTGCAGAAGCCAGCAGTAAAAATGAAATCACTGAGGGTTAAAGAGGAGAAGACTGGAAATARAGATGGGTGCTGATTTCAGGCAGGTGTGAAAGTAAAGCATGATAGCAGAAGAAGAGGAAAAGCTTTACAAACTGTACAGATTTCATTTCAGGAGCTGCTGGAGAGAAATGTAACACTTTTAATACTGCCTTGGACTTGATTCAGACTGGCACTCCCAAAGAGACTGCTATGGTTTCTGTTAACAGACCTCAGGACCATCCTTTTATTTTCATAAGAAGCTTAAAGGATATTAATTCATAAATAAATGACACTCAAGGTATGAGTCAGACTACAGAGCAGTCTCGAGGGAGCAGGGAAACAGCATGAAGCAGCAAGGGTCCTCCAGCAAGGACTGCCTGACACACCAATCTGCACCAGTCATCAACAGAGGGTATTGCAGATGCCCTCAGAGGTGTAATTTCAACTAACCATTTGCATCTTGGTACACAGTTGTTCGCAACTGATGATTTTCACTGGAAATAATTGGTTGACTGCTAGTCATCCCACTGAGGCTGGCATGGTGTTTTGGGGATAGAGATTCTTACTGGTAAAGGATAATATGAATCCCAACAGTCAATCCAGTAATAAGCAGGTCAGGATATCTACAGCTGGAGAGTATCTCCTCAATCATATCCTTCATCTTCCATCTGTGTTTATTGCTGTTAGTAGAGCAAGCATCAATTTTACCATTTGTTCTGATCTAAAGGAGTATCCTAACTTACTTGAAACATAAGATAATTACCTAGCTAGGTTTCCCATATTGTAGGAACATCACCTTAGAAGCCTTTCTATCCTCCTATCTCTGTAAATGGCCAGAAGTAGAGGCTAGGAGAAAGTTAAACACACATTCAGGTATATTATCATGTCAGTCTATTTGGGGGTAGGTTTTATCCAAGCACACCTTACTTATTTATTTTTTTACTCTGTTAAAAAGGGTTTTTGTTAGAGTTTACAACCATGTCAAATACTTCTCTAATCCCCATTTTGTTAGTTCTAGTGACTGTACATTCTCTAAACTGATCATGTCATTCTACAAAGCATTTCCTTTTCCTGTTTTTAACATTTTTTGACTTTCAGTCTGGAAGATAAAAGATGAATAGGAACAGATAATTTAGCTTTGGTACAGTCCTAACTACTGTATACATCTCTATCATGCCCTGTCTATATGTCTCATTTCTAAATTAAACAGATGAAATCTTTAAAGTTCTATGTGGAAAACTTTTCATGTCTCAATCACTTTCACTGCTGGCCTCTAAGCCCCCTTTATTTCTGCTGTCCTTTTAGCAATAGGGCAACAGTAATCAATATTTTCAAGTCTTGAGAGAATTCAGATGAGAAAGATGCCTGAAGGGCAGGTTCAAGTGCTCAAGCCTGCAATTTATGGTCTTGCAAAAGATGATACAGACACAAATGCTCAAATTATCGGCCCCACTTGCTACTTCTCTGGTTCAGTAGCTCCAAATTCACCCATTTTTTCTTGCTGCTTTCACTCCATATCACCTCATGCCTGAACACAAACCAAACCCTGTCAGACAGTTTTCAGCAGATGTTTGGTAGTCCTGGGATTCTTTCATGGCTCTTGCATGTGATTCTGAATGAATCCTCTGTTTACAGATTTTAAGTCCTAAACCAATATTAATCACTGAGCATAATCCAGTGAGACATAGCACCTTGCTGTTCAAACAATGGGTGATCCTGTGCGCCTTCAAAAGATCATCCAGTTGCTAATACAGCAGGAGGAAAAAAAAAAATCTTCCTCTGGTTGAGTAGAAAATATAGCTTTACTATGATATATTAAAGAACTGTGTTTGATAGTTTTATTTGGAATACTGGTGGGGGAATAAGGAGGGGAACTGTTAACATTTGTGGAGGGGAGGCAGTGGTTGAACATACGTAAATTGCTGCTTTTATTTGACACAACCCAGATTCAAACACTAGTGTACTGGGAATTGCTCCAACATAAAATAAGGGATAATCAGTTACTACATCAGCTTTTCTTTGTAACAAATAAACAAAATCAAATTCTAGCCTTTCCTTCTGAAGAAAATCTTTCATAAATGACCTGAAAGGTGCCAAGATGTCAGGCTGCCTGCCTGAATCAAAAGATGGCAGCAAGGCATCAGCTCCTTAAATTCCAAAATCCATATGAAGCTGATAATTGAACTGGCAAGTTGTAAAGACGGAATCCTTTCTTTGGGCCACTGCACAGCAATAAGAGATCTCTGAACTGCTGATTTAAAGGAAAGATATGGGATAAGAACTGCACCAGCACATCCTACTGATTTACTGTAGAGCTGAAGTTGTGGCAGTTCAGTAATACCTATGCTGCAATCTGGATGCTTTATATTTTAGTCACCTTTATCAATTTGCTTTGGGTAGCACAAGGGGACAGTAACAGTGACGACAGGATAGGTTTTATGGCAGCATAGTACAAGGGACTTTAGGATACTAACTCACCAGCTACCTTGCAAGGATGTCCTAATGGTTCATTTCCAGTGCTACTGTTACCCAGTAATAGGTAAGCCCACATGAGCCTCCCTGCCCATGTTGCAAGTGTGTTTTATGATTTGAGCGTTGACTTACTTGTGGACACAATGTGTGTCATGTCAGTACTGCTCTCATCAACAGTAGAGGTTTTAGACTTGTTAGTAAGATCTCATTAGTGAATGTTTCTCTTCAGCACATTCTCAGGCCAGATTTGTAACGGTAACTTGGCACTGAAAGAGTTTTATAGGCATCTTGTGGGTTTGTTTTTTTTCTTGATATCACTAAGTGCAGGGCATGTAAATGGTTTTGAAAACCCTAGTCAGTCTTTAGATTCCCAAATAGCTTTTAATAGCCTGAACTGTACCATCAAGTTGGTCAAGCAATGCTGAGCATCCCTAATGTATAGGCACCTAAATTTTGCTGGCATACATTATAAAAGTGAAGCAAAATGTTCTAGAAATTTGGCCAGGTAGTCCAAGCAATATCTCCAGAGCCCAACCAGATCAGACACGGATCAAATTCAGCACTACTACAGTAGGTGGTTTGGAGTATGCCATGCAGGGTTAGATGTCCACATGGATTTATTTGTCTAATTCCAAATGAAGTATCTTAGTACCTGCCTGAACCTGGAAAAAGGTAAATTTCTATAAAGTTGTTTCATGAGTGCCTAAAATGTCACCTGAGCCGGTCCCGAATCTGCTTGCGCACAGAACCATCTGAACTTTACACTGCTGAGCAGCTAGATGCCAATTAAAGCCTAAGCACTGTCAGAAATCATAAAGTAGATACACTTAATCCTTTTTCGGAAGCCAGTCAGTGACATTTTCAGAGTTCAGAGTTACATCCCATGCAAAATGTGTCTGGAAGAGAGGTTTTGATTTTGCAGTGAGGTAGGTAGAAAGCTCACACAAGATGCTGCAGATGCAGCTTTAATCCTTTCCTTTTCTGAAAACCCCCTCCTCATGTTTTAACCACCAGGCCAGAGAGCCTTTCTTAGTCTTTCTCCCTTCTACCTTTTTTTGGCCTAATGAATATTTAATGATCCTATATAAAACAGATCAGCTTCCTCCTTCTTCAGGATGGTCTGAGCATTCACTTAAGAGGTAGGAGATAAGCATTCAGCCACCATATAACAGAAGAGTGACTTAATCTGTATCTCATGCATCCACTGGGCATTCAGGAGGGACTATCATCTGCTTCTGCATTTTGTCAGAATAAGGTTTGTTTAAGCTGTTAACACAGAAAAATGTTCAAAATTGCTTTTCCCCAGTAAATAATTCCTGAGAAAGAAGGTATCTAGGATGCAAGTTTTCTCATTGGTCTTTCTTACAGGCTACAGCACCTTTTCACTAATAAGCTCACTTGTATGGATCTTATTGTTAGGCATCTAAATAACACCAGGTAGAAAAAAACTGCATCTGGTCTTATTGCATTTTGCAGTAGCTCTTTTTATGATTCATGCCCTCAGTATCTCTGCACTGTGGTGGTTGTGTATAAAAGTACTGTGTAATGTTGCTTCTCTGTTTTATAGGTGTAGTCTTGAAGATGGTGAAAACTGAGAAGGAATATTAATTGCAGAGCTTGTTTCTCAATGCATATGTGTTACCAGAACTGAGAAACTGTAGACGAGGGTGTATGTCCAAGGGAACTGGGGGAAATTCACCTTAAAAAATAGTATGTCATCTTTAACATGTTTATGAAGGAGTCAAGAAAAAAAGTAAGCAAGCCAAGGAATAGAAAAAATACGGAATAAAAAGCTAGAAAGTAGCTCATAGGTGAATAACAGGATAAGAGTTTAATGCTCATTAAAAAATCTGAGCATGATTAGTTTAGTGAGTTAAGATGATAACCTTGTTGTCTGTCTTTCTGTACGTGGGAAGAACTGTGAGTGGATTATGAAAATGCACTTGATGATAGCTTTTTTAACAAACCTTCGTAGTTGCGTGGCTGTTCACTGTCTGACTCTCAGACCTAAATTCCAGTAGCTGAGAAGTGCCTCATTGTCATCCTGTAAATAGTGATCTGTATCCAGCCTCCAGCTGATGTAGTACTGAAAGACTGATGGGCTGTGATAGTTGGAAAATCTCCTTCTACTCTTAAGCATGTGTATGGGTGTCAAAAGAAGTGTCATTTAGGGTCTGGGGTTTTATTATGATCATATTTATTATTCTTATTATTCTTATTATTATTTTCTTATTGACATTTTGCAGGAAGAATGACATAGTTGTTTCCTGTAGCTTTGTTCTGAGCAACCAGTCAGGAAATAATCAAGTTATAGAAAGTCAGCAACATAATATATTCCAGTATTTTGTTTTATTTTAATTTTGAAACGGGGTTGAAAATGGAATAGTTTGGGCAACTATAAGTAGAATTCTAGTGGCGTGATTCAACTTCCAGCTCTAAAGATACTCAAGTTCATTTCAGTGATTAAAATGAAGGTCCAGCTGTCTGATAATGAATTTATAGCCCACCTTTCTTTTTTTTTTCCTTTCTTCCCCCCCCCCCCCCTTTTTTTTTTTATTTTCTTTGTGATTAGGATAGAATTTTGTTTTGCAGATCTTACCACTCTTGATCTTTGGCCAAAATCAATACCTTGGACTGTAAATTATTTAGAAATTTCAAGGGGAAGACAAGAGTCCCTGAATACTGAATACATTCAAATTTTAGACAGTCAATATGTAGGCCTGGATTTGGATTTTAACAGACATAGATTCATCTGTAAAACAATAACACAATAAATGTTAAGCTAATATTTTCCTAAGAAATGTAAAACTCCTTTTTTTATGAGCTAAGCAATAAGTTGCAAGATATCTAGGCCATATTTAGGTGCATTTAATTTTAGCTTTGATTTTTCACAAGTTCAGAATTTTATGTATATCAAGGCTTGCTTTTCTTACAGGTTTTAAAATTTATGACTAAACATAAAGAAGTTGGGGAGGCTGGCATAGGTGGGCAAATTTCTAGAACAGAATCCTTACTACAGTTGAAGAAGGGTGAAACTGCACTTCAGCCTGGACAACAGTCAAAAATGGTGTCTTTACTATTTGAATTTTATCTTTCCTTAGTCTTTTTTTTTTTTTCCTTTTTTTTTTTTTTTTTTTTTGGGGGGGGGGTGTGGGGAGGGGCGGGGGCAGTGATGCCAGCTTAAGCATTGCTTTTTGTCTGGTCTCCAGAGACAAGTGATTTTGATCATCAAAATAGAGAGAGAAATGTAAATCAGGGGAAAAAAATCCCAGAGCAGGCTCAGACTAACTCTGACGAGTAAATGATTCAAACTCCTATCTGGTAAGAATTGTGGAGTTTCTACCTTGATCATTTCAACAGCATGAAGTACAGAGTTAGGCATTTTGTATCATCCTTAACTAGAATTTTCTGTATCATAGCTGTGCCRTACAAATATTGAAATACCTGTAGTTATGCATGTATGTATGGTCACAATTCATTTGCATGTTGTACTGGGTCTTGTTTTGTCTTCTGTCTTGTTTAAAGAACATAATGCGTTGCAATAAAGATGAGGTATTAAAGAAACCCTCAAATAAGCTACAAGAGCTTAAAATTAAAATWAAAAAAAAAATGCTGCAGCTTTGGTAGAGAAAGAAAGAGCACACTGAGGCAGCAGCGGCTTATTCCTTTAGATTTTGAAAACAACTGAATTTGGTGTCAGTGTCTGATTTTACTCTTTTTTTTCAAAGTTCAGATATTTAAATTAAGGAAATAATCATTTTTCAATGTGTTTCTTTTTAAAAACCAGATTACAAGTGAAATATTTGGAAAATGTATATATATAGCTGTGTACGTTGTGACTGACATCAGGAGAAGGCTATGTTGTAGTCACTGGTGTTTGCAAGGTGTTAACTTACTAAGTGGAGTGATGCCACAGAATCCTCAAATAAGAGAAAGTCTTCTCAACGAAGAATTGTTTTAAATGTTGTAATAAACATTTGTGTGTCCATAGTGCAGTGATAGCAGGGGAAGGCAAATAAATGTTTTCTGCTTACATTTTGCAGCTGGGAAAATGAGCAGGTAAGGAAAGTTACTATGTTACAGCTTAGCTATTTCCTCAGAGCTTTCTGGCTACCAGTTATGCCCCTAAATTTTTGGCTACAGATAAGGAACAGAAGAACATGATGAAGGAATGACCATGCATTAAGGGAATGAAACTACCTACTATATTACCATATATCCTTCAGTCACTCCAACAATAAATCCCAATTACCTTTTTTTGTGTATAATTATTTGGTCTCATCGGCTTCAGTACTTTTAAAAGGGTTCTTTAAATTAACCATATGCCTAAGTGATTTGCTGAATAGTTATGTTCTTAGGGGGTTTTCCTGAAGCCAGGCTTTCATTCATATTTTAGATGGCTTCAAGGCGGTGCTTGCTTACCCAAAATACTTGGGCCATGGAGCGATGTAATAGGATCCATGAGCGGAAATGCTGACCTGGCCTGTTGTTCATCATTTTACCCAGGGATAACTCTCCATGAAGAGGGAGTAACTTCTACTGCTGCTGTTTGATCAGTGTAAGCTTTTGACAGCGCTTGAGTGGCAGGAAAGGGAGGAGGGAGAGCCACCCTGGGTGGCAGAAGGAGCTCAGGAGAGGGAGGAAGAAGCTGGAAGAAAGTCCCAAGAAAAGACACCCTGAAGCCCTCATGCAGGCGAGGTTCAGTGCAGAGCTCCTGCTGAAACTACTCGGAAGTCCTCTGAGAAAACGTCTGGGGAAATGAGATGTTTTGGATATATATCATTTCTATACCAGAGTGGCTGGGATACTGCACTCGTGAGGACCATGTAGATGTGAAGTGAGAATATCACGTAGGCTTCTGAGAGGTGTTTTTCAACATTAGCTTTTAAATACTCAGATAATAGGCAGAAATTCACAAATTTGGGTGTTTTCTTTGACATAACCTAGAGCTGATGTGCCCCTATGTTTCTGATATTGTGAACACATCTGTCTCGGCACATTTCAGCTCTCTCAAGTGGTAACAGGCAGGTGTACGTACAGGAGTGTGGCAGCCCTCCTTGGTGACTGGCATAAGTTTCACAGGACTTACACACTTGTTTTTTCCCTTCACACATTGTGCTAGCAAATACTTAATCCCTGTCATAAAGTTTATCTGATAGAGAATAACAAATACTGTTTTCACTGTTAGAAATATACCTTCATTTTTATCATCAGGAAGATAAACCACAGGCATGCCTTTAAAATCCGATCTGTACTATATGCTCATCTATACTGTACTCTGCCTCATCCAAACAAGACAAATAAAATGGCATATTGAATCATTTCGCTGGGTACAAATATTTAATCTTAACTGTTTGATACCTGGATATGTGTTTGCTTTCTAACATCTGGGGAAAAAAATATGGGGGTCCTGGTTGTTCGATTTTTTTTTTTACGTTTTCATAGGTACCTGAGCTACACTGTATTTTTACAGCTTAGGGTCTGACACTGTATTCCAATTTGCAGAACACCAAATATTATCTACTGAAAGTCTACTGTGATGAACTAATATTTTCCATGACAATTTCCAAATTTTTCATTCAAAATAGAATCTGACAGGATTTCAGTTTTAAGGTAAAACAATGTCAGAGTTACAGAACTGCAACTGTATTCCCACATGCAGAAATAGATAAACTGAAGCTCTTGGATAGATTTATGAATCTGGGCAACTCAGAACCTCATTCTTCTCCTTGGCTGTTTTTCTTCCTAATCTCCCATCCGCATTTAGGGACTCCCTTCTGACAATGAAGTAGCACGGCAATATGAGAAATGGAGTCTAGCCGGAACTCCCAGGCCCATATTAATTTTGTTTATTTATTTTGTTTGCTGTTCCATATTTTGTTTCTCCGATTCCACTTGAGAAATATGATCTTATCTGTGTAAATATACTTTTTTTTGTTGTTTACCTATGGGAAACAAAAAAAMCCCATTTTCTGAAAAAGCTCACCATATATTTAGAAGGAACAGGATTCTTCCAATCTGGAGAATTTTGTGAGACTAGCTGTTGTAAAACAAAGAGCAGTACTGCATGTAGCAGTATATTCTGAAAGTACAATTGGAAAAGTTACCAAGATCATATCTTTCATTAGGCTGATGAATTCCCATGAACTTTTATTGTTACAGATGTTCACATCAGTTCTGAACATTTTTCCACTGTCTTTGTAAATTAGTTCTACATTTCAGCAAATTCACAAGTATTCCTACAGATCTTATGCCCCAGTCCTGCAAAGCAATGTATCATTTAATCTTAGCATTAATTTCAAGCATATTGAAATACTTCTTTAAAACAGATTTAAGGCATGCAGCTTTTAATTTTAAACTACTGCTTGTCTAAATATCCATACTACATGTAGAATAGTAGATGACCCATACTGATTACATGCTTATTAAACTAAGAATACTGAGGAAAATTCTGCTAGTAATATTTAAGATAGGAGGGAAATAATATAAGAATGTCAGACATTTGCTGTCAGAGCTCTTTGTCTTAAGGGATATTTTCTCACCTGTATTTTAGTACAATGCAATTTTAAATTAGGCATTATGGTGACATACAACATTCAGTGTTGTTCTTTTTTTGGCCACAGGCCATATGAAAGGCTAATGACCTTTGAAGATGTTTTTTTTTCATATACTTGTTTTTTTTAAGAAGACATTCACTGCACCTTTCTTTTACATTTGTACAATAAGAAATGGCATGTCACACCTTGGTAATGCACAATATATTCGCTTTTGCCACTGGTTCCTTTCCTAAAGCAGATCTTTAACTTGTGAGCAGAAATTTCATTTTCCTTTCTTGTCCATTTTTCATCTGGGGACCATGCTCTGACATTGTGTTTTCTTGTTTCACAAATCTCATGTTTTGAAAAACGTATGCTGATGCCCTGAAGAGTCGTCAGGACCTAAACTTATTGGAGAGTCAGAGTTGTATGTAAAAACTATTTACCTTTCTTTTAATATTTCTTTTTGTACCATGCAAATAAAAAGAGTTATGACATACAAATATGTCTGTACAAGCAACAGTTTTTTCTTGGTTCACTGACCTGGAAGATTAGGGTGCCCTAAAAAAACTATTCATTTTGGAATCAAAGCATGAAAGTTTCACAGCGAAATGCTTTCACCCTTCTAAGTATTATTTCAGAGAATTTTGTGGTGAAGCTGTTCAGTGCAAATTTTGAAATGTCTTTGATTAAGCTGAACCTCAGTTTTTCAGTGATGTGTCTACTCTCCAAAATTCAAATAGTGTTTAGGATTGTATTCCCAAGGTCAAAACCCATTGCAAAGCCTTTTAAAGACTTTTTAACATTTGAAATGTTTATAATGACAATCTTAGCTGAAGATTGATTCTCTTTTGCAACATGCCTATTGCAAACTTCTATGCAGACTCAGCTGTGTGCTAAGAACTAGATCTGAGATTGTCTTGGAGGCTGCATGTTGTGTGTATCAAGATCTTTTTAACAGTAGAGTTCCCAACAGAAACAGAAACAGCCTTTTATCCCAGATGTTGGTGTGCAAGAGGTATGTAACTGCAGATCTGTAAACATAGCTAAAATGTTTGTAAATATTAAATATTTCTAGGATTTGGGGTTTTTTTTGGTAGACATTTCCCAGTATTTTTAGCCTCTCTCACGTGACAAATATCAGCAGAGAAAACAGGGTTTCTTTTCCTCTAGAAGAGGCATAGAATTACACCCTTTTTTCCATGCCCCTTGAGTGTTTTAAAAGTACAAGCATAACTAAGTGGTTTGCAAGCCACTCACTATTTYGTCTATGTCCCTCCGGTCCCAACTGGCTTAATGCGTTCCTGTGTTTGTCATTAGACTGCTGAGTTCTGATCACCCTCATGACATTGGGTGGATGCACTGTATGGTCAAAGCTGAGGCTACTGATCTCCAACCATCTTCAAATTTACTCACTACAGTGGCTTTCACTAATTCCCAGTTTTATTAAGCTACCAGTAAGAACCTGACAAATCACCTTTCTATGCCTGAAAACCCCACTGAGCCTGTAAAAGGCAGGTGATAATACTGAGAAGCTGCATTGAATTCTAATTGAAATTAGCCTAACCTGAAGGAGGAATGTATTTTTCTTCCTAAGAATATAGTTAATATTGCCATTGCTGGAGGTAAAAACATCATTAATATTTACAATTCCATCATGGATTATATTACACTGTATTCAGATCACCTCTTATGCAGGAAAATTATAATGCTCGAATGCAAAAGATTCAAGTAAAATGAAGTGAGGGATTCTCTGGCCAAGGGGACTGCAATTGGCCACAGCTCCTCCAGGTGTTTACAGAGGACCTGTTCAGCTGTCCACATCTGGTGTCAGCCCAAAAGGTGAGTATCTGGAAGTGTCGATTCACAGCCGGCTCCAGGCACTAGGCAGGTGTTGTGGAGGCCAAAGAGCAGAAGTGTTTGGGAGCCAGGCTGTGAAGCCCCTCGCAGTCAGCTCCCTTCAGGCGTTGTTCCCTCTGCTGTGCAAAGTGGAGGCAAGCCAGCGCGAGGAACCTGAGACACACAACATAGCCTGAAAGACCCAGGCAATAGCAGGTATTCTGAAAGCAAAACATAACCAAAATAGCTCGGACAGCAGGTAGAAACTTTGTGATAATATGTTATACCTTTTGTGGTTTGTGTTTGTAAAGGCATGGCTGTATTTTAACAAGATGGCAGGGCTGACGGTGGCTCTTCTGAGGACAGCAGTGAAGGTGATGAAACAGCTCTGTGGCTGGTGCTGTGCCATGAGCCGTGAGCCAACCCATGCCATGTACGTGGCTGGCCCAAATGGTGCTCCACCAGACCCCAGCTTTTCCTTCTTGCAAAGTGAAGGAGTTTTAGGATCAATATCAATAGGTAAAAAAGGAATCGAGCTCTCTGACATGCAGCGGTTTTACATCACTTCATCTCCAATAAAACTGAAGTTGCATCTAGTTTTCACCAGTATGAGTTAGGCAAGTGTGATACTTTTGCGGGAAAGAAAAGCTAGAAAAAGAGAAAAATAACATTTTTTTCCCCTGATGCTGTACTGTAATTTGTTTAACCTCTGAAAATTATCTTTAAGAGGGTTTTTTGGCCAGAGTGTGGGAAACTAAACAGATAAGATCTGTGTTAAATTTCAGCTGAATATGATTTGAAATGGAGGTGATATTAAAACCTGAAAATAATMGTTTAAAAACGCAAAAAAAAGCCCCCCTCCAGAAAAATAAAAAAAAAGAAAAGAAATCCATAACACATTGGTCTAAACTGTGATGCACCAGAAGTATCAGTATGGGACTGCATGTGTTTATTACGTCTCAGTGTGTTGCTTCACTGTCTTTGTACTTGCTGGTCTGTGTAATCATCACTCCCTGTTGGATTTCATGTAAATTCCAAGTGCAAGCAATACTTAGCTCTTCTGGAAGCATTTTGCTGTACGGAACTACCACACGAGGCGATACGATATTCCCATTGCTCAGTGGTCCCCTTGTTCTTTCAGCCTTATCTTTCAGCCCTTAGGGACTGAAGCTGCATCTGCTGCGGAGCTGTTTGTGTAATAGCTCTCTGAGAGCCTATTCCAGGTAGTCTCTAATTAGACACACCCAGATGGTGGGCACTGAGCAGATGTACTGCCAGCTTGGGGTGGATATGGAAGAAAGTTTTCTTTTGGCTCCCTATAGTTTGTCTTTCTAATGTTTCTTCTCAATTTTTCTTCACAGTGAGCATTTGAAATGTTTTTTCACAATTTCTAAAATATGAAGCAAACTCAAACACTCCAATTTTTATTGCAGCTCTAACTAAGGGACTAAACATTCACAGTGCTTGATGTAGTCTGAAACCTAGACATATCAAACTCACGTTACCCAAATGCTGTCATGAACAAAACTGCTCACTTGTGCTTTGATACAGAATCTTTATCAGCAATTAAGATTTTGTTCTTGGAAACTAATTAACAATTATGTTCATGCTGCCAGAGACATAAGTAAGCACACTCAATCATGTCTATGTAGCCAGCCTTGCAGATCAAATGAATGTAACTAGCTGGAATAGAGTCTGATGTTTTCAGTCACATGAGTAAACACAAGAAGCAGATCTCCAGAGTGAGAAACACTTATTTTCTGACAGATTCTTTTCACGGTAGAACCATACTTTAAGTGTTTAGCTACATCTGACATTGAAAAGATTTCAAGGCAGAATACTTACTTACCCAGCAATTCGACCGTCGTGTTCACAGTGCTGTGTTCCATGCTTCATTTGCCATAAATGTTGATGTATTTTTCACAGCATTTGAGACAATGACAATTTTAATTAAAAAGTTCCCATATTATTCCTCCACCTTTCTAAGCTTTATCTCACACAGAATTAAAAAAAATATAATCACAGTTCATGTGAAACCTCTTGGATTTGCAGTACAGTGTCCTGTTATCACCTATGTTTCAACAGTTTAACAAAGTTGATCTTCAGGTATCATCTTTCTACTGTATTGTCATTTTTTGAATACAATGATTTAATTTATTTGAAAGCAATATTCACAAAATGGCTATGCACCAAACTTAGTTGTGGATGATGTAAGAATTTGTAAAGTATATAACTTGGGAGCTGAAGATAAACTTGAAATCCTGAAAGCAGCCTTTGTGAATCAGAATGCTTTTTTTGAGGAGGTTTTGAACACATCTTTACAACCTAACTGTCAAGAAACATAACTAAAACATGATTAAGTCATTATTTGTGTGATGCTTGAATGATAACAGATTTTCACAATCCATGTGAGGCTTCCTGTGTTCCTTCTTGTACATTGCTTTCTGTTTTGGCTTTCCTTGGAAGGAAGTCTTTCAGATGGTGTTATCTTTGAATATCTTGTATGAGAGAGAATTACACTGATTGTTAATTGATGAATATGTAGGATGCCCACTAAGCTGCTGCTTAGTCATGTTGCAGCCAGCCGAAAAGCAAGGAAATATGGCAGGGAAATGCTATTTATATCTCATGTTTTAAAGAAGAAAGAAGAAAAAAACATCCAAACAAACAAACAAAAAAACCCAAAACCACAAAATGATTTGCAAGTATTAGATTTTAGAAGCTAAACCAGCAGAACCTTTTCCATTTTTTCATCATTTGATCATTATGGAGTTGTTGAGACCATCAGACAAGATACATGCAGCCACTTCAAAAGCAATTTTATCAGTAACTATGTTGTATTTAGATATACTTTAAAATTAGGTAAAGACAGACCTATTCAGTGAAGAATAAGCATTATTCTAAAACATTTCTAGAATCAATCCAACTTTGAAAATTCAAAGGTGCTCTGTAATTAACCTTTATTTCCCATTATTTGATCATTTTCATATGTATCTTCACCACATTTTCTAATGGAGAGTGCTGTCAAAAATTCTGAGAACTCATAAGCAAAAGTGTTTTGCAGTTTTTCCTGGCCAATTGCATGCAGAGTATTAGAAACCTACTTGAAAGAGTCTCCTCTCATGGGTTTTCAAATTCAATTTTACAGACTCAACAGATCTAGAAAAAAATTTCGATTAGCTTTCAGACTCCCGAGTCTTTATCTGATTGAAATCAGAACTCTGAAATTCTTGAAATTCACCCATGACTAGTGAAAATGTGTTATTGCACACAGTTACAGTATGCAAGGCAAAAAGCTTTTAAAGTTTTTAACCTTAATGTCCGCTGAAGCCAGGCGCATGATGCTAACCGCTGAAAATACGTCTTAGTAAACTTTGTGTAAATTGTCAGTGTTTTAATATATTCTGGCCAGCCAATGCAGTTGTGTTTCTGATAGCATTTTTTGAATGTTTGCTTTAAGGCCATAATCAGGCAATTGCTGCAAAAATGGTGATTTAAAATGTTACTACGCCTCGGAAGTACCATCCACACGTTTGAGCAAGCAGAAAGAATCGCATGAACACTCCTCATCTGTTTTAGGGGCAAATCATCTGTCTTGGCTTGAGCTGCTGCTGCTGAAGGCTGTTGAAGCTAGGCTGGAGAACATTGCACAGGGTTCAGGTGCAGAGACCTCCCAGCCAATGTTCTGGCAACTTGGCTGTGCAAGGTCTGACCTAGAGAAGGTGATAAATGCGGGTACGGAAGTACATGGGTGGGAGCGGCTAAAGGTGCTATGTCTCCTCATTACAGGGTGCAAGAGTAGATACACGGCTGTGCAGCCCATGCTGTTCACATTGTACCTGCTGTTAATCCTGCTAGTAAATGGCTGCAGGGTGGTGCAGTGGTTGTTTGGCTATGGTATAAGACAACGTTAAGAAACTGGTGTATGGACATTAAAAGCAGTTTAACCAAAGCAGTGTGGTCTCTGCCTGGGGTAGTTTATGTTGGTATTGTGGCTTTTCTGCTTTTACAACCTAACCAAGCTCTCATTCATCTCAACGCAGCATGACATTAAGCTGTATAGACCTAACTAGGTAATTTTAGATAGCTTAGTTCAGGGATAGAGGAGGTCATGGTAGCAATGCACGTAATCTGTCTGCATCACTGCTTCCACTGTTACTTCTAGTGTTGGTGGAGATTATACTCCCAGGGTTCAGGGTTTCGGCCTGTTTAGTTTTTTAACTGACCTTCCATCCCTCTGCTCTGAGAGTATTTAGTACCTTCCACAAATAACAATAGTGAAAACTTAAAAACCAGCATGGTCTTTATAAATGTAATTATAACTAAACACAATTTTCCCTTTGTCTTTTAAATGAAACTGAAAAAACATGTACATGTCACTGATCTTAAATGAATGTTAACTCACAAAATCAGAGGAAGGAGAAGAGAATATTCAGATTCAGCCTCAGTTATGTCTATGTTATTAAATTATCTCTGCTAGTCTGCCTATTATTTTGTGCTCYGAGTCCTTTCTTTTCCTGCCTTTGCTCTCATTGTTATCTTCTTTCCCTAAGAATAAGTTATTTATCTGATTAAATGTTAATTAGTGACTTCAGTGGGGCTACATGTGTGTAACTGAGAACAGAATTTTGCCCAAAGAATTTTTAAAATCAAATGTGTAATAATAAAAGGAAACTGAA
This sequence comes from Phoebastria nigripes, assembly GCA_035582835.1. Classification (NCBI taxonomy): domain Eukaryota; kingdom Metazoa; phylum Chordata; class Aves; order Procellariiformes; family Diomedeidae; genus Phoebastria; species Phoebastria nigripes. The sequence continues at coordinate 417,054 of JAYKAV010002865.1, read as the reverse complement.
GTGGCATATGGTTTTCAATATAATGACCTAAAAATTCAAGGAATTGAAAGCATGCTTTCTGAAACAAAATTCTTTCTCAGCCTGTGAAGTAAGCAGAGAAAAGGGGCACAGCACATGTCACATTTGGTAGATTGTCCCTTCATATTTACTTTTAATTTCATAAAATTCAGATATACACAGATTAAAGAGAAAATAAAAATAAAGTCAAATGCAGGAGTGAAGTATCTTTAAATTTAATATAAAATTAGACTCAGACTCCTATAATTGCTTTGTTCTTTTTAAATTAAACCTTAAAACAGATTCATCATATAACTATTTTTAATGCAATGTTTAAGTTTTACATTTTATGTACACCTGTACATTATTTTATTGGTTAATGACTGCAGAGGGCTGGGAGGAAAGCAAAGACCTGCCCATTTAGTTCCTGGATAACATCTGAGGAGGCTTTATTTAGTTAGCTGTTTTGCAGGTAGCCAGCTGCTTTATACGTCCTGCAAGTTGAATTCCTGTATTGCTCGGGAGGCCAGTGCGGCTGTCACCCGATAAAGCACACACAGGAACAGCAGCAGACACAAACTGCAGACAAAATGGGCAGCGGGTGCAGCAGGTTGCAGGCCATGACTATTTGTCACTCCTTGTGCTCTGTCGTCCTAAGCAGCTGCCTATTTTTCTGTCCCCAGAGCAGCTCTGTAATAAGGTGCTAAGAGCTACCTGTCAGCAGTCCCAAAGCTTTATCCCCGGGAAGTGAATGGGAGTAATTGGGAATTAGATCTAGGTACATACTGAAAAGGAGGGACAAAAGGTTTCCCAGCCTTTCTGCAGTCCTGATATCTCTTACAGAGGCTTTTCTTTTTCCTGTGGTAAAAAGAGATGGAAGTGTGTTGTTAAATATACTTACAGGAAGGTGTGATTTGGTAAGTCTTTCTCATATGCCATATGGTGACATACCTGTAGCTTGCCAAAGACAAATCAATAGCTTTCTCTTCTGTCCACCAAGCAAAATAAAGCAAATGTGACAACAATCAATTGTGGAGATAATTGCATGAGCTTTGGCTTTACCAAACCCTGAGCCCAGAGAAACCACAATAAATCATCTGACTTCATATTTTGTGAAGAGGGATTGCTTCTGTAGAAAAAAATTAATTGTATCAAAAGGAAGAAATCTTTAAGTTGCTTGTTTTACTAACATACAATCAAATTAGCTTTGTGCAAATATGGATGGAGTGCACCGCATTTACAAAGGTGCTTTACAGGATTTATGTCAGAGCAAGAACTTGTTGCCTTAATGCTGCTGCCTCTGAGCAGTGGTATTTGTAAATTTTTATCTCGCAAAAAACTAATGGTGAATGGCCCTATGTGGTTTAATAAATAGCAGTACAGTGTGTTCAATTCCTATGTTTCATATATAAGGGACCAGGGATTTTGAAAGCTCATCATTTCATGCTTCTGTTTTCAAACTAAGGCTTAGTTCTGATTAGAAGTGTTTTTCCAGCTAGCATATGGCTTACGTAGTAATAATGAGAACACACCTCTAATTTTCAGTTCTTTCCTTTCATGAGCTTGCACATAAGGAAGTCTGTCCTGCTGTGACATAGCTTTCTTGCTTGCTATACCAAAAAAGGGATAATTTAATATATTCCATAGCTTCTTATACAGGAGGGCACAAGTTTCTTATTACAAGGGGATGAGAGAACAAAAAGGAGAAATTATTCCATCCTTGTTTCAGCATTTGCTTGTAATGATGGGAATATAGATGCTTCTTTTAGTGCATTGTAATCAGGAAGTGAAAGGGATGAAAAATGAGACATCATTAGAATGATGTTGTTCTAATGGCCACTCATTGTTGAAGCCAAGTAAGAACATAAAGTGTACAAATACTGGAAAAAAAAGAGTTTAAATAAACATGTAATTTCAGATATCTGCTTGCAGTGCTGTTGAAGGATGTATCCCTTTAAGTGAGTCCTGCCCCAGATCATCAGTAACATCTGTATGGAGTCCTTAGTGTGTGTGGCTTGCTGTCAGAAGAATTCCTTTGTGGTTCATGCCACAGTCCTTATAAACATTGCTTGTTAATCATAGCCAATAACTGTCATGAAGTCGAAAAAAGGCAAAAATAGGTAACTTTAATGGCTTTATTTTGGTCTAAGCCACAGAAGTTCCTTTTGTTTATTTAATGAACTCTGAATAAAGAGCCAGTTATCTTGACACAAGGGCATCAGTATACGTAAAACGAAGGATTTCCCAGAGTTACAGAGTCTGGTTCAGAATATCATAATGACCATAATGTTTTAAGTCAAGCTATCTGACATCTTTCATTCCTTCTGTGTTGACAAAGGACTTTTACTTCAAGGGTGCTCCTGCTTAATCTTTCTTGCACTGCCACTGTTCTTTAATTAAATGCCTTCCCCCAGTGAAAAGGAGGGACAATGAATGCATGTCAGCCCTTGCATCACGGTCCAGGAGCAGCAACTAATTCCACTGAAGGCGAATAAAAAAAAAAAAAAATTCTTTGGATGCATTCATTCTTCCCACGATTTGAGATATGGAAAAGAACCACAGTCAATAAGAACAAACATGCTGGAGGTAGAAGTCAGGTTCTGYCAAATTTTGGATTAGTGCCATAATACCTGTATCAATTTTTCAACAYCATTGTGGCTCCTGTCATTTTAGTTCAATTTCAGAAGACAAGCATTGTTCTAGAAGTGTATTAATACAATCCATTGTAGAAACCAGCACTGGGCTGAAAAAAAAATTAGTCAGGTTCAGCAGATTTGGCTTGATGCCCATACACCTAGGAACTAGCATGACTTATATTTCTTACTAGTTTTACTGTTTAAAATTTAAAATTTGAAGTGATTATCAATCTTCCTTTTTCTGACCAGGGAATCATTAGCCTAAAAAAGCTGAGAAACTGTTACAGAATGCTTTTCTAGCAATTGTGCAATTCACCATATACAGTCTTGACACTGTGTAGTTTGCAGATGAAAACCTGTTACTACCACCATCAGTTTAAAAAAAAACCAAACCCCAAAACCCCAAGAAACTTGATACAGTATAAAATTCTACAAATTATAAATGTGGCAAGATTTAACTTTCTCAGGTCAGTAACAGAAGACACATATACACACACACACACACACACATATACTATATTCATGCCACAAACCCGATTTGTATGCATTTATATATGCAAAAGTAGGATGTCTAAGTCTGGAAACAAGTTTGACTACATTTGTCTGTAGAAAGGATATTTAGTTTAAGGAAAAATCCATAGAAAAACAAATAAACTGAGAACCAGTTGTGAGAAAATAAAAGCTAAGGTGTTCTGAGAATGCATCAGGCAGAGAGCATGCTTATAAAGATGAGAGTCCTGCCAAAATCCATTAGCGTTGTCCTGAGTAAAGTGTGAGAGACTCCAAGTTTAAATGGGAAAGTCATTTTGAGAAAGGAGGCGTTTTGGTTCCATGGAGGACTCTGCTTACAGGGTGTTCCAGAGTTGTGAAGAAACTGAAACCAGGCATTATATAAAGATGCTTATTTTTTTTTTGTCTCAGTGTATAAATTTATTGGATTAAGTAGAGACACACTTGTTTTGGATCCACCCAGAGTTTGTGTGCATATAGTAGCTGTGCAAAGTCACCATCTCTCCCTGCACACGCAGCGTGAGGGGCAGCTTTGCTCCCAAGGCTGTTTGTGCTCATTAGCACACTTTTGTGCGGAGAATAACATGTCCTGTCTCTCAGGTGGATAGGTTAGCACTATTATGCCTATCTGGCTTTCAGCCTGTGGTGGCTCATAGCCTTATAGGAGAGTGTCCAGAATTAGCACCAAACCATTTAGTCTGTGTTTTCTGTTTAATTTGTTTTGCCTGTGCTTTCTCAGGAGGTGCAGTGTTTATGCCTACGTATGTGCCTTGTTCCTCAGGCACCTCAAACTTTCTTGCTGTCAGCTCCAGGTACGTTTGGTCTACTGACACTCCTGGGCTGGGAATGGTAAGGACAGGTGGCCTGTGGCAGGTGGGTTGCAGGAGTCTCTTCTGGGGAATGGAGGCAGACGAAGATCCCCCCTCTGACAAATGCCACGTTAAGGCTGAGGAAAGAAATCATGTGCTTTCATTAAGCCACGAGCAGGTGAGGGTGTAGGACCCTGTGCAATGGTCTTCTGGTGTATTCAAAAGAAGGATCAGGCAAAACCATGGATACTCCTTGAAGTCCCATTAAGATATCATATGAAGATAAAAAGAGGGTAAAGTTCTTGCTAAAATGAGACTCTGGACTTGTATTCGCTATTTCAGTCCTAAGRGACTGATAATGGAACAGTAGATGTAAAATTATTCTTCTCTGAGAAGAAGTATAACTAATTTGAAGTGATCATTTAAAGTAAGTCAGAATAAGCCTGTGATTTTTTTTATTTAGTGGATAGATCCAGCTCAAGCTTGTGTCAAATCTAAGATCAAAATTAAAAAAAAAAAAATTAGGAATATATTAGCCAATGATAAGACATTCTGAGCAATTATGTAAGACAAACTTAAGTAGTGATACCGAGGGAAAAAGTAGGGGACTGAGGTATAAGGTTTTGCTCTTCTTTTTACCATTTTTTTTTCCTTGATTGCATGCATGTTTTACATCAGAACATCAGGTTTTTTCCTCAGCAAATAAAAGGTAGGAAGCTATGAGCAAATGATGACAGCAGACAACTCTACTACCGAGCAACATGCTGGGTCATCTCTGCCCATCTACCCTTCCTTGAGAAACATGATCTGACAAGTTTAGGTCTTTAAATAAAAGTCAGCATAGCATTCATAAATGCCTAGGATATAAATAAAATGGTGAACAAGCAGATATCGATCATTAAACAATAKCTATGAATAAGAATTTGAGAGCTTTCAGGGACCATATTCTGTATCCTGCTAGGAGAATGGCACCATCTGGTGGATCTTCTCTTTGGAACATTTCTAATGGAAATTGCAATCATWATTTAGAGGCTGTTCCTCTATCATAAAACTGGATATTTTGTAAGAAGTGCTAAAAATTAAATAAGAGGAGAAAAAAGGTAATAGTGACTAACAATATAATTGTCACAATTGTCCGCTGTGGAAGCTTACAGTTATTTCTTGCACAATAAATGCCATGTGGATATTTAAGAGAACAAAGAAAATTACTCAGAAACTAAACCAGCTTATTAAGTGCTTACTTGAACTATCTGTTCAGAGCTATGAGCAGCTAGTAAAGAAATGATTCTATAATTCTATGAAATAAAGTTGTCTGAACACAGTAATGGAGTACAGGAAATCAAAATAATATATAAATTTGGGGGGTTTTATTGGATACAAGGGCTCTCATTTACTCTTTCATTACAACACAATTCAGTTGATTTTGGGACTTCTGTAGTAGTAAGTTTTGATTTTCAAATATGATGACAGTCATTGCTAAATGCATTCTGTAGGTTACCAGTGATGTGGAAGTCTGGAGTAATCAGTCAGTAGCTCCTCTGCAGGTAACACAGGTGACCGTATCCACAGGGGTCTTTGAAGACAGCATATTTTGGCACCTTCTGCCCATCATACTTGCCCTGCTACATTGCACTACCTGTAACTTATCAGGTAACTGGATGAACTGGATATACTCCCAGAGCTCATTTCTGCCTAAACAACATGCAGTCCATGTGATACCTTGCTACTGCATGGTGCTCCATGAGAAGAAAGTTTGGGAACCATTACTTTATGAAAATTAACATCCATATCATCTGCATTATACTGTAGAGGAAAATATTCCAGAAGACTTTTCCAAAAATTTGTGTTTATCCTAAATAAACAAATGGTATTCTAGGCAATGTAAAAGAATAAGTATAGCCAAGCAGGATTTTTCTTTGTGTGACCACAACCAGCAACTGATGTGTGGTTATGAGTTTTCAGTGAAAAAATACTTAGAATTACTTAAGGCCAGTAATTTGCAACTGCAAAATTCAGTCACTGTTGGGAACCCTAATAGTCCCAAGCATGTAATAGAAACATATTGAAAGCRACAAAGGAAAATTAATTAGACATTTTTACATAATGGTCAAAGAGCACATTCCCTCATTCAATGCAGCCTTCACATGCCTACTGAATTTTAAGAAAACCAGACTGTATTCTGCGTTCTATTTAGCTGCAATAACAAAGAAATGAATGAGCCTGTTTTCTCCACTGTCTTCCTACAAATTTGTCCTCAACTAGCCCCCATTCACATGAATAATTATTAATTTTTTTTTTTTTTACTTTAAATGATAAAAAAATTATAGAGGCCCATAGAGAAAGTGAAATGAATAAATTAAAAACCAGACAATTAGAAGTGGCCTGACACTGCTTAGATTTCTCATTAAAACWCCATATTGTTTAGCTAGTTGTGACATACACTCATTTTTTGCCAGCCTCTTGACATAAAGCCTGTTGTTGGCACCAGATGCAATGGGGCCAGGAAAAAACTAGTTGTGGAGCAGTGTCAATCATTTGATATGCAATGCATTTCCAGACAACAGAATCTCAATTTTATTCATCCCATAATTGATTAAAAAGATTGAAATGTGTCAAAAAGTGTTATTTCAAATATCACTATAAAATAAAATTAAAAAGAAGATGAAAACAAGAGAAGTAGGCTGATTAGAGTCAAAGGATGAAAAATGGCTGAGCAGCTGAATGTCAGCTGCATCCAGAAGCATTGCTTTCTGGGAAGGAGACAGACTATAAAAGAGCTTTTTTTTTCTGTAGAGAGAAATCTAGAGAAAGCAGGAGCTGCTTCAGGGACATTTTATCAAGCAGGGCTTGGGCAAGGTTTGAGAGCGGAAGTCCCAGAGGAGAAAGAGGCAGTTGGAAAAGGGAGATGGCTGCAGAAGAACAGGCACAGTAGGGCACGTGGCAGGAGAAACGAGGAGGATAAGTGAATGTAGTAAGTAAACACGGGAGAGTGGAGATTAAATTGGCTCAATTTGGAGCAATTTGCTGCTCTTTGCAGAGTCACACACTTTGCTTTGTGTGACTCACCAGGTGGAGTCTATGGGAATGGGAATGGGAATACAGCAGTCGAAGATTTAGGCCTCTGGAAATTCTTCTCAGCAGCCAAGGAGAAGACTCAGTCTAGGTAAGGTATCACTGTTCTCTAAAGAGGAGAGAATACTTTCAGCAGCTGGATGGAAGACTTGGCATTTTTACTGTTTTGGGTTTGGTTTTGCTATTAGACAGTAACTTGTCCTATGACCAGAAACTTTAATAAGTTTGAGAGGAAAATTGAGAACGAACTTACTGCATTCAGATGCTGGAAGTTTTAGCACCTCTTCCTGCAGCTGCAATGTGTACTTGCAAATGCACGTGTTCCACTTCATCTAAAGGGTTCCAGAGTTGTAAAAAAAAAAACAAAAAACAATAAAGTTACTCTGCTACAGGAATAAGGGACTGTTCAGCTGAACTACAGTATGATCCTATGTAATATTCAGAATGATCTCATTTGCCATAGGTCTCTAGTAGTTAATAAACCAAAAATGAATGCTAAAAACAACTGCTGCCTTATGCCTGAGGCTTGTTACTAATTTTATCACACTGTTGAATAATTTGGATCTCATTTCAGGGATCAGTTAAGTTGACAAATGTGATTGTGCCTCTTGGGGAAGAAAATGATGTTAAAAATGTTTAGATTTAGGATATAAATAATAATTTATTACAGGTTTGGGTTTTTTTTTTGTCTCCTTTAGCATCTGGGATACTCTTACAGGTTGGGGTACATTTCTAAAAACCTTTAACAGTGGTTTGAGTCAGTTTCAACTGAATTTAGTAAAAGAACCCAGACTACCATGTTTTTGGAAGTGCTAAAAATCTACAAGCTGATCTAGTAAGTTAGAGAAATTATTCCTGTAAAAAGAAAACACACATAAAATCTTCTGAAATGCTTCAGAATCTAAAGAGATTTTTTTAAAAARATGTTTAATGTTTAATGTTACTTCTCAAAGGCATACCACTTTGCAAAAGGGACCAAAATATTTTGAAATTGGATTTCTTGTATACATTAATAATGAGATGTATCTGTGACAGGTGACAGGAGGTTTTATATTTTAAGAGTTCCTGGAGAGTTCAGTCATGTGTTTTGGATACAGAATGCATTGTCTGCATAGTTAATGATTTGAAGAAAAGAATGGTTGCAGAATCATGCAAGCAATGTTTCGAGTCAATACTTCCACGAGAAAGGCTGCTCAAAATCAGTCAATAGCTCACAAAACCAAGTTTGAAAATTTTAATTTTAATCCCATTTCTCTGGATAAGTATCAACATGACAGGAAACATCTGGTTTTATCTAGAGTGATAGAGCTAGATGGATTTCAAATTTCAAAACAACAGGTATATCTAAATGTATGGTCCTTCACTATCCAAGGTAATGAGAGCTTTGTTGCTAATTTTAGGATGAACAGGATCTCACCCTTCCCAAACAGGGTTTTACAATGGGAACTGCAGAATAACATGAGCTGAAATATTCTTAATTGGAAAAAGAAAAGGAGTATAATTCCATTTTGCCAGAAGATACACTCTTTGCCTAGCTATGAGAACAGTTTTGTTTGCCAGTCATGGCTAAAAGGAGGAGTTCTGAGAGTGGAGGTCTGGGCTTTTTATCTACCTCTGACACACAGGGAGGAGTAGCACATGCGTGAATACGGCCTTTCATATCACCTAGAATGACCCCAGGACCGCTGGCTAACTCGTCACCAGATCTGGCGTAATTCCAGTTTGAAGTTTTGCAGTCACAACCCACTCAGTCAATAACGCAGACTRTACCATGAGGATTCAGGCATTTATTTTTAGAAACAGGATGAATCAAGATTTAGTTGATAAAACGAACACTCTCTGCATTTTGGGGTGGGCAGGTACATTAACTTTTAGAGTGTTGAGATTGAAATCTCGAGTGCCTGAAGYTAAATTGTAAAACTTCAGCACCCACAATTAGGACACACTGATGAAAATAATACTCATTTTAAAATAGAGTAATCTTAGAGTAATAGTATTCTCTAAGAAGARGAGAAGGGGGTTTTGTCCAGTACTTCAGACCCTCCTCCTCCCATATCCTCCATCATGTTTCTTACTTGCCACTATAGTAGTTTATGCTGGAATCGCAGCACTGCCTTGAATCGCTCTTAAGAGATTAAAACTGAGTCACAAAGGACAAGAGTGTTACTAAAGGCTTTTTTGTTTTAGTCAAGAGTTCATTCACTTAAAAACTCAATTCCAGATATCTTGCAACTATTTGCCAGTTACCTGATTATACACACAAAAATGTTCTAGGAAAGGTTTTAACGCAATAGTCCAATTTATGTAAAAGACCCAACTTCTTTCTGTTTCACTGCTAGCAGTGGTCTTATTCCACCTATGGTAGGTCAATGGCTGTCTTTCAGGCTCACTTGTTAATATTGTTCCACGTTGCTGAAAACACTTAGATTTTCATTGATCAGGAGTGCTCATACAGAAGAAACTGAGAAAGAGAAAATGAAAGAAAGAGTGACATTGCATGAGAGTCAGGAAGCTGTCTTAGAAAAAAGGCATGTAACCTTGTGAATAATTAAATAAATGAAATGTAAAAGTTTATAAGCAGTCAGACATATGAAATTTTCCAGAAATGTGGGCAGTACAAATTTGAACTTCCTCAGGCCCAAAAAGGCAGCTGAATTGAGAACTCCCACAGCATATGTGAGTGTTTCTTCCACTCCTCATGCCATCCTGGAAACAAAAGCTTTCTTGCTCTTGCCTGTTTACCATGCTCAAAACTGAAATGTTTTGCATGTGTTGGAATGCTTGAAATTAACTTGAAATCATGTTTTTGCTCAAGGTTTTTTTGTTTGTTCCAAAAGCCATACTTTATCTTTCAGTTTTTAACAAGACAAACAAAACCAAAACCAGCTATTTGCACAGCCATAAGTTACAAGATGCCTTCTAAAATATCATATTGTCCCAAATATGCAATATTTTGTAATTCTGTCAGCTCTTGAGGTTGTTGTTTGTCAAGACTGCTTCTTGATTGTAGTTCATAATTCTTTCAAAGGTAAGACTTTAAGGAATTTGAAGAATGCAGTATCCTGCTTTATGTGTCTTAGATTGGGATAGTCTGGTGTTCTGCCCAATGCTACATTTCCAAATTAAGTGTATTATTATGTCATGACCAGTGATATAATAGAAGACCTCTCTATTATCACCACACTACGGAGCACCAAAAATCACCGCACATTGAACTGTCTTAGAACAGAATCTACCACTGTAAGTGTGAAGGCTCGTGCTTCCATGTTATCATGGAGAATCTAAGAAATAGTGAAATACTTTGTTGACCAACAGTCTGGTATAGAAGTAAGAACAGAACAAGATCTCCCTCTTCCAGTGTTCTGCTTCAGTCACTGTCTTTCCTGATGCTGAGAAAAACTCTGCCTGCAGTATCTTGAAACATAGACGTGCTTAGTAAGGCAGAAAACACTGAAAAGCATGTTTCTGTGACCTTTTGGCAAAGAACATCCTCCTAGTTATGCCTGGGAAGTGCATTCCTCCAGTGAAACATTGACATTTTCTTTGGCTCACTGGGCTTCTCTTAAGAAAACTGGTTGTAAGTCCCTAGTCTGGCAGCACACAGTCCAGAAATTTGCTTGCTGTGAAGGACACTTGAGGTTTTGTTCAATAATGCTGTATTGTCAAGGCATTATACTGATCCAAATTGTGAAGTAAATACAAAATTGGATTTACTGTTCAGATCAATAACAAATCAGACTTGTACACTAGAGAGTTGTAATATGATTTAAAAAAAAAAAACAGAATGCAGACACATAAAAAGAAGGGAATTGTCACACTAATATAAGATATTTGAGACAGGAGAGTCACGCTCACAACTAATTTTAAGTGGGTATATTTAAAACTTCCATATGTTTAATATGACCTTGTAGTTTGAATTTCTTCTCTCTCTTAATCACTAAAATATTCTATTTTCAGTGCTATGAAATTGGCTAAATACGCATAGTAGTATTACCATAACATTTCCGTCTTCAGTTAAAACATTATAGATTTTTGCTAATTAATTTGCAACTGTTCCTTATGTGAAATAATAATTATACCTACGTATAATTATGGTAGTATCTAAAGGCTCTGAAAAGGATTGGAGAAGTATTACTCCTGATGCTGTACAAAGAAAGAATGCTACCTACATCATACTAGACAGTAATATGATGCAATAGAAACAGATTTGTGTGATGAAACAGTAAGTGCTGAGAACTTGGCATCCAGAGTATGTCTACTCTCACAGTTTCAAATAAACTCTCATCTGACCCCTTGGACTGAACACCTACCTATTAACAACTGTGTTGCATCAAGTGCACACCTACAGCATACCTTGCAGCTTAGCTTCACTCCAATAATCCAGTTTGCACACTTAAAGAGTGCTTCGCATATTAACCAGAGCATAGTAAGTGGGGACAATTGAAAGATTTGCTTCAAAAGTGTAGTCCTGAACCAAATTAAAACACTAACACAGAGGCACTTCTATCGTAGCCACAAGGGAAAGGACATCGTAATACTCCGAGGGGAAGGATGTCTGTTTATACAGTGCACGGAATCACAAAGCTAGGGTTAGAAGAGATCTCGAATTCACTTAACGCATTTCCWTGAGGATCAATCACATATATGTCATTCCTAATGAATGTCTAACCTGTTCTCAAGAACTTCCAAAGATAGTGACACTACAATCCCTCTAGTGAGAAAAAAAAAAAAAAAAAATTATGTGCTTACCATTAGCATTAGGGCTCTGCTTGAACATTGACCACTCCTAACCTGAATGCCTGCACTGTTTTCTGTTGCCAGCTGTTTGTTCCACCTCTCTCTCAGGAGTTTCTGCTGCAAGGATGATTTAGCTGCTTGTGCAAAGTCCACTAAACTGCTGTGAATTGTCAAGGAAATCTGAAGTTGACCTCGGTTTGTACCTTTATAAGTGGATGGGTCATTCCTACAACAGGGATGGGATTTCTGAGAGGGAACAGAAAGCCCAGCTGAGTAGAAGAGTCACCACAGACAGCCCTGTGCAAGCTCTGCCTATTCATCCGTCAAAAACCTCTGTCTTCCTTGCTGTATATTCAGTTCATTAATCCTTACCCTGTTCCTGTAGAAAGGGAAATTAGTTCATTAGTTTTGTTTTAGGAAGGCCCAACTRTTGTGGTAAAAGGTAAGAGATGTTTGGAAGGGATACGATGGCTTGTGTTTCAGGGTTTAAACCAACCACTGCTAGAAATCAGACCAGGACTTACATAGGGCCATGTTATCCTGAGTGTTTTCAAATGATGGATTTCTTCCACCTTTTTTTCTGAAATACCGTTTGTGATAGAGGCTGAGCCTGATGCCACTTGGAGTAGCAATGCCTCATTTACCATTTTTCTTATTCTTGCAAATGAGTTTGCATGAGGGAAACCTTTTGTGGGGCCTGACGACATCCATGCCGTTTCAAGTTCTGAAGCCCCTATAGTCAGACCCCTATCATGTGTATGTGGGGTTACTGTCCCCTATCACCACTGAAGGTTAGTGTAGTTGGATGTTGATGTAGGAAGCTATGTAGAATAGTACAGAAGTTATGAATTAAGTCACTGAATGGATCAGATGACATTTTAAATTTTAATGCAAATGTATAGAGTAAAATTTATGGATTCTTCAGTGCTTTGATCTTGAAGTAGCAGGAATGTCTTCAAAGCAATATTCTGATTAAACAATTAAAGAAAAATCGGCACCTTTCACAGAATATCACATTGCATACTRGATTGTGTAGAAGCCACTGTTGTGTTCTGAGGTTATTTTTGCATGTTATCATGTCTCTGCTTAATCCAAGTTTGCCGTTAGGAGATTTGTAGATTTCAAGCAGGAGAAATGATCTAAAGGTAAATACAAAAAAACATGAAGGAAAAAAATATTCATGAAGACTGGTCTGCATTCTTCTTGAGAGGTTTAGCCACAACACTTTAAGTAGGTAGGAAAAGACGTGATGCAGACAAAACAAACTTTAAAAATGCTCAGTCATCAACCTCTCCAAATCTCTTTTCATTGAAATGTCACCAGATATTAGTATGAAATTTGGTTACCAAAATTTGATCGTAAATGCATGACTCTATTAAAATATAACTGGCCAAAAGGTCCTGATAAACTTCTTTCTGTCATTCAAAACTAAAAAGATTTTTCCACCAAATTCTGGTGTAGAAATGAACTTTATTCAGGTAAAGATGCCTGGGTGAAATAGAATTAAGTTATTTCTAACCAGGTCCAACATCTGGTAAAAATAAATGAAACAAACCAGCCTCCATATACCATCCAAACATCTACTGAGAATCAAACCAAAGTCCCTTTAACTGACATTCAGTATGAATGACATTTATTTCACACTAATTTTTTCTTGTGTCCTGTGTAAAGCTCAAGTTTTCTTATTACTACATTCTGAATAAATCATTTGACATTTGAAGAATTGATGTGTGAAACTCCAGCTCATGAAAACTTCAAACAGTAAATAATGGAAGTACAGTATGACATGCTTTCTTCTGAATTCTTTGCGTGATGTCCACCATTTTTGGTGTACTTTTTTTTTGGGGGGGGGGGGAGTGGGGGGTGGATGTGTGTGTGTCACAATTTCAAGACTTTTCCCACACCTTAAGAATCTCCAGGAGCTCTTCCATAAGAAAAGTGAATGTCATTTCCTGGATTGCTTAAAAATGCTTCTTTTCCTGGTACTCTTTCATCTGGCACTAGAAGGATGGTCTGTTGTTGAAAGGCATGCAGATGATATTAACAAGTGCTGTACAGCTAAACATCATGACAATCCTCAAGTTGCATTAGCATTCAAAAGCTAGGAATCAATTCCCGTATATCACTTTCCTCACTCAAGCTGAGCCTAATACTTAGCCTTTTCTTGGAACATTTGCATCTGAAAAATATTTTGATCACACCAAAACCACTTCACAGATTTATTAAAATGAGTAGCAACTCTTTGTGTTATTATTCTGGGGTTGAGTCTTTTTTTCCCTCAAACCCTTAAGATTTCAGTGCATCAGGTATGGCTAATGTCTATTATTTCACAATTCCATTGAAGAAAACATTTACTTCCCAGGGCACATCTAATTTCATACAGTGTTTTTGGCAAAGTCCTCTGGTTCAGACATAGCATTTGATATCAGAAAGGTTCTTTCATCTAATACAGCTTACACCACCTCCCTGCAAAACATAAACTAACCCAACAAAAACATGCTTTTATCAGCACAGAGACATCTACAGTAGGGGTTTTGCCAGCATAGCTATTGTGACTAGAGGGTGTACTGGTTATTTTTATCTCCCACATCCTAGCCATGATGGCAAATACTGGCAAAATTAAGTCCCTGTTGAGTCATGGCTTAAAAAATTACCAAGTTGTCAAGAGGCTAAAAGCAAAAGTCAAAGCCGTTTTTCTATTTGCTAAATTTCATATATGTGAGAGGATCTGCTGTCACATTGGTAAAAGGAAAACAATCCACAGACTTGAAAACAGAAAGGAAAAATCACTCTCAAGAGATGTATTTCTCAAACGGATGGATATTAAGCTTAGTATTTGCTAATTGGTTCTTGTGCTGCTCTCCGTGTGCATTATTTCCAGCAGTTACTTTACTAGGCTACTCCTTTATGTGCATATTGGGTATAGACTATTAGCTGCTATTTCAAGCTCCTTGTTTTCTTCAGAAGTGCAACCTCTGTAAACATTATCACAGCCTTGGGACTGTGTAAGCAGCTGGATGTCTTTATAAATAAATAAATAGCCTAAATTAATAAAAATAAATAAATTAAATAAATATTCACTGCTAACAGAGTCATTATTAGCTTAGCCAGATTGTGTGCCCTTAGTGGCTTAACTCCGGCTGACCCCAACAGATGAGGGTAGGAAAAAAAAGGGAAAAGAAAATAATTGCTTTGCAGATTTCCAAGCTAAATAATTATCTAAAAAACCCACAGCTGTAGGTTTCCCCTGTTTACCCTCATCATCCATGAGGGAGACAGGGATGGCMAGAAGAAAGGGATCTATTAATTAATTAGCAAGAAAGACTTGGAGACACAAAAACATTGTGGGCAATAAAATGTGCTGACTCTTTCTAAATCCTTAGTTCTACTTTATAAAGCATTTATGGCATAAGGAAGAAGAAAAAAAAAAAAAATCTTTCTTCTTCACAATGCCATGTCTTCCAATTTGCCAGGAAAAAACCCTCAATGCTTAAAGCACTGTTTTCCAGATGAAATCAGAGTGTGTATGTGGTTCAGCTTAACAAAGCCAGCTTCCATACTCCCTGGATTGTTAGCACTGTAAATCAAATGTTATTCTGGAGATACTAGAAATACGTTTGATTATGCACTAAATGCTGAGACTTGCAACAACTGCTTTTAGCTACCAGCACAGCAAAACTATCAGGAAAAAGCTGCCATTCTTCATCAATTACAACAGGGAATGGCAGTATTGCTTTTGTGGACATGGCTGTTTCTGACAGCTGAGAGGAAAATATATATATGTTCAGTGTGATGTCTGGAATGCAAAACAGGAGAAAATGTGCTTCCATGATTGTGTCTAGTATTCAAGGTATTGATGGAGCCAGCAAGCTTGTGTTATTATCAGGACTGCACAGCCATGAATACATAAACGGGAAACTGGCTTTTCCAAGTAAAATATGCCTTCCCCACATTACTTTAGTGGGAGTCAACTTCAGGAGTATATCTTCAAAACATATTATTGGTAATTTCTTCTATAAAAGATAAGCAAAAGGGCAATGTCAGCATCTCTCTTTACAGATGCACATGTTCTCCCAGTACGGGAGCTTTGCTAAAACTGCCAGTGGCAGGTCAGGGGAATATTTATTGAGACAGGGGATCTCCTGATCTGAATTGCAATGTAGTGCTGCAGTGAGTTATAAATTCACTTTTCCTTCCCCGCCGCCCCCCTGCCTAAAAAAACGAAAACACAAGAAAGGTAGATGTTGATTAGGTTTTGACTTGAATTCTGAAAAGAGGATGGATGTTTTTTGGGTTGTCAAGGTGCTTTTCTGGGAATTGTTTAGGAAGAATATTGTGCAAAGTAGTGAGTTTCTATGCCAGCAGGCATGCCCCTCCTTCCTCCCGCCCGTATAAAAGATGTTTGCACAATCATCTGATTTCTTTCAGAAGTACTAGGCACCAACAACTCCCAGCAGAGTGACAAAAACACAAATCATACATGTGGTATGGGCGAGGCTGTACAGCAAGACAACTCTTGACACGACAGCTCTTCTAACTCTACAATAAAACCATGGTGGGGAAAAAAAAAAGAAAGCTTATGGCAGCAAATCTGCTATTCGATGTTTACTGACCATGAGTAGATGCAACTACCTTGATAGTCCTTTACAAAAAGTAAATTCTATGAAAATTCACATATGATATTTCTTATTCATTTTCTACTAACAAAAGACAGGACAAAAAAGTGAACAAGACAAATGGTAAAATCACAGCCCTGGACTTCAAGAGAGGAGACTTGAGCTTGTTCAGGAATCTGCTTGGCAAGATACCATAGGAGCATCCGAAGAGGTTGTGGGATCTCTGTCATTGGAGGTATTAAAAATTTCGCTGGACAAGGGCCTGAGCGACCTGCTCTGACTGAACCTCTGATCTACACAGAGTGGAGAGAGGCTCCAGCCAGAGCCCGTGGAACACTTACAACATGCTGAAGTCCTGCTCTCACTTGCAGTATCCCCTCCCTTCTTGTTTACCCCCAAATCTTACTGCTCCCATCCAGCCCTCTCTTGCCTCTTCAAAGCCTCAAAGCAGGTCACCCTCACTTGCTGTGGAAAATAATGCGCTGCCACTACTTAACTGAGTTTTGGCATTTATTACCAAACTTAAGGGGATTTTCAAGCCTAGTGAAAGCCAATCTTAATGAGAAAAGACTTGACATATCACGACCTCCTTTTTTCTTCGTCTTTGCAATTCTGTTGACTATACATTATTTTTGCAGGAATCATGTCTAAATAAGTCTATTGTCTTATTCTCCTAGCCTTGAATCCTCTCATTTTCCTCTACAATGAAATAACCAATTTATCTAGTCCCAGTTGAGTTCTGCGAATTCTTGGTCATGCCCTTCAGTTCAACGAACTAAACATGAGAAATTAAGATTTCCTTCTTGGTTTTTTTGGAAGCCAACAATAGCTCCACAGCCAGCAAGATACCCCACCTACACTTTGGTGATGGCAAAACTTATTTCCAGGCTGAAAGAGTGAAAAAGGTCAATATTTTAGTCTTTTATAAGAAAAAATCAGGGGAAAAAAAWTGATAAATTAAATGTTCTGTTTTGAAATTGGGGAAGGTCTGAATTTTGAAGTAATTTTTTWAAAAATTTTGACTGGTCATTCATAAGCAATTTGAAAATATCAAACTAGGTGTATCAGAAAATTTTGAAATTTCTTTCTAGCACTTTTTGGATGGGAAGAGGTTTAATCAATACTGCTCTTCTTTCAGACAGTCTTTCGATTTTGGTAAAGTAGCATTTTTATTAATGAAAGGCTGTCAGAAAAAATGGTAATAGTTCTAGAAGTCAAATCATTATTTCATAAACGTTCTCATTATGGTATAAACTCAGGCTTCCTATAGTTCCCTCCAGTCATTCTAATGTAAACTACGAGGTTTTTTTAGTGCTGTTTTAGTCAGTTTGGCCAATGAGTTAGAGATCTTGGGCCCCATTCTATTTGCAGTTATTGCTGGATTGCCTTTGGACTTCAGCCAGAGGAAAATTCAGGCCAGTATGCTTGCTGTGATTAAAACAACTATTTACAATATGTTAGTCCTCAATATTGTCTGTATTATTTTAAAGAAAATATAATCTTCATTAAAATTCCATACCATTTCCTTGAGCCGTGTGAATGGTTTAGCATTATTTTTCTTTTCTTTCTAAAACATAAATAACTACTTAAGCACATCATTCCGTTCTTCTGCATTTTATAGTGCCTTACATCAAATATTTGTTGATTGCACATCAAAAATTAAAAATATAAGTCTTTTTAAATGCTAATTATCATATAAGGTATTTCCAAACAATAAAAAGTAGTGTATTTTTTTGTTCATTTGATTACTCCATGTAGTAATGTAAATACATATTTTAATTAAAATGTCATGAGCTATAGTAAATGTGATTCTCCATCACTACATTTGTGCATTAAAGATTTACAGCTATAGCGCCCTGTATTATTACCTGGAAAAAAAATAATTAGATTTTAGAGTCTACTTTTAAAAGTATATTGGTTTTATGCTTTGCAATAAAATAAAAAGCTTGTTAGATACAATGGGCAATGCTTGATAATACTGAAAGGATGAGAAATCAATTTCAGAAAACCTGTTTAGAACATTAGGTATGTATTTAAGTTAGTAAATGACTGGAKGCACATTAAAAAAACATGCCTGACCCCTCATAAAAATGTAAGCTTTACATATTACCTGTTTGTTGTAAAAGATCTGACAGATAAAATAATACAGTTGAAACTGCTGTCGCTGTGAAATGGATTATTTTTCATATTCRGTGCCTGCTATTTATCAGCTAAAATATGACTTTGAATGTCTGCCTTAATAAAACTTAGTTTATAAATCAGCATTTCTTCCTTCTTTTGTGTAATAAGGTTGAATTACCTGGAGCATGTACCTAAGAATATCTAAACTAATATTTTTAGACAACTAAGAATTGGTCTGTGCAGGGATCGTCAGGCACCTAGGTTGACGGCAGAATTTTCAGGCATGCTGTCTGAAATCATTTCAGGATGGCTGCTGTCTGCTTCATTCACCTTGCAACATCACATTTTTGCATGAGAACTTAGACATAGATATGGATTCACCTGTGGTGTTTCACATGCCTCTCTGTGCATCACTGGTACATGCAGACCAGTGCTACCAGGCTCCCTGTGCACAGCCCCTGGCTGCAAAGTGAGCTGCAGGTGCCTGGCATGAGTGTAGATGCCTACATGGTAGAAGTCTAATAATAAGTGACATGAACTCCACTGTAAGTATCACCATGAAAGCACTCATTCTAGCTCACACTCTTTCAGCAACTCTTTGTTTTGGTAAATAATTTCTGGTTTGGAGGAAGCTGCTGCAGGTGGTGTAGCAGGAGCCACTTGCTGGTCATATGGGTTTTGGAAAGAAGGGGAGGTGGCCACTGCTCTGTAAAAAGGATATTGATTGGTTTTAAGCTGCTGTTGCTAGGGCTTAGGAAACAAATGATGGAATACGGGATGAGCTCCAAAATCCATTCTTAGCCACAGTAGTTTTGCTTTGAATATGCAAAAGCAGATAAACACGTTTACTGCTGTATCTGTTGTTTCAGTCTCCTGASACACTGAATGGGTTAAATTTATGACAAATTACCAACTTTGCTTATTAGAAATCCCGCCACTAACACATTCAATACCTCACATGCCAACATCTTAAATATATGTGAAGACTTACATCTTAACAAGAAAAATTAAGGTTGCTTGAATATATAATTGAGCATTTCTTACCCAAACCTGTTGGAACTTAAGAGAAGCCGATGAATATACTGAGTCAGTAGTTCTTGATTTGTGTTAATTTAGTATACTTCATAAATTTTCTCTTATTCTGAAGTGTTACCAATCCATGCATTCAGTCATAAATCATAAAATCATAGAATGGTTTGGGTTGGAAGGGACCTTAAAGATCATCTAGTACCAACCCCCCTGCCATGGGCAGGGACACCTTCCACTAGACCAGGTTGCTCAAAGCCCCATCCAACCTGGCCTTGAACACTTCCAGGGAAGGGGCATCTACAACTTCTCTGGGCAACCTCTTCCAGTGTCTCATCACCCTCACAGTAAAGAATTTCTTCCTTATATCTAACCTAAATCTACCCTCTTTCAGTTTAAAACCATTACCCCTCATCCTATCACTATGCTCCCTGATAAAGAGTCCCTCCCCATCTCTCCTGTAGGCCCCCTTTTAGTAYTGGAAGGCCGCTATAAGGTCTCCCTGGAGCCTTCTCTTCTCTAGGCGAAACAACCCCAACTCTCTCAGCCTGTCCTCATAGGAGAGGTGCTCCAGCCCTCTGATCATCTTCGTGGCCCTCCTCTGGACTCGGTCCAACAGGTCCATGTCCTTCTTATGTTGGGGTCCCCAGAGCTGAACACAGTACTCCGGGTGGGGTTTCATGAGAGTGGAGTAGAGGGGCAGAATCACTTCCCTCGACCTGCTGGCCACATTTCTTTTGATGCAGCCCAGGATGCAATTGGCTTTCTGGGCTGCAAGTGCACATTGCCAGGTTATATTCAGTTTTTCATCCACCAATACCTCCAAGTCCTTCTCCTCAGGGCTGCTCTCAATCCACTCATTGCCCAGCCTGTATTTGTGCTTGGGATTGCCCTGACCCAGGTGCAGGACCTTGCTCTTGGCCTTGATGAACTTCATGAGGCTCGCATGGGCCCACTTCTCAAGCTTGTCCAGGTCCCTCTGGATGGCACCCCTTCCCTTTAGAATGTCAACCACACCATTCAGCTGGTGTCATCCACAAACTTGCTGAGGGTGCACTCAATCCCACTGTCCATGTCCCCGACAAAGATGGTAAATAATACCGGTCCCAATACGGACCCCTGAGGGCACCACTCGTCATTGGTCTCCACCGAGACATTGAGCCATTGACCGCAACTCTTTGAGTGCGACTATCCAGCCAATTCCTTATCCACCAAGTGGTCCACCTGTCAAATCCATGTCTCTGCATTTGAGACAAGGATGTTTTGTGCGACAGTATCAAAATCAACAATTGTTGGATTTGGGGTGTTTTTTTCTGTTTTATTTCACCTGGAGGAAATATATTTATGAATTCCACTAATGCAGTGTTATGCTGATGTATCTTATTCATTGCATATGACTTTTTTGTTGTGGGTTATCTTACTGCAGATCTGAATAGAACTTAAATACTCTACCATGTGCATAAAAAGGTAGACTTAATGAGATAAAATATAAATAGTTTTTTACCTATTAGTTACAGATCATCTTTCCTTCTTGGTCTCTTTTATAACAACAATAATGAAATGTCATTTAACCATAAGGAGTCAAAATCAGATTTATTCTAGGTATTGATTTGATAGAGTAAAATAGTAAATAATTGAGTTGGTATTTTATCTATAATTCTACAAATAAATGAATAAATCATACTGTTCATACAAAGGTAAAAAGTTCTTAAAGGATATATAAATTTTCCATAAGAAAAAGACTGCAGCATTTTTTGCACAAACTTTACCAGAGCAAAATCTGCCTTCTGAATATGACCTAGCATAGCAAACTAGCATATCTTACAGTCCTCTTCAAAGTGCACTGTAATTATTTTTTCCTGAACTGAGCTTCTAAGGATTAAAAGAAAAGCTCTGATAGTGATAAATACAGGTGCAGAACTGTAACTGAAATGGATAGAAAATAAGCATTACTATTTAACTAACAGCTTAAGTACTTAAAAGGCACAATGCTTTCTTCTTAAATAATTTCCTTAAAGTTTATGATTTATTTTGTCTCATTGCAGCTTCAATGTATAAGTTAATATTGATTTCAAATCTCAAGATCAGTGCAATATTAGGTTTAAGAATTCTTCTTTTTTAGAAGAGATGGCATATAGACTTATATTATGTGTTGTTTTCAATTTGCAAGTGAGGTGCAGTGAAGCAAAATTCATAAAGATGGTATATCCTAAAGTCCAAAAGTACTGCAAAAGTATTGATTAGGTAACATGACATTTTCCTCACTGCCTGACTTTAGGAGCCTTTTAACTGTCTGCATTTGTTGTCCAAAGTTAGTCAACGTGAACAGTCAGTAGTAAAATATGTGCTTCACCCTCTTGAGGTGATGGCCAGTGCTCTGTGTGACAGGTCTGCTGTTTCTGTCAGATAGTCTCGAGTGCTGGAAAGATCTTCGTTATGGTGTTTGCAGGTTCTCTGTTGATAACCTGTGAGAAGGCAGGTGGTGTAGCTAGCCTTCCAGAAACATTAGATTTTTAAATCCTGACCTTTGGTAGGTCTTCTCAGTGCTCAGCACTTCAGAAAATAAGCGCACATACAAAGAAGCTTAACTTTCTGCTCTTGCATTTGTAACTCTTGGTCTGCCTGTCCTGTTCTCTTATGGAGAATGTTGCTCCCTTCAAGCCGCAAAGCAAAGGTCTTGGTAACATGATGACAAAATTTTGTCAATTCGTAGTCAGAAGACAAACTAAAATCAGTTTCCTGAAGTAGCAGCCAGTGTGGCATCAGAAACATGAGTCCTGACCCAAGAGGAGACTTGGGAATGTGTGACAGCACTGCCTTTTTTTGGCAAAAGTGCAGGCTATTGTCTTAAACCAGTCCCGAAGCAGCACACTTGTCAGCCAGAGCGCTCAGTCACCCAGTTCCAGCTCAGACTTCAGCATCTGGGAATCTGATGCTTTGCTCCACCACTTCAGAGGGGAGCAAAACTCACCGGCCTAAGGTCAGAACACAGTGAAAGACTGAACAATTTGGTAGGGAGGAAAGAAGGCGGCAACTATGTTGAAAGGTAGCATTTCTTTTCAAGTGGAAAAAGTAGACTGAATTTTTTAGGTTGGAAAGATAGTGAGATAATGTAGCAATGAAGGAAGACAATTGTGTGTATACCAGGAAGGGGAGTTGTACTGTACAGTGAGTGAACATGACAAGTTTTGTCAGTGTAATTGCTCCAGAAAGAAGAGGTCTCCCTTTTTCTTCCACAACAGTAAGAGTCCAAAGGTGGCAAGTACAGTGAACTTCTGTTTTTCAAAGGAAGAGGGAAAAAAATTTGAAAGCTACCATTTCCTTCTCCATCTTGGTCACTGGAGTAGAACTAAGTTATTGCTGTGGCTCCCTGAATTTCTGGAACAGAAAACAGGGCTGAAAGTGGTAGATCCTATTACAAAGATATTCCTTATGGACAGGAACAGATGAAAGCCATCAAATGCTCTACATAGCTTCTGTCTGTCATTCCAGTAGGAAAATGTATTCCTCCAGCTGGGCTTGTCTAAGCTATTGAATGTATAGTCAGTTATGGTTATGTGTTATGTAAAGAAAGGCACAAATGTTTGAGTAGGCACTGCCTCCACAATCGTTATACTGAACCTGGACTTTGGTCTTCTCTAACATGTATCATTCGTCACCTTTCACATCCAGAAAATCAAGAGAGTAACCTCAGGCTTTTAGTTAACTGAGTCCATCTCAATGGTTTATTTTCATTCATTTATTCATTGTTAATCTTTTACTTCTTTTAGAAGTTGATTTTAATGAAACTTTCCCTCAGCTTAAAAACATGATCAGCCTATTGACTTCAAAAAGTGATTGTTAGTCAAATAACACTTATATTTCTGTGTCTTCTTCAGGAGATAGAGAGAATATATCTTGGAATACCTTTTCATTCTCTATTTTTCAATAAACAACTGTAACAGGAGCAGTCTTGTATGACCAGCCATCATGCAGCAAGTATTTTTACAATGTTAATTCCAAACCCTTCAGCATCACTGTCAATCCTCATATGGAGAGATGGGGGGGGGGGGAGGGACTGAAAAAAAAACCCCTCCAAACAGCTACCTTTGCTATGAGTTACTTTCCTGTCTAAGTCGTAGGACTTTTCACATGGAGCACCTCTTAGTGAGGCACTCCCAGAAATAAACTTCGACAAGTCCATTAAGGTTAATTTTAGATTGTGAACATCCTTTGAAACTTGCTAGTTTTAATTACAGAAAAATAGCAGTCTTGAAGCGCTTGCAGTATTCCACAGATATTCTTGAAAAAAAAGTCAGATGACCTCCAAATGCAGAACATTTCTTAAAACAAAAATGGTGGGGATAACCCTCCTCCCTGACCTGTTTTTCATGTAGGTTGTCTTAGCCGTCACTTACTCCAAATCAGCATTGCAAATCCCAACATTCATTTGCACAGAAGATCATAAAAAACTATTAATTCTTCAAAGCTGTCGGGAAAGCCTAAAGATGTGGCCGCTTGTTTTGCTGAAGACTATAGTTTGAACACTGTTTTCATTGTGGGGCAGTGGGGAAATGCAGGTAAATTGCTTAGCAACCAGCAAGAGGGACAAGACATTTCTGCAAGACTATTGCTATTTACAGTGAGTTTTCTGTCTTCATGTGCATTTCTTTTGCTCCGTGGCATGGGTCCCCTTTAAGTCGGAATATAAAGCAAACTGCACTAGGTCTGGTCTATAACTGTGGCTGAAAATAGAGTATCAAGGGGAGGTTCTTCCTCCGCGGYACTTTTGTTTCCTACTGAGCTGTATTGGAAAGGGAAGAAGACTCAAGTCTGGATTTTGAAGATGACTGGCTGAACCAAATACCTAATTTCATTGTACAATGGGAATGCGAATTCCACCTTTAGGAGACTGCGGTATAGTTTTTTAAGGTACTTAGAGATTGGTTCACTGGCAGATTCAGGAGTTGCTTGACCAAACACTTGTTTTAAAGGCAACTTACATATTTTACTTCCACCGTTGTCAAGCTTTTCACAAAACTGTGGGGCATACTCCTTTTTCAAAATCCAGTATTGTGCTTCCCCAGGCTTCCATCCTATATGTGTTGGGTAAAAAGTTTTTGTAAATAATGCACGCATCATAAACTGTTTATAAATATCTTCTGATGGTGGGCTGCTTCCCCTTTCCTTCCCATTATGCCTCAGCTGTTACCTAGATGGTTGCTAGCATGGAGCTGAAGAATTGACTGTTTTATTCTCGCCTTGTTTCCAGTGGAACAAGAATTACAACAGAATCCACTAGCAACAGGACTAATGTGTCTGAAATATCCCTGATCACTGCTCTATACTGAAAATGTGATTACCTGTGTTTCTTTGCAGGTGCATATGTGCTTCAAGTAAAGGCAACAGATGCTGATGATCCCACTTATGGAAACAGTGCTAGAGTGGTTTACAGCATTCTTCAGGGGCAACCGTATTTCTCCATTGATCCGAAGACAGGTAAATAGTTTATCAGCAACAGTGGAAGATTTAAACTTTGGATTTTGAGTCATGTGGGCAATATCAATGAATAAATATGGACTGGGCTGATACGGCCAAAAACCAGTAGAGTAACTTTGCACATGATTCAGTTTTGAGTATTGACTAGTTTTTGAATGATTACAGTCTGTTGTAGAAACAAAAGAAACATGCTCCTCCAATCAGTCCTGGAATATCTAAAATATATATACATCGAAATTTTTTTTTTTTTTAATGTTTTACCATTTCTCTATAGCTAAAGCTTTATCTGCTACATGCATTCTACTTTTTTCCTGATGATTCAGTTTTGTATCTTGGGATTACATTCTTTTTTCTCAGCATTTTTACTTGCTGAACTGACAGTCAGAAATTCTCTAGCAATGATTGTTTTGCTATATAGAGCTAATTTGAGACTGTGGAACAGCTAATAATCTCCTGCCCTCCTCTCTTCCTGGGGCATAGTATGTTTGTCTGGGGTTACTGGATGTGTGAGCAGAAAAGGATACTACTTTTAAAGAGACTGAAGTATTTGGGAGGTTGGTAGACATGTTAATTAGGTATCTTGTCCTATATTTCTAAATGTCATTCTTGTTTCCATATTTAGTAATTCAGTTAAGGAGCCAATAACCTACTTGGCGAATGCCATGCATTGTGTCATCCTGGATGTGTTACAGGGWTAGTTGTCCATATGCCCCTTTCAGCAAATAGTTTCTCCTCCCAGTGAAGCTGTACTTGAATGTCAGACTGTGTGTTAAAGAGCCTTTATCCCTGATCAAACAATAGTTTGGCCGTGAGAGCCTCATAAAGTTGTTAGTGCACTATCTCCAATGGGCACATTCCTTTGTCACATGCTCCATTTAGCAGGATTGCAGTATTGCAATTTGCAGTGAGCAACTTTACTTTTCAAACTGAAATGGGACTTCTTCAAGTGTCTGGGGGAAAAACAGAGTATTTACCTTTATACTTATTTTTTTATTTCAGTCTTGTAAAGAATGAGGAGGAATTCAATGGCAAGAAAAACCTTTACTGAAGCCACAACTGGAGTTCTAGTACAAGTTTCCCAAGAAAAAAAAAGTAATAGTTATTAGCACTTGAAGAAGAACTTTTTTTCCTGTGACACTTTGAATTGCTGTATCATATGCTCTCATCTATTACTCAGTAGTCAGTAGTGAGTAGACCATAGGTGATGGTCTGCACCCTACTAGCCCTGGAACATCATACTAACCCACTGTTTCCACATCCGTCTATTAATATCTTTAATGAGTTACTCAGGTGGACCTTGGTGGTAAAAGAATGGACACAGCTGTAAAGGAAGATTCATGAAACAGCTACCCCAGCATAGCTTAAAATCCTATACCAGAAAAAAGCATATAGATACATGTTTATACGAGCAATAATGTGCTGTAACCTGTCTTACATTAAGAAAGGTCACAATATGAGAGTTACCTGTGGGTCTAACAATGACTGTAGAGGTAAACAGTATGTGAGTAATAACACACAGGATGTTGCTTAATGATGTGCTYTAAAATCCAGAAGTCTTGGGCAGCACTACAGATCTTCTGGCATTTCTAATTCTTTATTTTGTAACTGAGGAGATGATACAGTAGTTTTTCACTGCAGAGTTTTACTGCCAGACACCTGCCTTGAGTGTTTTTGACAGGAAAGGGGAAGAAAGCCATTTGGGTACCAAATGACAGACAAACTCAGAACTGCTGGCAGATGGATAAGCATTTTTTGGGTTGCTGTTATTGGCTTTTTTTGCCGTCTCTTGCATTCTAGTGACAATTTTGAGACATTCCCTTGTAGTTTTTTGAAGAACTTAAGAACATCCATACTAGGTCAGACCAAAGTTCCATGCTGCCCTGTATCATGTTTCCAAAAGTGATGGCCTGCTTAGCTCTAGTGAAGGATAAAAAAAGAAGTGTTTAGTGATGCACCCCCTGAATACTCTTATAGTCTTCAACAACTTGTTCTTACGAAGTTCCTGGGTGGTTAGCGGTGTCCATGTAACTAAAACTCTGAAAGGATTTCTCCTCCATAACTTGTCCGCTTCCCAGTAGAGTTGACTTGTCCAGGAGCACAGTATCTGCACACCCAGTGACTAGAAATTCCACAGCAAAAGTTTTTTTGGGTGAAGGTTCAGCTCCTCTTGCGTCTTTGAAATGCGAAACCTCTTAACTTATTTCATATGTCACACTTACATTGCACGAGACAGTGAACAGTTAATTCCTATTTATTAGTTCCCCATGACCTCATAGGCCCATATTCTCCCCCAGTTGCCGCTTTTCTAGATTGAAGACTTCTTTAAACAGAAGCCATTCCATAACACTGATCATCCTTCTCCTCCTTCTCAGGATGAAAAAGTGCACACAGTATTCAAGAAGGCAGCTCATATGGATGTATAAAATGGTTTAATCATAACACTTTTGTTCTTCATTCCTTTCCAAACAGTTCCAAGCATTCTGTTTACTTTTTAGCTTCTACCACACAACAGCTGGTATGTTTGTGGAAATTTCTATTACTACCTCAAGATCTCATCACAAAACTGTAATGGTGAAACCACTGACCATAACTTTATATGTGAAATAAGGTTTGTGTTCGGCATGCACATGACCTTACACATACTCCTTTCTCAAATCATTCCTGATAGGTGTTAAACATTTACTCTGATATGAATCTAGTACACTTAAATAGTTTTTAACCTTTATGGGTCTGAGTGTCACAGCTGCTCCTTTACTCGTCTTCTTTACTGACCTCCCAATTTTTTGCAGTTCTTTGCTGGAGGTGAGCAAACTATGTGGAAGCGGGAGGTTTAGCTTTTATTGCTCTTGCAGGAACGTTAAATGCATTACAGTCCATGCTGGAGAGCAGCTGTTGGACTGGCACATTTTAAGGCCTCAAATCTTATATGTGGGGGTTATTTTTTGATTCTGTGAAATTGCTTTGCTGATTTTAATGTGCGTTTTCCCTAACATAGAGCACTTCTCTTAAGACAGATAACCTCCCTTATCTTTCCTCTGTACATTCTGTTCTGTTACTAAAATGTCCTTTTAACAAACTTCTTTCCACCCAATTTTCTGATGTGTTTATAAGGTCAATATTCTTATTTATGGCTAGATGCCTCCAATTTTTTCTTAGACTCAGTATTCTAGTCCATATTCTGACCTCAGTTATATTACTGAAATCCAAATTTGTGTCAGCAGGAGTATTGATGTTAATATTTATTCAGGAGGTTTTTCATGGAACCTGGGTTTTCTCTTCCACATAAGTGGATCATCTCCTGTTGAATTATGGATCAATAACTTTGCAGAGTGTATCTTCTGGCCCAGGTGCCATACATACTATTTTCAATTTTCAKCAGCCTCATTGAGACCATGCTTTTCTGCACATTTGATATTGATGACATTTGCAAAGAAAAAAAATGGAAGTTATTCAGTTCTGCAGCTGAACAATCTTTATTGTAAAATCTTAAGGTAGAAGGATTTAAAAACACTCAGAACACCATTACATGCATGTAAAGCCTCTACATTATAATAAGCCTCTGATTTAAATTTTGGATATTCTTTGTGAAGCTGAAGCTGGAATAGCAAAATTTGTAGTCCTTTCTTTCCCATGGATTTTTACCTTCATTTAAAAAAAAAAAAAAAAATTATTCTCATTGATTTTTTTTTTGCTGGAGACAAAGGTTTTTTACAGAAAAATATATAGAATGCCCTTATGCTTCCAGATAGGAATGAATCGTGGGTGATTGGGAACTTTACTACTAGAGTGACAGCCAATTCTGAGAAAGCCACTCAGTTGTACATAAAACAGGTGTAACAATCAGATGAACTGCATCTCCTGCTGACAACCTACTATATGCCCATTTTCATTTTTTTCTACTTACTGTTATTTTGTTTTGCTACTATAACAAGGGAAGTCTTTAATTCTCATAGCTCTTTTCTCCTTAGAATGAGCATACTAAGGATGTTGTAAAATACTGTGGAACATATAGTCTCCACAATGCAAAAATATGGATTAAGAGATTCAAGAGGAAACCTAGTAATGTTCATCCTATTTACAAAAATATTTTTTCATGAATATCACATGAATATGAACAAATTCTTACAGTTTTACGATTCAAGATTTCTGTCTGGAACAAACAAAACATTGAACAACACTGATTGTTTCCAACAGCTCAAAAGGATAGTGTTGCAGTATCTAAATGTTCTCAAGTATTTGCTAGTCATATTCCAGATCTATGCAGTTTAGTATATGCCATGCTGAGGTAGAAAATAGTAGTTATTATTAATGTTGTCGTTAACATCATCAGTGTTAGAAGTGGAGAGAAAGGAAATTGTTATACAATTCAATTCAATGGGAATTTTTAATATGTTCCAGAAATAGCAGATTTAGGTCAAAGTTATTTCTAGAGTCTGAACAAGTACTATAAGCTAACGGTTCCTATTCTTACTTGTTAACACAGCACTGGTTAGTTGTTATAAAGATAAGAATGACCCTTAAAGTTTGTTTCTTATCATTCCAGACCCATTATAATACCAGGGGAAAAAGACTGCTTTTAAACCCAAATGGTTTAATACTAGAAAATAATATTTTCTAAAACAATAATAACTTAGAGGAGAAGCATGCTTCCAATTGGTTTATTTTTCAGTTGTGCATGTTATCTGCACCAATCTGCACCTAACCATTTTCTGAAAACTATTGCTGAATATATAGCATTTTGCAATGTAATATGCACTTGTAAAATTTTGACAAAGAAATGTGTTTTCTCCTATACATTTGGTTTCAAGAGAAAGGCTTGAGTGCCCAAAACCTTATAGCTTTTTACAACCTCATCAGCTAATCCTATGTYCAGTAGTACCTCTCTCTCTCTACAAGACTTCCTTTTATCATATACATTCTTACATATCAGAAGGGATATTATGGCATACCTATTTAGACATCAGCTATCCAAAATCACTGAAGATTAAGAGTCATTTTGGTAATGTCTTACCATGATATTTTAATTACATTTCTTTAAGGAAACTCCTAAAGTTTTCACTGCATCTATGTGCTATATCAAGAAAACTTTCCCAAGCAAAGGGGAGTCTTCTAATAAAGACCTCCTTTTGTACAGAAGGAATATTGTCTTGGCCTACAGTAGCTTAGCTGTGATGGCAAGTGACTGGTTGGAAACAATTGAAGATCCAGTCTCTGAAATGCATTGCCACCTCTTCCTACATTGCCCTACTCTGCACAATGCAGCATTCTTCGGTCCCGATGTGGCAAACCTATGCTCACACCATCCACATCCCTAGTGAAAATGTACCATTCTCTTTCAGCCGTTCATGTCCTGATTGAAAAGACACAGCAGTCATTTTGAATGGTTGAACAGCTGACAAGCACACTTTTGAAAAGCCCAAGTGATTTGCATGTTTCTGTGTGAATTCCTCTCTTCTCAACCCTTTAGGAAGAGTTCCATTCCTGGTCCAAGAGATCCAGTATTAAAATGTAACAGTAGACAATCACCGCCCTTTGTTTACATGTTCTTTCTCTTTCCCATTTCTTCTCATAGGTGTAATAAGAACAGCTTTGCCAAATATGGACAGAGAAGTGAAAGAACAATATCAAGTTCTAATCCAAGCCAAGGACATGGGAGGACAGCTGGGAGGACTAGCTGGTACTACCACTGTGAACATTACTCTCACAGATGTCAATGACAACCCACCCAGATTTCCTAAGAGTATGTTGTATTCCAAATGCACTAATTTTCAAATAAGCATGACTGAAAGTATTAATGTGAAACATCCTTTAGATAAGGARTTGAGATCCAGGAAGAAGAACAGTATATGATGAAAAAATTTAGAATATACTGTTGGGTTTTTTTTAAATAATACAAAGCTCAGTTTGAAAGTATGAGTTTTGAATGTTTAAAAGGAAATATATCATCATTCCGACAGGACCAGCCTGAGCCTGAGAGTTCATTTCATTTACACTTCAAAAATGATCTGGGAAATATTATTTTGTCAAGGGAAACTGGATGATCCCCTCCAAATGACAAAAGGTTGTAACCTGAGACTTCCAGGCACCAAAGACAGAACTGGCTCACACTAAGCATTGTTGTTATGATAATCAGGAACAGATTTTTTACACATCTTGGCCCGGAAGATTATATCTGTCCTTGAAAACACTTACAGCCTCAAAATAGTGATCATCCACTGACAATTTATAACATTTCATATCAATTAGTTTAAATGAGGCTTTTCAGAAGTATGCTAATATAAAGAGTTTCATAGTCTGTGTATAATTAGCAGGATTGTCACTTACTGTTCTCCTTAAATTTACTGAAGTTTGTATATTCCGTACCTTTGAAATGCAGACACTAATCAAGCATAAACCTTGATAACTATGCCAAAACAAATAGCTGCTAAAAGTTGTTGATAAGGCAAATTCATATTAGAACATTCATGTGAATTTGCAGTAAGATCATGACAGCTTTTTACTTTGTATCTCTTCTCTTGCACGTGAATTGTAATCCCACTTTATGTATTATAAATGCTCCTTAGGTACCAAACCACACCTGAAACTTCACAGTTTTCTTTCATATAAAAATTATTCTTCTTTTCTTCAGTACGAAAATATACTGCATTTCTGCAGGCATGTAAGAATGACCATGTTAAGACAAAGATCCATCTGGCCCTGCCTTCTGTCTCTTACGCTGACAACTAGAGGGTATACATAAGAACAAGCCAAACAACACTCCAGAACATTTCCTCGGTTTCTAACGATTTTTAGCCCAGATGGTGTCTTTATATTTAACTACCCTCATAGGATTTTTCTTACAACAAGTTGCCCTGTTGCTTTGAAACTTACGTGAAATTTCAGAGTCCACAACATCCTATGTTGGTGAGGTGCGCAGATTAATCATACATCGCACAGCAAACAGCTTTGCCACATTTGTTTTGAATCCATCCCTACATATCTACCTGCATATTGGCCTCTTTAAAGAACTCAGAAAGCATTGCAAAATATGATCTTTATTTAGAAAGGCTGTGTTGAGGTTTTTTTCAGCATGGGATATTCTCTATGAGTCCATTAATCCTGCTCCTACTGTTTTGCCCTGTGCATGTCAGTCATATCCATCCTTAGCTCACCTGAACTCCCTGGAAATCTTTGGGGAAAAAAATCAGTGTTATAATAACACCTCCAAGCCTTCATATGCCACAGTGGTTTGAAGCAAAATATTACACATCATAATAGTTCACTTATTTCATTCTTCAGGCTCTTGGGCATGTAACGGCTAATCCCAATGATTTGTTACTGTTGTGTCTGTTCATTCCACAACTGCTTCTATAGCTAATTTAATCTTCTCATGAGTCCCYCATAAAGAAGGGTTCCAGGATAGAAAAATTCCCCAGCTATTCTACACTGAACACAAAGGAAAAAATGTATTAAGTTTTACATTTGTGATCTTATCTTCTCTGAGCGCTTCTTCTATATCTCAGTTTTGGGTTGGCTTTACACAGTTCTTCTCAGGTTTTTGCCTCCAGATGTCTTTAAAAGACAATTATTATTAGCTTGTTTGCCAGAGATTTATTCAAACTCATTTTTTGTCTTCTTTATTGTGGTTTTATAGATAAAGCAGATTTTATGGTTCTTTCTATTTTCCTCCCTGAGACACAACTTCATTTTTTTGAAAGATGTGGTCTTGCTTTTATTAGCTATGTTGTTTACCCTTACTGACTTGCTTTTTAATGGGTGCTGTGCATTTGCTGTGGGTCTTCAAAATGGTGTCCCTAGACAGCATCCACACCACCCACAGTGACTTAACTGTCTCAGCTATCCCATTCAGATTTTTTATAGTAATATCCCTCAGTTTTATTTATTTCTACTTGTTTTTGTTCTTTTTTTTTTATTTAACTAAGTATAACCATCATGTAATTTTGGCTCTTATTGTTCCTGCACAGATATTGCATTTAAACTCATTATGTTTGCTGTAAAATTTAGAAGAACTAAAGAACTTTTCCTGACTAGCTAGTGTTAATCTTTAAATCTTCTTTACTTACCTTTAGTGTCTTCTTTAAGTCTTATTTGACTTAGAGCTTCCTTTAACAACCATCGTTATTCCTCCACTGATAAGGTCTACTTTGCCTTTCCTGTGTATTTTGCTCCTTGGTACTGCGCTGCCTGACTGATTTTCTTCTTTCCCACAGATTTTGAACATGCCTATTATGCTCATATTCTTGTTTAGCGTTAGGCATTAAAGCTACCCATACTAGTTCCCATTTTAACTCTTGGCTTTATATTGTGGCTTGCTTTCTCCTCTTTACTGGACCCTAGTTTGATTCTGTGTGATATACCATTTCTGCATTTCCTGCTGGACTACCATCACCTTTTGTAGCACTCTTCAGTGAAGAATGCAGAATTCTGGTGACTGCACTCTTTATCTGAACTGTGTACTTCTGCATTTTTTTGAATTGTGTGCTTTCCAACACCTGCAAATTTTCCTGAACTTTTCAGCTAGAATCACAATGGTCATAGGAAAGTTTTTAAACTTTCTGAAGCCTGTTTTTCCTATGGCCAAAATGAATTTTGCATCTTCTGTATGGGCACCCATTCTTTAGCAAGTGTCCCTACTTTCCAATAATGTGAATCCCTTCTCCTTACACCATTTTCTCAGCCAGCCATTTAAAGCTTTGCCTTTCCATCTTTCTCTCCCTGATTGTACATAGTGAGAAAATTTCAGACTACGCTACTATGAATGTCCTTAACCTCAGCTTCCCTTGCCAGCCTAAATTTCACCCCTAAGACCTCTGTCCAGTCTTACCTTACTTTGTCAGAGCTCACAYGGTGCCTCCTTGTGTTTCCTGATGTCCTGTCAAAACACTTGTGAGATGCTCCAAATCTGGTCAACAAGCAAATCATCCCAGGGGGTCTCTTTGAACCAACATTCCCACTGTCCTTATCCTCAATGCTTGTTAAACTGCCCACCACTAAACTTTGCTCCTTCCTTTCAGCTGGAACCCCTGCTGCTGGAAGGGTACCACAGGTGCAAGAGGAAATAATGTAACTGCCTGGAAATTGAAAAACTCAGTGCATTGGCAAGTTCCTTGGGCCCGATGCTCTTTCCCGTGTCTGATTTTCAGTTGTGTATTTTACTTTCTTTGCTGTTAGGGGCCCTAGTAATTTTCTGTTTTATTGTATGCCTTCATCTACTATGGTGTTGCAAAAAATACACAAGTCTCATAATGTCAGACAGTTTTCATGACACAGAGAAATCATGGAATATATCATCCTCTTTGAAGAAGATAGCCTTGAGGTGTCATTTAATGCATGCACTGTAGTTGTGAYATCTTTACCTAATTGTTGCTATGAAGGAGCAAAAAAAATCACAAGAGACCAACCCTGTCCTGTGCTTTGCATTCTAATAGGGTTGAAAACCTTTTCTTTCTATTATATCAAATGTCACAGAAGCTGAATTATATCRGTGACTCTCAACAAAACAGAAGAGAATAATATTGGAGGTTTGTGTTGATATTGAAAATAATAAACTTTTAGCATGGCTTACAAGCTAAAATGTCAGTATGGGGACTCCAGTGTATTGGAACAAGCTTGATCAAGGCAGACAGTTACCTGAAACATTCTTTTCTTTTGGGATGTGTTACAGGCAACATATTTATATTCTAGTAAACGGAGGACTTCTGCTTAATCAAAATAGTAAAAGCAAAAATCCTGATCAATAGGGATTTACTTAGCCAGTCCCATTTGGTTAAGTGGTATGTGAGGTGGTGTCTAATGTGCCTGAAATTCACAGAGACACAAGGCTAATTACAGCTAAACAAAAATAATTGATAGAAAAAAAGTTAAGTATGAATTTTGTTTGTAATATAGTAACTGTATTTTTCAGTTTTGCTCTTTGAAAAYGTTGCAATGATTCAGAGTAACTACCTGCCAAGAAATGGAGTTTGCCATTTACTTGACTACCATAGCTAAAAGGATACTTGTGCAGAATTTTAGTTTATGGGAAAAATAAGCCTTTAAAATCAGGTTCGGGTAGGTGCCAAGTTCAGGTCTGGCAAGACCTAAAGAGCCCTCACTGTTGCTGAGAGTTGAGACCTCCAATATCACATTACCCATCGCTGGTCAACAAAGCCAGGAAGTTCAAGTGCAGACTGAAAAAAGGGACCGAAGTTCCTTTAACACTAAGTGCTGCAGGGTGAATGTTTTTGCATCACATTATCCCACAGTTTCCCAAAAGGCTTACACCAAAGATGCCATGCTATAGATTACCTTATCAAATACAAAGATATTAATTATCACAGAATGAAGCTTAAATTTATTTTCTGAACTCAGTTAAGCTGAAAAAAAAAAAAAAAGATTTCACAGTAGAAGTGGGAGAACATATTATTAATACTTGGCAGAAGCTACATTCATAAATAATACATTACAAGCTTGCCAAAAAAATGTATCACGGAACACCTTCATCTCATCGAGGGTCCTTTAAGCAGACAGGCAGGTTTGGATGGGATATCAGCATCCAGTGATGAAAAACCACTGACTATCCTGCTGAACATGGAATTTTTTATTTAGAACCTGTGCTTTTGAACATATTCAGTGGGGAACTCCCACCTTGCATGTCTCACAGTAATGAGGAGTGTAACAAAGGGGAAACCTCTAAACATTATATATTTCTCTCAGAGTTGTTTGACCTGCAGGTATCTATTGGCCTACATTTCAGAAAACTGAGACACTTCAGAAAATGGATATTTTCTTTATAACGAGAAGGAAAAATGAATCTGAATGATTTTATTAGTAGAAATTTATTTCCAAAAGTGTTTTATATATGTCTTGCCTGACTCTTCATTAGTACACTGACTTTCTGCATTACTGTGCATGTTTTATTGTTAAAGATAGAACTTTTTTGTAAATATTAAAATAAATGTTTCATACCCAAGTTTGATTCTTGCCAAAACCAGAAGAAATAAGGCAAAGACTGAAAGGCAAAGTATTTTTCCTATCATAGCAATGATGTTCAAGCAATTAAATGAAAGTTTGGTATAACACAACATTGCCTTTGAACAGAGAAGAGTGGATAAAAGCTGTTTATCTGTAAGCATGCATCCTTGTCCAGAAGGGAACTGATGGCCTTTCTCTCTCAGCTACTTACGTACATGATAGCTGGTTAAGTAAAAGACAGTTCAGTACATCCTTCCTAGAAGCTAATGGGCTAACCCTTAACGCATCAAGCGCTAGACCAGTCTGAGCTAGCTGCAAGGACAGCTGTGGCTTGTTTCCAACTCTTAAAATAAGCTTCAGGAAAGGATGGATGGGTTATATTTACTTCAACATTTAAATGACAAAAACTGTATAATTAGTTGTTATAAATTATACTTTATGGAATCAAACCAATTAAGTGGTTGATTCATATTTTGTAAGGTTATTGTGCTTCAGTGTTCCTGTCTCTTTCTTTTGTTCACTGATGACAGATTGACTGTGAAAGCAATTTAGAGAAATAAACCCTTATATGCTGAGCAATAAAAGCACATGCAAATCACTTTAGTCAAAGGAATAGTACGTCTTTTTCTTTTAATATGACATAAATATACTTTTAGAGGATAAGACCCTGAGATAGAAGAAATGCAACTGAATTTTAAAATTTATATAGTTTTTATTCTGATATTAGCAAATAAAAGACCATTCTCAAGTGTTTTATGAAGTCAGCAATAAGTTGGGTTTATTTTTAAGGTGTGTGTTTTTAAGGTGACACTCCCTTAATTTACTTTTTTAATTCAAAAGAACTATTTGGCTAAAGCTATGTTTTATCATATCATTTCCAACTCAAGTCACTATTGCAGGGCAATGATTGAAAACTGTTTTTAATAGAAGAAAAATGAATTAAGGTTTGAACCCAATGCTTGAATTTTGTCTACTTGTGCACATCTTGGCTTTAAAAAAGCAGCTCTCTGATGGTCAGAAACCATTATCTCAGGGCTGTTTTGCAACCACTTTAAAATGTTCAGATGGCTGTAGAGCAACGCCTAGGCATCACAAGGGCCATTTTTTTGTTGTTGCTGGTCTTTCCAGAAGCATCCCAGTGAAATCCATCAAGTTAGTTTACATAAAAGAGCATGGCAATTTTCCAGGAATGCTAACATGCTTGGAAACAGAAATGCAACTATTCATCTTTCTGGTAATGACACCTTAAATAAGGCAAGGTTGAAGGATCATTCCTAGGACCTTGCACATTATTTGCCTGTCCATACAGTAGAAGTTTGCAGCTAATTGGATTTGGATTTCAATAGTGGCCCATACAACGTATTTCACAGAACGTATTAAATCTTCCACTGGAGTCAGYGGAGGAAACAACAATCTTAAACAGAAAAATCAACAAAACGGACAATTCAGAAACCGGAAAAAAAATCTTTCATTGATGCAATTTCAGGAATTTCAGTGCAAGTAAAAAAGACCTTTATAAAAGAGAGCTAGCCTTTTTTTTTTTTTTCCTCTTAGTTATGTAGCCTTTGCATGCTACTGGAAAGATCTATTATCTGGATGATCTATTATATAGATCTATTMTCTATTTCACAATTATGATATTAGGAATAGGGTTTGCATATTATTACCCTTTAGATAGCATCTATTTTCAGTGATTATTTTTGGTTCATAGCATATTTTAATAGGTTTACTTTCGAGTACTAAAATCTGTAGAAATATTTTGAAAGAAAAGACAACCAAGTGCTGAACTTGGAGTAACCTGTCTATACATACATATGCATACACACTGTGTGGATTGAAAACTCTTATCATAGTTATTTATTTATATATTCTGSGAATCTTAGTACATCACAGAAATTGCACACACACTATTTAGCATAGGTTTTACAATATAAAAGCAGGTCAATTTTGTTCACTCAGTAAACTAAGTGTGGCTGATTCCATTCACGTGGTTTTGAACCAGTCTTACTCAGATTTTATTGCAAAATTGCGTTCAGATGCAGAGTGCAAGTAAAAGCTCTTCTGGTCCACATGAGAKAGAAAGAAAAATCTTTTAACCCACTGCTTTGGATGAGTGGTCTATGAGAAAGAAGTTCCTCAATGGTATCTGCTTTTAAAGATTTCAGAAAAATGCAACACAGATCCTACCCAGTAGTAAATTAGACATTTACAGAAAAGGACTGTGTGATTAAGAAATTATTCTGTTCACTAACCTAAAAAATTAAAATAATGAAAGCAGAGATTTTGATTTTAAAAAAAACAAGGAAGATTTATTCCCTCCCTACTTGGACAATTTGCTAGAAAACTTATTTGGGATTAAGGTTCAGAGCTTCAATCTGCCTAATTAAGTATTTTAACAAGTCTGCCCAACTTTCTGGGAAGTTATTCTATCCAGTGCAATTTAGATAGGGAAGTATGGCTTCCTCTTGGTACTCCTGTTAAAAGTTCTTGTGCTTTGTATACAACACTTGATCTTCATTGGCTCTCGGAATGAAAACGAGTCTATCTTTCATTGATTAAAGAATTTGCCTGGCAGACAAGATGCCCTAATTCAGTTCCAGCAACTAATTACTTATTTTATACCAAATGGGAGATACTTACACAGGACAGGTGGACAGATTCATTGCAGACTAGCCTGCAGGTAGTGATTAGGTGGGAGTCAGAGATTGCTTTGAATCAGAAGGGGAGGGAAGGTTGAATCCTGGTCTACTCCGTCTTTGTTAATTTTCTAACCACCATGCCATTAGACATAAAAGGAAAAAAGCACCAGCTTGGTTTTATAAACGAAGCTTAAATCTTTTAATGTCAGAAAATCTTAAGCAAGTCTGATTTCCATTTACCTGTGAGTTTTGGGTGAACTGAAACTGTATTTTTGAGTTGAAAATATATTTTAACCAACCATTTCAAGGAGTGATGGAAGACAGGAATGCAAAGACTCCAGAAACGGGCCCATGCAATTGTAAGCCAATCATGAAACCAGCAGCCATGCAGAGGTCATTATAATTTTGGATTGTAATACCGGTGAGTCACTTAACTACAGCTTTAACACCAGCAAAACAGTAGTCAAATCAGTACGTGAATAAATACTAGCAGACCAGTGTTTGCACAGTGCTCTTACAGGAATCAGAGGAGGCCTTAGGGTAACTCCTCTTTAAACGARGTTCCTTCCGAGTCTCATACCTCTGTACTATCTGCATCTCTGTCTCCCCCTCCTGTGGCCTTCTCTTTCCTCCTTACCCTGCCTATCCTTACATTCAACATGCACTCTTGTCTCCCTTCTCCTAAAAGACACAAATTTATCCTTGATGTCATTTTCATCTTTTAACTACAGTGTGGCCATCTCCTCCTTCTCCTCCCCAAGTGTTTTTTTTTTCTCCCCAATAATAACACTGCTAAAATAATTTACCCTTTGTTGGTTCACTTCCAGCTCTGAGTCTCTCCACATTTTGCTATACTGAGATCATGAGTTTTCACCATCCCAGATAAGCTCTTTACAGCTTGGTTTGGCCACTACACTGTCAGCTCAGTGACCCTTGCCTGCTGTTTCTATTTGACGCACCTGAGTTAGCTACACGTTTGACAGCTAGTCATAAAAAAGCCTCTGTACATTTTTTTTTTCCTACTCCACCAATTAATCAGTGCAATTATAGACATTTTTACGTAGACTAAAAGAAGGTGCACAAAGGCTCATTTTATTTTGCTTTGAAGACTTAAAGAAGGACATGAGAGTGTCGGGGAAAGTTCCTGGAAATTTAAATCATCCATACTGTTAGCTTTAGCACAGTCACTGGGCACAGTTTTGACCAATATCAAGTAAAGATTCTCAGACAAATTCAAGGCATTTGGGGAAATTAGTACAGATCAGGAACTATTCTCTGCAGTCACTTTGCATGAAGCTGACCTATTTTGGTGTGGGTGAAAGAATTTAATAACATGGAAATAGGCCATACTGGCTAGCTTCCGGGCCGCAGAGTGCAGCTAGTACATGAAATTTCTTTGTACAGTTGTAGCTTTTTTGAGCCTATGCTTTGCAATCCAGGCCATGCAGCCCACCTTAGGTCACAGCACCTGACAGTTAAGTAGGCTTCTGTTACTACTG
The DNA here is from genome assembly GCA_035582835.1 of Phoebastria nigripes. NCBI lineage: Eukaryota > Metazoa > Chordata > Aves > Procellariiformes > Diomedeidae > Phoebastria > Phoebastria nigripes. Next base: position 376,961 of record JAYKAV010002865.1, on the reverse strand, counting down.
GCGTGTGTGCAACATAAAGGAGTTAGTTAGTTAACATAAAATTCAACATCTATACAGATTTCTATTTACATTTATGCCAACTTTCTCCTACTTTTTTCTTATTCTTTTCCACATCAGAATTCTTCAAACACTTTCAGTAAGAGCTGATTTGCCCCCAAAAGTGGATGTAGTCTTAGTAAAATCTCCCTAGAAACTTCTTTTTTTTTTTTTTTTGGTAGCTGTCACTGTTGCATGATCTTGATCATAAAGCATCTTGAAGAGTGAAACATTTGATTCAGACTGAACAATGACACAAAACCCAACTAAAGCATAATATTTTTTAAAAACCCTGAGAAATAAACTGAAGGGAGAAATATTCAGTTACCATAAATTCTCAAAACACTAAATGTTTAGTAAATTTTATGTCTGCTACACTTACATTGTTTTTAACTTTCTCAAGAATGCATAACTAGCAAAGGCTATTCTTAGAGGTCTGTTTGGACTACTGATTGAATGAAACAAAAACCTCTTTAAAGCTCTAAACTGCGAGAGACTGAACCCTCAGCTGCAAAGTAGAGCATGAAAACAAATATAGCTATTTCTTGGTACTATGCCATAACCAATGAAAAATATAGGTAATTTGTCACTAGGTAAAATGTAATGCTCTGACTGCACAGCAAGCAGTACTCCAAGAAAGACAAATGAGCACAATAGTGGTTAGAAGTTAAAAATTATCTCTTGGTCATAAAATTCTGTTGTTAGTCTGCACTTATCCAAATCATTTTCCCCCTATCATCAGGTTTAAGTGGTAATTGATCATTAACAGCAAGATTTATAGGTCAATCATTTTTAAACACATCATTATCATCATAGTAGATTATTATCATTAATAATTGTATTTTACATCTGCTACCTTCTGTATAGAAGGTGTAAACAAATACGGTTCATAGAAATTCAACAACCTTTGGCAGGAATCATGACATTCATTCCACCTCAATGTGTTTTCTGTGGGGAGCGGTGAAGAAATTATTCATTCAAAACACAGAGAGTATTTAGATTGAATGCATGAAATTATCCACAGTAACCTTTGGATGGCTTAAAAGCACCATGCATCTCCGCCTACTCTCTGATACTGAAGAGTAGCTAAGGTTACAGATTTAACAGCATGGGGTTGCCTTGCAATGCCTTGAGAATTGGTTGCAAAGTGACTCACAGACTACGGTGTCACTTGCTGCGTCACTATAATTTCTGGCAGCATCTGYCTTTTTCCCCCGAGGCCTTCCGTCCAAGTAAGAAATCAACACAGCTTTTCTGCTTCTGACCGTGGCGGGCTTGCTTTCTGAAAATTTAGAGGCTACAGTGCAACATGAAGTGAAACAGACCATATGTAATTATCTAATTATAATCACAATAGTTTAGGCTCGTGATTTTCAGAAATACCTAACAACCGCAGTTGTAGTCAGATTTTTCAGGAGTGCTCCACTCCTTGTAAAAGCATTAAATGGGATGCCCAAAAAGTGCTTCCAACAAGCCAAAGGTTCCTACTGACCGCAATAGGACCTGCAGATACCAAGCAGTTTTGAAACTGTCTTCTCTGAGTCCAAAATACATGTTTAGTTGAATTTTTGCATAAAGCAAGCTATAAAAGTAAAAAGAAAATAACAGAAATACTCCAGAGGAACTCTTTCAAGTTTTCTCTCGAATTCATCAAAATTATTTTTTTCTCAGTGGCTTCCACAGCAAATTTGTTGATCTTATAAATGTGATCACTAATGCTCTCAAGAGAAGGCTCTATAATTAAGTACTCACTACCCACAGATTTCATTGTAAAAGGAACAGTATTTATATAGAGATCTCACCTTTAAACATTTAAATTGGAAGACATAAACATCACTTTTGATAAGTTGATCATACTTGCTGTAAAGTATAAGAGACTACAAATGTGAGGCCAATTGCCAGCTTACTGTATCATTATTTTTTGGTATATAGAATCATAGAATCATAGAATCATTAAGGTTGGAAAAGACCTCTAAGATCATCGAGTCCAACCATCAACCCAACATCACCACGCCCACTAAACCATGTCCCTAAGCACCTCATCTACACGTCTTTTTAAATACTTCCAGGGATGGGGACTCCACCACTTCCCTGGGCAGCCTGTTCCAATGCTTAACCACTCCTTCAGTAAAGAAATTTTTCCTAATGTCCAATCTAAA
>JAYKAV010002865.1:308489-360192 GCA_035582835.1 Phoebastria nigripes | reverse complement strand
AAAAAAAAAAAAAAAAAAAAAGACAGCTAAAATATTGTGTGGACCACTAATTTCCTTCACAGATTTTTGTGGTATCTACTAAAAAAAGAAATACAAAGAAATGCTGTTTTAACATCTGTAAAACTAAAAATCCAAAAGGTTTTGCCTGAAAGCTAGGCAGACATTCAATTCTTCTGTTTTCAGGCAGACTCTGGGCATATCAGACAAATGCCAAAATTTGAGACTGTCAATAGCTATCTATATGGCTCAACTGTACAAAACTGGGAAGACCACAACTGATCAGGATTGTAGCATGGAGTCCCCATAAACACAATACATTGAAACCATACTCTTTTGCTGCATGATATATGTTGTACAAAATCTTTTTCTTTTTCAAATTACATCCTAGGTTTGCCATTTGCAACATTTCCCATCTTTCCACAGACGTTTCATCTGCAGTTTAGCCTCACATATTAAAAGGCTAAATTCTGCTATTTTGTTGGAGTCTGTCACTGATTTCTTTCTCTGATGATGGCTCAGCACTTTCAGCCTGTCTCTTCTTATTTTGAGTGCCATCTGTGCTTTTGCATTGGCCACATGTTGTTTAACCTCTAACTATGTTTATCATCAGACCCATAGAAGGACAGAAAGAGAGAATGGATTGCTCTGAGTGGGAAAACATTTTCCTTTCTTGGGGTCAAACTGTCTTTTCAAAAATATACCACAGTGTTGCCCCATAATGCTGGGGGGAGAGAAGTAATGCAGCCACTTTATCCAACTTCTGGGTAGCTGTGCAGTAAAATATACCAGCCTGAGCACACCAATACACAGAATTGCTTGGAATCTTATTTCTTTCTGTCCATCCCCAAACAAGGACTCTGTTGCCCTTGCATCATGAAAGTGGTGACTGGGCACTGKCCAAGGACTGTGATCTGGTACTGCTGCATTGAAGAGTAACTCAGTGAAAGACAGCCTGCAAGGACCGCATGGATTATGGCTCTTTCCATTAGCACATCTATCTGCAAATATACTCATGCAACACAGGAGCCAGTCTGAACAGTTTTAATGCAATTTTTGGGGGTATGAAAGATACATGCAAGGCGTCAGTTAGAATTACTGCTTGATTGAGAGCTTAGATTTCTTGCTTTCTCTGTCTTAATCGTTTATCTCTAGCTTAACCCCTCATACTTAGACTTTTTCCACTCCAGACTGGTTCTTTAAACTCCAGGTTTTCTCCCCTTAATATATTTTTTGAAAACGTGTTAAAAATTTATATAGTCAGCTGGAGAAGAGTTTGTAGGGGGTTTTYTGTTTGTTTGGGGGGGATTTTTTTGGCAATGCGTAACAGTGAACGAGTAGTATAGAAACTGAAAAGACAGTGTGACAACCATTTGGATAATGAAGCAGCATGTCCATTTGTAGTGAAGGCCAACAGCTTAGGGTTTCACCACTATGGCACAAGATCTTCCACATTTAATTTTGTCTGTTTCTTCTTAGCCCTAGTTTCTTCTTTCTGTCAGTCCAGTCATGAAGGTGCAACTCACACTGGTTTTTACTGGGAATTTTGTCTGTAGGAGAATGGTTGCGTGTGGTAGTGGATTGGTTAGTAGTACTTGGCTTTCAAGACTGATTATTTCTATGGTATATAGACTTGGATGGCTAATTTTAAATCCCCAGCTCAGAAAAGACTGACCATCTGGTCTATTAAAATTATAAAGTCTTTCATAAGGATTTAAAATCATAATGCTAGGTGTTCAGCTAATGTAAGTCAAGGTAACTCGATTGATTTTAATGGAGCTACTTCAATTTACACCAGCCAGTCATCTGGCCAATTATGTCCTGTTGTGATAAGGACAGAAAATGGCAGCATTTAAATCCACCCTAGCTGTGACAAATGACTGGAAACACTGTAATGATGGCTGGGGAAAAAAAATGACAGACATTGAAATATTCTTGCTCATACACTTGTGATCCTGCTCTCTTTTCCAGATAGCATATCCTTTCCCGTTAGAAAATTTCCATCTTGACAATTATAGGCAGAAACCACTAGGTGCCAGTGTTACCCAGACATCAGGAAAAGACTTCGTCAGTAACATTAAAAACATGAAAGCCAAAACAGCTAAACCCTTTAACAGAAAATAAAGCTTCTGTGTCTTTTCAACTAAATAAGACTGCATTAAGGTCTTTGAGATGATTACTTTTCTAAAACCAAAGGCACTAAATTGATGTACATTGACAGAAACCCACACCAAAACAATCTGATTGCAGGATACATTTACATCAAAAACCCAGATAGGTACACAAAAGCTGCTATGCTGCCTTCAAGACCTTATGGATTACACCTAGGCTTATAAGGCAGAGTCAAAGTCTGCGTTTTTCAATGTACATGCGACTCAAATATACCGTGCGAATAGCAGTTCACTGCTAAGATAGACATTGTACAGGAAAAGCTTGGTTCAGATCAAGTTTGAATTCACATTCCAAGCCACACCTGAAGTTTGGTTTGACCGATTGGTATATATCAGAGTTTTCATTTGGGCTTATTTCCATCATCGTTGTCATGGTCCTCTGAAAGCTTTCCCTGCTAAAAGAAATGGAAATCTCCTGTTTAAGAAACTGGATCATCTAGAGACAGCTGATTGCCTGTGCATGGGAGTTGTGAATGCAAATCTCTGGCTAACCGGCACACAGCTCATTTGCAAGAGATGAATCTCACTCATTTAAGTTCAGACATCTACAGTGTAACTGTTTACATCCATGCCAGTCATCCTGATTTTTTTTGATGTGGAGAAACAGTCATTTCCTGGGTATGATTCATCTGGCCTATTTCAGAAACCACCTTAGCATGAGATGAACTGCAAAACAAGCTTAGATGATTAGCTCAGGAGCTGAAGTTTACACTGAAGGCATYTTAAATTATGTCAGATTAATCCTACCAAAGTGATTTTGCAATGTTTAATTTTTAGTCAAATCTGATGTTTTGCTTTTGTTCTTTCTACAGCCATTAGACTTTGAAACAAAAAAGGCATACACCTTTAAAGTCGAGGCCTCCAATCTCCATCTTGACCATCGATTTCACTCGGTGGGTCCATTCAAAGATACTGCCACTGTGAAGATAAATGTGTTGGACATGGATGAACCTCCAGTTTTCAGCAAGCCTGTGTACACAATGGAGGTTTATGAGGATACGCCTGTGGGGACCATTATAGGTGCTGTGACAGCACAAGACCTTGATGCTGGCAGCAGCTCGGTTAGGTAAGAAAGCTTTTCCTCCTTCAATAACTCTCAGACAACTCAAAGTGCTGCTGACAGTCAGACTCGGTGGCAAAGAGCTTAGTAAGAAGATATAAAATGTTCCAAGTCTGTCACTGTAACAGGTAACTGCTGCTCTGAGAAATATTGAAAAGAGRTGCTAGTTTGGGTGGGTTATCTGGAAAAATACATTAAGTGCTGACAGCTTCTTATCATACAGATCATATAAGTTACTATGCACTGACATGACTTCAGAGATTATGTGCTCAGACTAAGGAAGTAAAAACATTGTTTTGCCTGGTGTCTGGGGTTTCCACAAAAGCGGCTCTCAAGTGCAGTAGTGAAAAAGGAGGTTGTACATGCTATGTCTGTGTTATACCTCAACGGGTGACAGTGAGGGCTGCCCCTTTCACAAGAACCACTCRCTCTCTACATCTGGCAAAGAACAAATGCTTTGATAAATAATTGCTACATCTGTCTTGGCTAAGGCTGTGGGGACGCGATTGCTGACCAACATGGCTGTGTTCAGCAGACTTCAGCACAAGTAAACCCCTGCCAGCAAAACCTCYCATTTACTGGTATAGCTTATTTTCCTGAAATAAAAGGGAGAGGGGAGCTGTTATACAAAGGTAATATATTGATTTTGCTGATGTATTTCCAGACACATTAGAAACTACAAAGTGAACCAGACCCATGTACCAATAAGGAAGCTCCTGTGCAGACATGGTCTAAGATGTAGGTAGTCATTACACATACTTCCAGTGCCAATTCATGCTGGACCTACCTGACTACAGGAAATATTTTTATTCCCAGACTTTCATGAGCAATATTGCAGACATAATGGAACAAGTCATCAATCTTTAAATATTAATGTTTATCAAATGGGACTATGATGGAAAATGTCACTAGTGTCTACCAAGAGCATACACATTCATGCATATGTGACTACAAATTTAATTTAGACTTTTTAATCCATGTTTTTTAACTATGTGTATTTTGACTCAGTACTTATATTCTCAAAATGTACAATAAATATGCTAGATGATATGTTGTAATCATATGCAAAACAAACATGCAACAGTGACTGTTTAGCTCCTGCTTCRTCAATTCACTGTTAATTAATTCTTAAACCTACTACTAATGTTGTTTGTTTCACTACTATTTTTTTTAAATACATTCTTCATTCTTCTCTAATACAGAAATGAATTTGTTCATGAATCTGTGACACATGCCTTCCCTGACAAAGGATCAAAACCTTCACTGTCAAAGACTGAAGTGGGAACCTTTTTCCCTGGTGGTAGCCTATGAAAATAGCCCCGCTGAAGTCAATTTCCCAATTCTGTGGAAAACCATATTCTCTTGCAACCAGATAGCAAGCCTTTAATCATGTTGTTCAGYGGTTTTTCATATGACAGCAGAATCATTTGAATGTATAACTACTCCTCAGTGAGAGCTTTTTATTTCACAAACCCTCCTAGGAGACTCAAGTGCTTTAGTTACTGATCCTACATTTGCAACTACACAGGAAAAATCGTCTCACAATGGTTTCTCCGTACACTGCGCTCACTGTAATATTGAATGCTAAGCCATTTTAAAGTGTCCACGTCTACCTTTTTTAACCCTGAAATGATTACTTGGGTGTCCAAATGCCCATCTACAGTTAAAAGATCAGGAATATTATAAAATACCCTTGCATTTTAGTCTCACTGCTCTACTTGCTGACCCCTTACACTGACAAACTACAGAAGTGCTGCCAGGGTCACTTTTTATGAACCGATTCAGCTGGTTCATGCCCAGGGAAAAACATGAACTATGTCCCAGTATTACTGATTTCTCAGAGGGACCCGTTCCTACCCAGAAGTAAGCCACACATTGAATTTGGTGGACTTTGGAGGGAGATACTTTGCTTTAAGGAGAGGGATGTGTTCCAGTAAGCCAGTTGACATGCTGAGAAGATTAAGCTGGAAACCTCTCCATGGAGGAGGAGGTTGCCTCTCCTTCTGGCATTGTAAGATCATTTATTTCTATAAATTTTCATGTTTCAGTCCTGAAATCTCTTCCTTGGCTCTCATTTACATGAGGATATATTTGATTCTCTGTATTCAGCTTGATCTCCAGCTCTTTGAATTTAACGATAAGATTCTTACTAATTTATTGGAGATCTGACCATGCTTTTATGCTCTGGAAGAACCTACCCGTATCCAAATGATGACTAGTCCAAGCAGAAAAAGAAATGATATGCAATTGTTAGTTACTGATGTATTAGTGTTCAAAATTCCTTAAGTTTTATATCCTCTAACTGAAAAAAAGAAGTATATGACCAGAAGTTAGAAGAGCATAAAGTAGTTTGAAAGAGTTGCATGTGATTACAACTTCTTAATGTATCTTAACCAGTTATGCTCTTTCAGCTGTTTAAAATCTAGATCATCTCATAGATGTAAAGAAAGGCTACATCAATTTCATCATATTTTAAAGAAGGAGTCCAAGCATCTTCTGAGTAAATATGCCCTCTAAAAAAAACATGGAAAAGCAAGTAATGTTCTTTGAGGCAACAGCCCATACAATTTGCTGGGTGGCGCAGCTTCTCTACAAATTCATTCATTTTCTCTGAAATGTTTTCCTAAAGCAGTTTGGCCATTAAGATGCCCATTACAACAACAACAAAATCAACAATCTGCCAAACAATAGAGACTGGGATAAAAGAGAAATCTGCACTGTGGCCAACAGAAGGCAAAACTGTGGAGAACAAAGGAGGCTAGAACAGTTGGCTGGAAGCCATTGAAAATGTTGAGGTTTATATTATTTTTCTCTTTTCTCCTGTTACTGGAATCAAGTTTTTGGACAAGTCAGGAAATTTAAAAGGTTTGCTTTGTGGGATGATATTTGTTAGAGATGTTGAAATGAAATGGCACAGAGCGCACATTCAGTAGGAAACAGGAAATTAAGCACAAGGAGAAAAGGGGCCGCAGGTATTCAACACCTGCAAGGGTGACTGGCTTTGAAGCTGTTTTGGAACATTACCCCAGTGCACCTGATTTTCAAACTGTGTTGAATCTGGAGTTTATGTGTCTCAGGAGAGCTATTTTGTCTATTCCCATTTTATCCATAGTGCTGCAAGAAACGCTCATCATAAATGTTAAGATGAACATGTACTTTGTGACCATTAAAAATCCCAAAGCACTTCTGAAAAGAACAATGATCTCGTTCTTCTCAGACTCCTCTATCTTACTATGGTTACAAGCTGTCTGGGAAGAAAAAAAAAAGCACCTGTGTTGTAGTGTATTATAATGTATGTAATTTGTAAATATACAAATATTTTTAGTAAAGATCCTTGTACTTCTGGTACAAGAAATTTTAGGACTTCCTAAAAATCACATTTATATGTGTCCATACAGCATGAATGTTATAGACAGAGCTGTCTAAATAACAAGAAAGTGTAAATGGATGGTAAGACTGAGTTATCTGCCATACTTTCTAGAACAGTGAGCTCTAACACTGTGTGTGAAGTTCAACAACTTTGCACTGACACCTTTGAAGTTGTCAGATTTCCTTGGAGATGATCTTCTGGCATAAAGCATGAAAGGATTTTTGCCCCTGATGTGAACCCCAGATATGACTCCAATTACAGTGAGTTTCATATTCCGTGCCACAACACTGCCCTTCAGATCTTCTCTGCTTGACTCAGGAGTTTTGCCTTATGAACCACAAGAACCACTCAAAGGAGGAAAGCTGTGGGGACTCTGCATTTTCCTGTCCAAGCCCAGAGTCACGAAACCGTGATATTAAAGAAAGAAAAAACTCATGTGTACTAGTCACAGGTCAATCCTGCCCTCAGTATCTTGGGGACAAGACTGTATTCCCTGCATGTGCTTCCAAAGGAAAAGCATTATTTATTTTCTGAACTAGTTCACAGTGGTCCAGAAACTTTTATGGACAGGTTCTGTTTTCCCAGTGCAATACTTCGTCATGTAAAGATCAAGAAAATACAAATAGTAGGTTTCTTCCTGAATCCTTAAACACTTTATGTACAAGCACAAACAAGATGAATTAAAGTTACGTATGTAACAGGAAAGTGCTTGACTTTCCAATCCCATAATTCTTCTGACTTTTTTTTGTGTGTACACTCTTTGAATTTGCTTTTTCTTCAAAAAGAAAAATCCCATCCTGTGACATCAAAATCTATCTTATAGTTACATACATACATAGAAAGACTGGGACATCTAGTTCCAGCACCTCAAGCTTCTTCATTTAATAACAGATTAAGTGATAGCTATTTTTCTGTGTATGGTATCACGCTGGAGGGGAACAAGATGCTTTGCCAGTTGGTTTGGTACAGATAAAAGATGGTGGGACTAAGGAATTTTGGTTCCTTTTTAGCTGCTCTGGTGAGTTTTGCACATTTCTTGCTCTGTTATCTCCTGTCTGTTTCTGTCGCAATTTTAGCTCTACTCCATCCCTTGCATTTTACTGAAGTAGCAGCCTCCTCAACCACTTTTAAGACCTCTGTTCCAAGTTCTAATTTATCCAGGCTAACCAATTCAAATCCCTGCACCAGTACCTCTCAGTTCCTGCTGCAGATCCCTTGCTACCTTTTTCAGTCCTCCTACTAGCACGCTGTTTTCTTATATCTCCTATGCTCTGGCAGTCTAATACCAGTGTCCTATTTCACAGTCCATCTTTCTTTCTCCCACAGCTGGTTTCTGCCTTTTTCCTCCTGAACCACATCCCATTAGCTTCATTGGCGTCCTGCTCTACCGCCTTCCTTTCTTCTGCTGATGACAGACGTCTTTTTTTATCTCAGTGGCTTGATGTATTTTTTTTGTCTTTGTTCCAGTTATTTTGATCTTCTTTCTAGAACTATAGAAACTGGGTTTCTATCCCAACATTTTCTTTGAATCCCAAGGGGTATATTTGGCCAACAATTCTGCTCTTTCCCCACCAGCCTTCCTAATTTCCAGCCTCATTTGGCCCAGTGAGCACTCAGCTACCATATACACAACAACATCCCCATCTACCTGCCTTCCAGCAACGCTGGAAATGATATAGGGCAACAAACTCCTACTTCCTCCTCCTATTTCTCCCCGACTTTCTGACTCTTCCTCTGTTTTCTTCTCTGGCTCCTGGGCTTTGTCTTCATGACCTCAGGCAATCACATCCTCGACTTCATTGTCCTCTTCCTGTAAGTTCCTCCCCATATGATCCCATGTACTRCTCTGCCATTCTCTAGGTTTGAATGATCTGGCTTCCTCCTCAACAACTGGGTGGTTTTAAGGGACTGAACAGAAAAGTGACTTCTCTTCAAACGCAAAGCAGAAAAATCTTTCTCTTCTATGTATAAACTGTCTTTCAAAAGGAACTGTTTTCTTGCAGCTTAATGAATTCCTGCTCTTCAGCAGAGTCACAGCAACTGACTATATCTCTCTGCTTTACCTTTACCATGAAGCAAGATGTGTATAGCAAATTATTATGGTAATTCCCTTCATGGTAGTTTAAATTAATATGTTTTATTTCACATTTGCAATGGATTAGGTGCACACAAGCAGACAGTTACCACAGCTCAGTTAACAAGTGACTCAGTTGTATTAATTCAAGGACTGTGGTACCTTGGTTCCAGTGATCAGCTTGGAGCTACTACAAGTAGCCGCTACAAAAGAAGTGCAGATTTGTTTTAACCTTAATCTTAAATCTATAGACTTAAGGCTGAAGGGATCACACACCATTCTTTGGTGGGGAAGATAAATGTACTGTCACTCATTAGCCCTCTGTGATGCTGCAGCATGTTCACTGGGAACAGCCAGAGACTTGAGCTGAAAAACCCTTCTTTGTCATTTTGGAGCACATGCAGACTGACTTTTTGATCCGTGTGGGTTTTCACAGGACTGGCAGGAACATGGAGGAAAGGTGAGTACTTTCTGGCACAAGTCAGAAAGCCTGCGCTAGAGGAAAGTCAGACCTTCCCAAATAAAAGATTGCTAGGATTCATTTGACATGCATAAATTTTCCTAGATCGACTCCTGGAAGCACTTGAGGCATGAAATACTATTTCCTAAATCCAGCAAGTCAAAAGCAACTGAAAACAAAATTTAAAACTGAGAGAGGCCAGTAACCTTTATTTACAGTCAGTAATTCATCAACTTACTGAAGCTTGTGAAAAACAGCAAGTGATCTTCAGTTGGCATATGCAGTCATATTAAGCTATAAAATGTCAGTCAGGTGTTTAGAACTAAAAGTATGTGTAGATCCAAGAAGTTTATGGACTACTGCTTTTGGTGAATGACCTGTTTGTGAGGCAAGTGGATGCTGAAAATCAAGAAGTGTGCATTCAGCTCCAAGGCAGAAAAGAACAACTTGGCAGGGAAAGCTTTTAAATTAATTGAGAATAGCTAAGAAGCCAGAGTGAGGGGAAAGGAACAATATGACCATAATAGTTCTGGTTTACTTCACAGCACTTGTACCACATGGTGATGTGATTTTACAAAGCTAGTTCGCATCCCAGAGGCACACACTAATTTTACTTTAGCTCAAATAATAGTCTTCCTGATTTTTGATCAAGGGCTTTTATTCCAAATTTCTCCAGCAATGGGTTTCTCAAGCATTCTAGAAAGCAATTGTGAGATTAAAACAGAGTTTTAATGGCTGCAGCCGTATCACCTCAAGCTGTGAACCTCTCAGGGCTTGACACTAAGAGAATTATGGAGGGTCAGGACTTAAACGTCTAAGAAAAACTTACGTGCTACTTATGTGCATGTTAGTTGGTTATTCTGCACAGCGGTACACAAAGTCAAACCTGAAACCATCTTCCTAGTATAAAATTAAGCTTCCTAACATTTTTAATTGAAGATCTTATGTCCCTTTCCAGAAGAATAACTATTTTAACTATTGCAACCTAGTCAGAGTCCTTTCGATCTGAATTTCTCCTTCAGGTCTGTTTGTAAACATCGGCTTTACTTTCCTGTCCTAAAATGCTCAATTTTATTATTATGTTAAATAATTATTGCATATGGAATTTCTTATATATTTGGTAATTTTTTTTTTTGCTTTCAGGCTTGTTAATGAAGTTTAAACAACAGGGTTTTTGAGAGTTATACACTTTTGGGATCTACGTGTTTGGAAGTGTCAGTCACATCCTGACTGTAGATGCAGACAGATCTCAGATACTTCTACTTTTACTGTGTCGAGTTGTGGCCTCCTCAGTACAAGAGAGACATGGACATACTGGAGAGAGTCCAGCRAAGGGCCACGAAGGTGATGAAGGGACTGGAGTATCTCTTCTATGAGGAAAGGCTGAGAGAGCTGGGACTGTTCAGCCTGGAGAAGGGAAGGTTCAGGAGGATCTTAAAAATGCATATAAATATCTGAAGGGAGGGTGCAAAGAGGACAGAGCCAGGCTCTTTGCAGTGGTGTCCAGTGGCAGGACCAGAGGCAATGGGCACAAACTGAAACACAGGAGGTTCCTTCTGAACATCAGGAAACACTGTTAACTGTGGGGGTGACCTAGCACTGGCACAGGTTGCCCTGGGAGGTGGCGGAGTCTCCCTCCGTGTACTTATTAAAAAAACATCTAGACATGGTCCTGGGCAACCGGATCTAGGTGGCCCTGCTTGAGCAGGGGGGTTGGACCAGATGACCTCCAGAGATCCCTTCCACCCTCAACCCTTCTGTGATTCTGTGACACAGGCACAGGATCATCTAAGATGGCTGGATGTGAAAAAGGAGCAAAGATAATCTAAACACAATGCTGAGGTTCAGTATGTGCAAACACTAAAGAAAATAATTAAAAAGACTGCTGTCAGCATTCATGTAAATAATAAGTCTACAGATTTATAATAACAGATTAATTTAGGCAGTAAATCTGAAAATAGTGTGGAGGAAACACAGCACAGAAATTCCAGCTCAGGTAGGAGGACAGAAGAACCAATTTTAGAGGCAAATGATGGGACCTGACTTGGCTCAGGTCAGACCATCAGCATGCAAGGGGGAGCAAGGAGGTGCTTATCCAGCAACTTTTGCCTGGGGCCCTCATGAAATTCATAAAACCTTTGAAAAGGTGACTCCATACTTATATTGATCTCTGCAGATTCCGGGTTCCTTTATACATGCAGAGCATTGGGGAAGAGAAACGAAAAAGGAAAATGCAGCAGCTCCTGCAGTGTCAGAGCTGTCCTGAATAATCTGTTACTTTATGAGCGCTTCACCAAACCAGCTTCAAAGCAGCAATGCAGCCCCCAATTCCTGATTTCACTGAGTGTTTCCTCTTGCAGATCCAGCTGACAATCCAAGTGAGTCCCAGCTGAGGATCTAAGCAAGCAATAAATCCTCTACTGTGTGCTGCAGTTTTCTCTAGAGTCAGCATGATTGCTGTTATTTGCTTTTTCTTTGATTGTCTCAGCATCAGCATTTTACTTCAGCTTTTTTCTGGGGAAAAATATGAGAGATTTGTTCAGATTTTAGATCCAAAAGATACAGAACAGAGCTAATATTTACATGGTGCAAAAGCAAAGCAATCAAAGATTATTCCTGTTGAATTTATGCCACTAGGCCTGCTCTCCTCTATAGCAGCTATGCTACTTACTGCCTTAGCACTTTTATCAGAAGACTTGCAGGCCAGGCATGGGAACAGAAGCCCAGGAAGCATCTCTGTCTTATCCCGTGCTGTTTAGGTCACATGCACCCAAATACAACATAAAGTTTCAACCTCTACTGAGGCTGAATATCTGACGGAGTCATCGCATCTGTTTTCCCCCTCTCAGCTTTCTTAAGGTTTGGGGGGTCCACTCAGACGCATTTGCTCCCTGTCTTTCTATACTCACTCTGCCCGTTGATAGAGATACTGAAACCCATCCAGATGCCCACCCCAGCATGCCCTTTCCCCACCTAAAACCAGCAAAGCGGGAGCTCTGCTCTCCTCTTCACCAAATGTGAGATGCACCCTCCAGTGCCTGGGTGCCTCAGTGAATGCGGGTGGCTAGCCCTTCGTGCTATGGGCAGGATGAAGGTGGAAAGGACAGACCATGGGCAGCAGTGCAGAGGGCAAATGTACACCTTTCAAAATCAGGGTGAAATGGTGTTCAGGGTTTATAATTTGTGGTGCTGGTAGAGAAAGTGCTCTACTGCTTTCCCACCATAGCAATATTGACTGCTAAGCCTGGAGTGCGGGGGTTAAGTCCAACGTGCCTTCTACTGCTGTTCACAGTCCAAACAACTGAGACTTAATTAAACTACAGGACAAAGCTTTCCCTCTGCCTGGCTGTCTTGCAGTTCCGCCTGCTCAATGAGGCAGGAAAAATGATGTTAAAACTGAATAAAAACAATGCATTTTCCAAATGACAAGGGCTTTTGATAAGATACTCAGCTGGTAATGAGAAATGCAGAGCAGACAATGGAGCTGACTGAAGGGTTCGATAAGCAAATGAACAAAACCTTTAAAGGGAGAGGGGGGGAGGAAGCACAGGAATTTGGACAGGCGGAACTGGCAGTTTGGTAGGGCTGATAACTGAACTGCAGCACGTTTTATTTCCTATATTGCCTAGCGTGTTTTACTAAAATTCTTATGTAAGATTTATAAGGCTTATGAAAAGTTTAACAGCTTCCCTCGCTTGACTCTGACCCATTGTTAAGAGTCTGGCTGTCTGCAGCCACTGCTTCCCTGTAAATTAATTCTGCATAATGGTCGATTTTCTCCAAAGGAGCAAAGTATAATTTGTTTGCACTGATATTACTCATTCCAGATCAGGTAAGCTACTGACTGCTAAAATCACTAATCCTTCAACCTCCTGATTAAAAACGCAGAAGTATGCAGCCATGTATGAAGGACTGTGAACCCAGTCATGTAGTATGCAGAAGACTCAAACTGTATTATTTTTTCATGTGGAAGATCGTGTGTTATATGAAAGGTGTGAATGATAGGCACAGGACATTCTGACAAGAATTGTTTGCTCCTTCTCCCGAAGTGTAGCAATTCCATCTGTCCTCCTCGAAAGCATCGCTACCTGATGTGCAGTATAGACAAGATTCATTCTGGGAAGGCTGGAGTACAGCTCGCAGGATATCAGTCCGAGAAATTACACTGCTGAACTCCTTTGGAAAAGGGGACAGAGGAGCACAACAACTTATTTGGGTGTCTATCAAAATAATCCAAAAATTCTCTGCTTTTTAAACCAAAATATTTTAACAAATACAAAGCTACGCTTCCACTAAAAGACGAGATACATTACTTCAGTGGGATGTTCAAAAACACTCAGCTTGGACTATTACAATAGCTTTACATCGCTGCTAAGTACCTTCGAAAATGTCTACAAAATCATAAAGAAATATGGCATTTTGAGTGGAATGATCAAAGAAAAGTCATGTTAAAACTGTCAGAAATATTTTAATATATCAGTAAATTGGGGGGTGTATTTATTTTTAAGTGTGGCAAGTGTGATGAGGTATGATATGAAAGACAATTCTGCCACTGATATAGCATCGCCCACGCAGGCATCTCTAGTTTTTGCTACCTGTCAACAAAACAATGCCACTAAGACCTTTCTACCTACCCTCACCTTGTTGTTTTTGCGTTATTATATGGCAGTGAAGGCACTTAGAGCAAGTTAGACCAACTACATTGGCTGCTCATTTTTTGGCTGCATTTGAATATGCAACCTTGAGACACTCATTCCAAAGCATCACCCATGAGAGGGTTGTTGGCATCAGTTCTGCAAGTGCAACTGCCCATTAACCCAATTTGTGAAACAGGTTAGGTTAGAAACCAGATGAAAACAAACTACTTCTTTACAAACTGGCCCATTTCATTTTAAAAGGAAATCACATTTGGGAGAACTGTAGGACTAATACTGATTGGAAGCAGGGAATAAGGTGAGGGTAGGAGATAACCACTTAATCTGGAACAGCAGCAGAAGCCCTTCTGTGATTGTGTCTGACTGGGCAGTTAGGAGAGATGTTATTTTAAGATTTAATGGCAATAGTTAGATAGTACTGAATGGTGACATTGGTTCCTTTTCACATTTCAGCTAGGGTTTGTTTTTTGTTTGTTCTGGTTTTTTTGTTTGTTTGTTGGGGTTTTTTTCTTCATGCCTAGTACCCCCCCTGGAAAAAAAAATTAAAAAGTTGAACACTGAGATTATTATGTGTCTGCATGGGTAGGGCTCTTCTGGGATCCAGCTGGTATCCACGGGATTACCCAAAGGATAAGATCTGACAGAAACCAGTCAAGGTTTCCTTTGGTTTGACCTCTAACACTTCAGCAGTGTTCTGAAGATATTCAGCAAAGGTACAGAAAGCTTCTGCTCCCATTAAGGGAGATGGCTTAATAAATTATTTAAACATATAAACAAAAAAAGGCAACCTAGCAGAACAGCATCTGCCACTTTGGAACATTACCATGTCCTTCACATTTTTTGGTTAATGACAGGAAAATTTTACAGCAAAGCTTCAAATGTTATTTTGCTGTTATTAGCATTAGATTTTTCTAATAACTCTTACTATGAATATATCAGATTATGTTTTTATGTGACAGCAGGTAAGTTTGACTGGATTTACTTCCTCTAAGCAGAATATCACAGTATTAAACCCAGGGTATTAAAACTAGGAGTTCTGCACAAGAGAGGTCCTATTTCTTTTCATTATATTAAGAAATTTATTTTTGATATTAACAGAGTTTTATTCAAGAAAAAGTATTTTTATTTTATTACATATATCTAATCTTTTATATGTCTAATACTTTGTATGCATACAGCACAACAGTTGCTGGGTTGTACAGTGTAAAGGGCACTTAAAGAAGTATGAGAAGGAACCTTGTGGTTGTATTACCACAGGACAACGTGAATGATACGCAAAGAGTATTGTCTGCTACTGTTAGGCAAGTAGTGCATTACACCTTATTTTGTATTATCATGCTGCACGGAAGAGAAAAAAGGATGTTTACCCTTGCTGCTGCTCTTGTAAAACCTCGTGAGACAGCATTTTGAAGTTAATATAAAACCACAGGACTGAGAATCAAGGGTAATCTTTAAATCAAAGGAAAGTATGAAAAAGAAACTGAAGTAACTTAATACTGATTCAAGTGCTGCAGCCCCGAGGAAGACTTTGGAAATCTAACTATCCTATTTATCCCTAAAAGCAGATAACTCAGATGACTGTATCATTTAGCACAGGAAAACAAAATCTTATGTTACATCTAGTTATACTTGTTTGAACTTCATGGCTTCTCTAAGCATGTAGAGTCTATAGAGGACTTGCTTTAAAAATTCTTGATTGCACCTTTAGCAAAATCATGGCAATCACTCCTCAGTCTTAACTGGAATGGAAGATACCTCCAGTAATCAGCAGAAGAGTTCAGCACTTATATTTAAGAAGAGCAATAAAGAACCGACTTAGTGTTTCAAATATGTATGTATGTACATATGGTGATACGATTTTTTTGAGTTTTACACAATGATAACTCAGTGAATGGATCGTCCTAGGAATTGCAGGAAGGAAATTTCAGTGGCAGGATGGGATTTTGGAGGACACAAATTGGTTTGCATGCTTCAACACATTACATTCACTAACATTTTTATCTCTTTCAGGCTTACTTGAGGTCTGAATTTCTTGTTTCTCATTGTAGTACTGATTTTTATGTTTCTCTACTTTCTAATAACTGCAACTTAAAAAAAAAAAAACTTTTATGGTTATATTTTAAAATATTAGGAACTGCACCTTATAGCAGATTTGTAACTGAGTATGATTAGCATGAAGATACTGTTTCCTGTTATATATCACAGTTTAGCATTACAGGGACTAATAGGATTATTCTGTCCATCTTTCTAGAAATTTCCCTTACTGCACAGTCTCCATTACTTTACCTAGCTTAGCTTTGTGGAAACCAAGTGACAGAACTCATATCATTCCTCTTGTGTGCAGCATAATATTCATCACTGCCAGAAAGATTTTGCTGCCTAACATAAATTTTCCCTTTCTTAACTTTGCCCCTCTGCTTCTCTGTGCTGAACAACATAACACCTTTCCTTTCTCAGTGTTTAAGCCCTTCAGCTACCGGTAGACAATTATCATTTCTCCCTTTTGTCATATTTTAGTTCTTTTAATATTTCCTTATAACTCATGATGCCTAGACCCAAGACAGTTTTCCTTGCTCTTCTGTAAACTCCCTCCAATTTGTTGATATCTATCTAGTGGCATGATGCTCAGGACAAAATTCTGTTGCAGAGGTGTCATTTTCTCAACACCTGGTTATATGCAGTAACCTATTAATTTCCAGCCACAGCACGTGATTAATCTATTCATGAAAATTCCTTTGGACTTTCAGGTAGTCAAATCACACCTGAAGTCTCATTTGTATTCTTCTAGTCCCTCATCCCTTTTGCCACTCCTGCTTTACATGTTTCTTTCATCTATTTAATTATATATGTACTGGAATTACAAAAAATCCTAACTGATCACAATTCCCAAATGAATCTTATTATCTTTCATTTATGTTTCTAATTTTTTTAGGTTCCCGTCTATTATTTCTGATATGATGGGTGGTATTTAACTGTCCCAAGTTGGCATAAACTCTGAATTTCATTTACCTGCAGTTCAATATTTAAATAAAACTTAAAGTGAACACAGTTTAAACAATTTAAGGTCACGTACACAAATAGTGATCTATCACATTACAGCAAATTGTTATTTCATCCCTCACCTTTCTTTGCAACATTTTTCTCCCAAAAATCAGTGTTCTATCTCACTAGGTACCTGAGTAAGGAATGTGCTTTACATCAGCAAAGTGTGAGTTGAGACAAGTTGAGATATTTTTATAAAACACCTCTACCAACCACCTCTTTTGTTTGTCCCTCTCAAACTAAAAAAATCAACAGGAGTTTTTGAGGAAATGTCTATTCTGCACAAAGGCACAATGATCAGAAACCATTAACCTTCAAATGCCTAATTTCCAGTTGTGCTGAGCTCATATCGCCACTGCCTTTTTTAACTTGAGGATACTCCTTGCAATGAGGCACCAAGTAATTTAATAAGAAAAAGAGGAATCACTTAAGTCCATATCTTCTGAAGTCAGTCACTTAGCTGTCTCTGAGGATCTTGGCCTACAGATCTGATATTTTACATGATACAAAATGTAGCCTTCAGTTACAGAAGAGAAATTACCAGGACAGTTATCCTTTCCCCCTTTGAAGGTTAGCATTAACTTTGTCTTGTTGTTGTTGTTCCCATTTCTTCCCATGACCTCTTCCCCTCAAAGCAGAAAAAGTCTGTGTTTCTGTAAATTCTTTCATTCCCTCAAGCATTTATGATTCATAGTCCAGAGTAGCTAATTTGCATATATTAACATTTCATACATATTGCTTATTTCCTCCTTATCAACAGAACTACTTTCAGTAACAAGTCTCAAAGCGGTCAAACTGAAACCTCTCAAGTGGGTAATACTAAACAAACCAGTTCCAAGCACCGGAATACACCAACAATTCAGACTGGATGGACAGTTGCCTTTACCTCAGTTGACTGAGTTGCCTAAACCGAGACCTGCATCACAACCAGCTCCTCAGGTGTCTGCAGGTTGACACAAGCACTCTCAGAGGCGCCTTAGCCCATCTGAGAGCTGCAGGCACCTTCTCCTCCCACCACTGACCAGCTATAGGGGCTTTCCAGAGTGGCTGGGCAAGGATGCAGTGCTTGGGGAAGATCAGAAGGGACTGGTGACCCAACAGAAGAGCACCTTCAGTGAAATTAAACTCAAAAAGAGCCCAGCCAGTCAAGAAACTATAGAAAGTGAAAGGAAGGATCTTTCCTCTTTCCAATATGGTTCAGTTACAGGGAAAGGCATTAAGTATATACTTGAAGTTGGAAAAAATTGTGGGTTGGAAAAGCACAGTTGAAAGCATAGTTTCTCTTAGAAATGATACTTCTTTTTACCCCATTCCGTCACGAATTTTCTTACATCTAAAATGTTCATTCCAATGCTTGGGTTTGACAAGCTGTAGTTGGAGTAGTAAGATGCTTTCTAAACCAGGGTTGGCAGCCAAACTATTCGAAGTGTACACAGAAAATTTTTGGTTTGGGTTTTCTTAGATTCACCATCTGGGCCTGCTTAAGGTACAATTTCACAATAGAAATTGAAATACAGGCAAGAGTTTTTATGCTGATGAGTGGCACAGATGATGAACAACAACTCTGTATCAAATATAAAAATTAAAGGAATGTCACCCCCTCACCTCTTTTTTTTTTTTTTCTTTTCCTTTTCTTCTGTGAGAAGGCTGGTTGCAATTACTGTACCCTATTTGTAGAACAGTAAAATAAAAGGGAAAGCCAGTAATTAAATGTTAAATGTGTTACAGCTCACTGAATTGGATGACTCCTTTCCATTTTCATGCCAATTCCAATTGAATAATGTACTTTACTCCTTCAGATGATTTTCTGTATGCATGCTGTTGCAGCAGGAGCAAGTCTGGTCTGAGTGCCTTCAGCTTAACAGCATCTCCAGTATACAAATTGTGAAAAAGGGTGTAGACAGCATCTTTTCTTCACTGTTCCTTTCAGCAGCTTGGGCCAGTCAGAGCTCTTCTCCTCATGTTCACCATCACTGCACCATACCTATCATCTGTGTTTTAGCACTCTTTAACTAAAACTCCTTTAGAGTTTTACTTCTGTGGCATTTGGCCTTAATCCTCCCAGTGTAGCTTTAAAGCAATCTTCTCTTCCTCTAAAATACACACACTTAAATATGTCTTACCTTGCTCATTTCCTGGCTTGAATTGCATGTCTGTAATATCATGAACAAGTTTTAAGAACTGCATATTCCATTTCAGATGGTCAGAGTTTAGCCATGTTACCAAGTGCTCCATCTAGTCATCTTTCAGGTCCAGTACCAGAAAGAAAACTTTCTGGAAACAAATATTTTTTCTCCAGATTCATAAGTCCCCTCATGCATCTCATACGCAGTGATATGGCAGAGCTATGCAAGATTCTTCCTGCTTGTGCTCTTACTTTTTAGGAGGTATGGGTATATACRGGCAAGGTATTGCAACTCTGCTCCTTTAATTAGTCTCTGGGACCTTCTAGCCTAAAATAATGTCAAAGCAGCTTGTCTGAGATGCTGCTTTTCAGTATGGATAGATGTAGCTGTCAGCTACATGTAAGCACAAGTGAGGATAAATACACTGGGGTGCCTCTGGGCTAGGAATGCACAAGAGAGCGCTTAGAGCTTGACATGACCCAGCTTTCACCGTGCCAACATTGTGCACCTAGTAAATTTTTCTCATACCTCTTGATTCTCTGTTACTTTTACTTTCTCTACATTTATGACATCCTCTTCAAAAGAAGACCTGAGAGTGCTTCTGTCACTAGAACAATCCCAGCAACCACAACCATCTCATAAGAAGGTGTCCCTATGCTCTTGAAAAGCATAGAACAAAATACTTAGGCCAGTAATTTGCAACTGTCCTTCTTTGGAGGCAGTAAAACCCTGTCAAAAGAGAGCTGAGAAAAGAAAATGATACTGAGCACCAATGGTGGCTGTAATATTTTTTAGCTGGTGGAAATATCAACAGAAAGTTTTATATGTATGTGTGTCTATATGGAATGCAAGGGAGATTTGAGTATGAAACCGTAACAGTATAGGTTATTCATTATCAAGGTAATACTAGCAAGACTAGACTACTCAGCTGAACTTTGGAAAACAGAAAAAAATGGCTATTACCTTGTAAAAGACCTTGTAACTTTCTCCTAAGCTCCCCTTTTTGAGCTTAGTCCAAGCCGCAATATGCTTTCCTCTGCAAATTTGGGAACAGCTGGTGAAATCCCCACTAAGGGCCAATTCATGGGCACACAAATGCATACTCTGTATTGTGTTTAAGCATCAATTAAAAAAAAAAAAAAAAAGAAAAAAAAGATAGTAATATGTTGTAAATTGTTGCATGCTGTAACTTGCTATATGATTCCTCTGTTGCATTGTGTCACCACTACTGTCACTATCAAGATAGAAAAACAAAGAAAGACTTTGGCAAGGTTTACAAACTTTTGGTAAGGATGGACCCCACTGTTCCCAAGGCCATCCCTGCTAGGCAGGGGAAGTCTTCCTCTCCACATTTTTAAGACCAAAAACCACAACCCAAGTCCTGAGCTTCACAGCCTCCTTAGCCTTCTGCCACCTCCCAGCCCTCCTGAGTGTGTTGTCACGCATGTTTCCATAGCAGCAGCAGGACAGCTGTCCAGTTCTTTTATTCATGGTATAACAGTCTGAGGCAAGTACAGTTGTCTGCTTGTCGGCTCAGAGTTCCTGTTATCCTCACAAGGGTGATCTGCGGTCACTCATGTATTCAAGAGCGCTCCATCAAGCACTGCTATCTTTTGTGCTGCAGCTAGTGTCGACGCAGACTTCCCCATCGTCCTCTGCTCTTCAAAAGAAGATGAGCCCTCTTTCAGGGGAGTGCTCTGTGAGACCCCATGAGCTACACACAGCCTCACTGTTTAGCCAAGATGAATGCAAATTATTCTCCTAAGAGAGAGCTCCTAAGAGGCCAGTGTGTATGTCTTTGTGAACACTCTGGATGAGAGTCCTTCAGACTTGACTCTTGTTATTTTATAAACCAAATATTTCCATTCTGTCTCTTCTATCCTACTTGATGTACAAATATAGCTATACTTGGGAAGACCCAAAAAATGTTAGCAAAGGTATATCATTCCACACTTATCCTTACTTCAATAATATAATCTGGAATACAATCCTCTGCTGGGAAGTATATTTGGGGAGACATATAGTTCAAAGTTTCCTCCCCGTCAGAGAATATGAACAATATATCAATGTCCTGGTACTCAGAGCTGCCAGGCAGGCCTGTTCAGGTGCTTCTGAAAAATAATACTGCCATGTCCTACGTCAACAAGTAAGGCTGTGCCAGTTCTCCCTAACTTTTCAAGGAGAGAGCTGCCTCTTGGGATTAGTGCAGTTATCTGTGATCTGTCTTGCAGGGACTCTGAGCAGTCAAACAAACCAACTTCAGTTGCTTCAAACTGTTAGACCATGATCAGAATATCTGGACAGCTGTCCTAATACCTGTATTTCAAGAGTGTTCCTCTTTGTGTCACAATCTAACAATGAATGTCAAGATTTATGTCCCAGATACCTGGGTTTATCTCTGGAAGGTTACTGATTTTTCTGGTTGGAGACCCTTTTCCCATTTCTTCTCTTCTTGAAAGCATTTTTTCCAAGTGAAAGACAGAGCTCAGGCAATACTGTTGGCCTTAGAAAGAGATGAACTCTTGCTGTGCTGCTTACAAAGAATCTCACATTGAGCATTAGACTGTATGAAAGAGTGCTTTTGGGCTGTAAAAGGAACCTCCATTTCTTTTCAGGCCTCCCCCAAAAGTGACCTCCCTTTGGGATGTTCCAAAACTTCCCATTTGAAAAGCAGCCAGATGGGGTCCCATTCACTCTTTTACTAAGCTTTACAGACTTACTGAAGTATCTGGGAGTAGTACTATGTCCAGAACAGCTGTCTGTAAGGATCTTCTGCCAGATACGTTTTCATTGGTGCTACATATGGACAACCAATGAAAGGAGGAAGAATGGCTGCTTGTTTGCAGTTTTTCCTGTAAATAGATATATTTTAGGCAATACATCTCCAATACTTCCTCTTACTCCTCTTCCCTCTGTAGTCTAATTGAATATATAGCTTCTTAGGATGAGAGGAGCTGAAATGACTGGCCACCCCTGATTTTACCATATGTGCTGCACATGGAAAGAGAAGGAAGGGATGTCTTTAAAGATAATGCCAAAGTTTTAAAAAAAAAAAAACAAAAAACAAAAAAAACCAAAAAGACTAACAATGCTAACAATGCTGGCATAATAGTTTCCACAGTGTCAACACAGGCGAAGACAATGAATTTGGAAGAACTGTCACAGTTCTCTCTTTATCAAACTGTTCAATTCCCACAGATTCTACTTCCACTGAAGCCAAGAGGAATTCTGCCATTAGTTTCAGCAGGACTAGTGCCAGTCTTGCAGTGCTTATTGTGGACTTTGATCCTGCTGATGCTTATGTTTAGGAGTAGGCATACTGGGCTTGTGTTTGAAGTTAATCACCTGTGTGAATGCTTGCAGATAGACTATCAGATTCTGATCCTACAAATATTCATGCTTGGACTCAACTTCAAACACAACAGTGTTCAAACCGAATAAGTTTTCTGTAGTTTCAAAGCCTCCTGGTGAAGGAGGCTATCACCTACACTGTGCTTTGAATTAGGTCCTGTACTTTCTTCACTGGCTCGTACTGTGGTGTGTAGGGTGCTTAGACAAAACTCATCTTCCTAAGGGGAAAGATAAGCAAAGTTACTTTCTCATGCTTCAATAACATTTATTTGTGTGTGGCTGCATATTTAATTTTGGAAGAAATTATAATCTATTAAACATGCAAAGCCTGAAAGAGTAATTTTACTGTAATGATATTTCTGATACATGGCTTATATATTTTTTATAATTTTTATGTCAACCAAATTTTCAACAATGAGATTGAAATTACAAATGTGGGAAGACAATATTATCATATTCAAGAAAATGTGCCTGCTCAGCTGTGTAAAAGGATACATGCTGCCGTTAGCAAATAATTTCTGAGGCTTTCCAAATAAAGCAGTGAACTGGTAATAATGCCTGTCAATTGATGAAATAACCTGTTTCGTCTACAGATAGGATTTTCCTGTGATTTTGATTAAACAAAATGTCTCCAAAGGAGCATGGTACCTTATTTGTGATTTTTTTCCTATTCAAGTCTTCCTGAGCTATTGGCATTCTCGAGTCCCAATCTGAGATATTTTCTTCAGGAATATGCCATATACCCCTTTCTACCATTGCTTCCTTCTACAGCAATAAACATAGTGTTTATCATTATATTCCGTGTATATTTTTTCCATAAATCACACTAATCAGAGAAGGAAATACTAGCTTTTATTCTTATTCTCACTGGTTTACGTGCAATGAGGTGTCATAGGCACAGTCCTCTGGCCTTTATGATCTTCTAAATGTACTTGTTGTTGAGTGCCATTTTGTTCTTGTTGCCTACTGCTCACCAATGGCTTTCTCAATTTCATCCTGCCTAGTTTTTAAGAAACATCATCAAGGTATGAAGAGACTAACGAAAGGGAAATTAGTAGCTGGCGGCACTGCATCAGAAAAAAATATTATTCTGTTATGACTACAAACAGTAACATCAAATGTGAAAATAGACTTTCAAATTAATTAGTATTTAAGGGAAAAAGGTTTGGAATAATTATCAGATTGCTTTTAAGCAGCTATGTTTACAAGCGCATCTCTGCTTTCTATTAAGTCCTTGCTAGGGAAAAATAACAAATAAGTACACATTTTGAGTTTTGAATCTGTTCTGTGTTCATACTTTTTTACAAACAAAGGCTCGGGAGAATAAAAAACCAATGGTATTGCCCTGTTCCTCACAGCTCCAGTGAAAGTGAAAGTTGCCTATTATTCCCAAAGGCAAAGAGCCTTTTATTGCTCCTATATATGTGGGGGAATAAACATGCTCTTCTCCATCTCCCATACTGTGACTCTTCCAACATCCCTTAGGTGAGGGATCTTTGAGTAGACTGTGCCAACAGCCTGTATACGTCCACTAGGACACGTCTTTGCAAGCCCAGTGAGGTTACTTCCAGCCTATTGCAGCTACAAATGGATGTGAAGAGACCAGATCTGATCCACTCTTCATCGCTATTCATACCTTAAGCACTATTTCACATATCTTTTCTCTTTTTCCCTCTAAGCCTATCTAGTGCTTTCCAAAGTGACTGGTATAAGTGATCAGGGTCACAGAAGCTGTGCATCAACTTCTTGGGAGCTCAAAGATTTCAAATAATCTGAACACCAGAATTACTAAATCTTTTATTATATCCCATTTTCCCTTGAGCATTCCAACGCTGCAAAAAATAAATAAACAAATCATTCTTTATTGTCTTCTTCCTGCAAGGATGGTAATAGCTGAGAAGAGAAAAATAACAAAACTTGAGCTAGCTAGACTTCTGTTATGATAAATGAGTAATCTTTGCACATTTGCATCTACTTTGTTTAATATTTTTCACATACAGATATTTCATCGATTGGAAAAATGATGTGGACAGCTACTTTACAATAGATGCTACTGAAGGAACCATTGCTACTAATGAATTACTGGACAGAGAAAGCACAGCACAGTACAATTTCTCTATAATTGCAAGTAAAGTTAGTAAGTATGACACAAACTGAATTAATATGCTAATGTGGTATTTTTTTCAGAATGTAGTGCTCAGGCATAAATATGCTGTGAAGAGTGCATGTATTGCCAAGAGATTATTTAAGAAGGCCCAATAAATATCATTTTGCCAGACTCACTGTGAGGCTAAGTGCGATGTTCAAACAGCCCTGTATAGTAAGGTTTTTCTAGTGGCCCTCATGTAGGCACAGTTCCCTCAGAAGCTGAAAAACATTTTGTCAGCACAAAGAGCAGGAGGAACTGTATGGAGACCTTCCAATTCTTATTTCTGATTTTGTAATTCACTCCATATAAAATTAGGTTAGTCAAATAACAGGGCTGTCAATCTGCTTTTTGAAGGTAGGAAAATTTAAAGACTCATTCGATTCTCAGACAAAAGTACACTAACATTGAGTTAAGATTTAAGGCCCTAAATGAATCAATCTGTGTGCTGCATCTCTGCTCTTGTGTTTTCTTTCTGCCCAAGACTTTATGCTTAACCACTTGTTTTCTTTTCCTGTATGATTTGTGGTGGGTTTTTTTTCATTTCTTGTCTTTGTGTCTTCTCCTACATAGCTTTTTTTTTTTTATAAGAACTCCCTTCTTCCACTGTATTATGTAGCTGCAGTTTTCTTCATTGCCATCCTTCTGTGTAGCATTCCTCCCTCATGATCCTGTCAAACTGAAACTCTCACAGGCGTATACCACCCTTTGAATACAAGTCTTTCGGTCACTTAGTGGTTGTGTAAAGGCCACAGAAGTCTTTCTATTGACATCAACAGTCTGTGGAAGAGGACCCCTGCTGTATTTCCTATTCATTCTGTATTGTTTATGTGTCCAGAACTGCAAGTTTCTAAAGCAAAGAACATGTTTTCCTCAATGTATTGCTCGGCACTGAGTCTTCAAAAAATAATACATGCTACTAGCAGGAAGAGGGAGATTTTGGAAGCAGTGAAGGTATACATTATTTAAAATAAAAAAATAAATTCTTAGTTGTAGTTATCTCAAAAAGAACCATAGGCTCACTCCCTGGAGCCTGAAAATACAACGAGGACACCAGTCAAATGAAAACTTGAATTTTATCTGTACCTTGGAAAAGGAATACACTAACAGAGGAAACTAATCTATCACAAGTGATTGAGTATATGGAGATACATGTGCATGTGTATATTGACAGAAAGTCCAGCAGAACTGTAATTTGCTTCCAGAGAAACTGAAAGGCAGGTAGATGCAGAGGGGAGGTCTCATAATCGTCTATGTTTCAGTAAAGCTTAACTGTTTAGATTTACTGGTGGACAAAGAACATCTGAGATTTGTAAATTTTTTCTGCAGTAAGGCAGCAGTTTTAGTAAACTTGGTGTGAATTTGTTTATTATTCCCAAGAGTAATTAAAGCTAGCTAAAACCTCCAAGTCTACTTGTCTGTGTACCTTCCCAGCACATATATAGTAATATCATGTTTATGTAAAGCTGTATGAGGTAGGCTATATTATGAAATTCCCCATTTTAACAATTGCCTAGTTAAGAATCTACACCTAAGACATATTTGTGATTCATTTCAGCATACCTCAAAATATTTATACATTGACTATTATCCATAGCATTAAAAACAATTGCCATACTGGTACTACACCAGTAATTGGCAATATTTTGGAGGACTTGAGGTATACTAACTGTCAAAACTTTATATGCAGTTGTCTGACTAAGAGCTAGCATGGAAGTGAAAGCTGGGGTTTGAGGGATGACACACTGCACACAACCAGAAAAGGTTAGAGAGAAGAGAAGAAAACATCTGAAGAAAAAGAGGGGGAAAAATTACTATATTTGAATAATTTCTACTATTAAAAAAATTGCCACTTGTTCAGTGCTGATGTAGAAACACTGAAACTGCCATCTCTTATTAGTGAAAAAGTGCACTGAACAGTGCCTTGACATATACATGATTACCTAAGGAAAGTGGCCCGGTATTGCAATCAGTTGCATAAACTTGCCTCAGGAATGGACACTACTGTTACCTAAGTATTTTCAGTTCTCCATGACCTTATCTCTTAAAATAAACAGACTCCAAACTAGTAATAGGTATATTAAGTTCTGTTACTTAAAAAACTTTATTGCTAAAATATATATTTTGTCTTCTCACTGTAAGAGAACAACAACAACAAAAAACCCGCAGCTTTTAGACACATCCTAATGGTCATTCTGCAAATTATCTTTTCTTGAACAGGCCAATTATAAACAAAGACCACCAGCTTTATCCCCATCAAGTCAGAGAGAAAAATAAATTAAACTGGCTTTGCCATCATTCCCCTATATGTGGAAAATGAAGCCAAGGTCACAAGCAGGCTTGCATGACTCCCTGCCTGTGCCTTAGCCCTGGGGCCTTCTAAGTGATTGTTCCCCTTTGTTCTTCTGTGGCTTCAAAATGAAACCCTGTACGAATCACAGATGATGCTTGTGTTATATTTTTTCTCACAGCCAGTGAAGTCTTGAAGTAATATTATGACATTTGAGCAGTCAAGTTACCTTTCAAACAAYGGCACAAATGGCATGCAGTTTAGATAGTTAAACATAGCAGCAGGCAATTGATAAATGTAAACGTAGATATGGATGTACCATTTAGACTTTTCTTACAAGTTGATAAATCTGGCTATTATTAGCACTAAAGCACCAGAAGTTATAATTTTTAAAGGAATACATTTCGAAAATAAGGCAGAAGAGAATTACCTTGTGTTTACTAAAGTAACCTTTGCAGACATCACCTATTGTGGGGGAAAAAAAACCAAAAAGTCTTGTTCAAAAGCCTGGTTGTTTGGGAATTAGTAAATGGTTTCATGTCCAGCGTTCTCATTCTGCATTTATTTGACATATATATTCATATATATATATACACACACACACACACAGAGATTATTCTTCCCTAAACTCCAGGTCCTGCCCCTTCATCCCTGCCTACATCAGACATGGTGCAGTTTGGCAGCTTAAAGAGAGGCAGAACTTGGACCCTTAGCAAACAGTTAATTATGAAATTTGCTTGTCCTAGGCTTGCTTGTGTCAACTTGTACACTCACAGCCAGGGAAGTCCTGGTTACCCAGCAATAACACAGTATATCTTGCATATGGAGAGTAGCTGCTGGTTCCACATAGGGAACTGGGATAAGGGAAGTTATTCTACCCAAGTTATGCAATGATCAGCTCTGACCAAGTATCATTATACTGTGATCTTTATTTCTAACACTGAAAAAATTCCAAACACCTGATCTAAACACTGTCTGGGAATCTGTCTCCAAATAGCAGCACAACTGACTCTTGAGAACATCTCAAAGGTGTACCTGGTGTGGAGTGATGGATAGCCTACTGTCACGTTTAACACAAAATGCCATAACTTTATTCTCGCTCTTGTTAAAGAAGCCAGTCCCAAAGTAGAGATCTTTTTAAGTGGGAGGTGGATGATTGTTCTGCTGACATGCAGACGATGACACAGATCTGAAGGCAACTGAATGCAGAAGGTCCCTTACCCATCCGTACAAATAAAAAATCAGCCTTTATATAGAACAAAGTGCATGAACAGGGAGGGGATGTTTCAGACTCACATGTTTTTTCCCCCATTTCACTTCCCAATTTCTCTGTACTTCTTTTCGCTCCCTCACTATATTTCATTGTAGTTTTTTTTCTTCTTAGAGTAAATCAGCACCCTAGTAACCTTCATGGTTACTGTTTCTGAACATTTTTGATCCCACAGACTCTGTCCAAACTAATAAATTAAACGTGGCTTGCATTCGTTTCAAGCACAAAGGCCAGCTGGCACTGAGTAGCCTATTTCTATGTCATTAAACACTCTTAGGTTCCAAACAGGGTGCCCACAAGTAAATTGATTCTTTGGGAGTGGTTCCTTGCCCATACTAAGTCCCAGCACATGCATGTGAATTGTCCACAAGACCACTAGTTGCCCCAGGCCAAAACTATGCCAAAGGCTACTGTAAGAACATAATGGTATAAAAAAATCACAGTCCAGTGCTCAAAAAGTTCCCCAGTGTGCTGCTTAATTACCTAGTATGGAAATAGTTTTTGCATCTTACGAAAGAGGAAATAGATAAGATGCATAAGATCTTATTTCTGCTTTCCCATCCTCAAGGCACTAGTTAAGGTTGAAAATAAATATAAAGTAACAATAATCTTTCCTGTCCAAACCATCTTCCTAACTCCTCAAACTCTAGGCCCAAATTTTGTGAATGCTAAAGAAACCCAGTTCTCCTCAATGGTCAGTATCTATTTTCTCAGATATCTTGGATTTTCACAAGTTCATTAGTCAAAGTATTTTACATATTTCTACTACCGTAATATCCTTGAACCATAAAGATGTTAACAGATGATGGTACTCGAGCAAAAGAAGGAAGCAGGGTTGTCACTGTCTTATAGACAGGAAAACTGAGGAAAGAAGCAGCTAACTAATTTGCCTGTATCTTATAGGCAGAATTGAAACCTGAAATCAGTTTCTTAATTCCTAGGCTAATGATCTAACCAACTTGTCTTCTCATCTGTGTAATCTGGGTTTAAAAGGCATGAACAGATGTTTTCAGTGACTCACCCACTGATACCAGCATGCACGTCACTGCTGTGCTCATAGGTCTCAAAAAGATCTGATTTTGAGACAAACAGCAAACAAAACAAGGCAAAATGTCAAATCCCTTTGTTCCATTTTAAAAATATACAGTCCCATAATATGTACATTGTTCCAAAAAGCTGAAAAAATAACTTAAGTAAGATACTTCAAAAAAATATGGCCTAAAAAGACTTCTTATAGAAAATGATATGTTTAATAGAAATTATCAAAAACAGCTAGTATCTCCCATGTACATGATGCATAAATTTTGAATACATTCATTCCTTTACTGGAAAGGCATCGTTAACATATTTCTAAGAGGAAACGAACTAACATCTATGCCTGTACTTTCATGGCAACGCATTAATCTCTACTGTGTTTGAAGAATGTGTCCTGAACTCCTGTTGTTCAGTGTTGTACCTTAAAATAAACACACAAAAACTAAAGGAAAACCTGAGTTACCCCGTGTGAGTTGCTGTGTTCTTTGCAGCGGGTACTGCTAGGAGGGAAGTTTTAAGTTAGGTTGTTTCTGCCAGTAGCTGTGTGAACTTGACCTACTCAGGGCTTTTCTGATCTCTGTGTATATTCAGAGTCGGGGTCCTGCCCTCTATGGACTAAAATAACTTCTTAGTACTTTTTTGTTTCCTATTATACAAAGGAACCAATTCAACTGTGAGCAAGCGATCTAGATTTCTTCTGGTTCTTCAGGCATCTAAAGAACTACTGCCTAAGTCCCAGCTGCTAGACCAAACTCTGTCTTCATTCATACTGCACAATGCCTTTCTCCACAGAGACATTCTGCAAGTAGGGATGATGCTGAATTGGAAATGAATGAGGATTAAAAGAGATATTATTAGATATGGTCACTATTAATTAGATATGTACATAGGAAAGAACTACAAATATTGTGTGATTTGGGTAGTGGTTTTTTGTGGTGTTTTTTTTTTTTTTTTTTTTTTTATATTCCAAACTGAGTTTGTAGGATGGTCAGTTCATCCACTACTTGTAAACAGGTAAAGCACATTTCTACTTGCAGCTGGTCCTACTTAACTAGGAAATCATTGGGGAATACCTTTTGTCTTTGACAGAGGCCTCTCGAAAACACTTCATTTAGTAGTTCCTAAGAACAAGAAAGAAATCATGTAAAATTTCTACAGTGCCACCATGAAGAGACTTTGCCCCTTGCTGTGTTAGTTATAAACAACAGAAATGCAAAGATTTATACAAACTATGAAGCAAGCAGCTAATGCAAATAATTTGAAGGGTCCATTTATGTCTGAAGATTCAAGAAAACTGTTCTTGTACTTAACCATGACCCCATGCCGCCACTCCTACACCACCCTGATTCAGGATTTCTTGAATAGTTAACTGTGTCTCTACAGTGGCTGCCACTCTTCTTAAATGCAAAAGGATAAAATAATTATCCTTTTGACTCACCAGCTAAACTGTTTTTTATTTATCTGCTATCTTGCAAGAGGTCTCAGCATAACGTAAAAGAGAATATTGTCTGCTTGGTATTGAATTTGTGTCTCCTTTCTGTCAGACATTGCATTTGCAGGTAAACTTGTTTATAAAATGTATCTAGCGACTGATGAAGATTATCTGCATTGGTAGGACAATGGAAAGAAGCATAATGTATACTGGTTTTTAGCATTTCTTTTGCACCAAAGTATTTGCTGCTTGCAAATACTTATGCAGTTGAAGAAATAACTATTACAACATAGCCTAATGGTTTAACCAGAAGTTGAATGCTAGCTCTACATGTTTCACTGCTAAGTTTACCACTAACTCTGTCTGGCTTTCAGCAAGATTTTTCTTTATATCCTTCTCTCTTACTTTTCTCCATCTTCTAAATGGGTATGTTCCACTTACCTCCTTAATATCTTGAAGATGTAAACAGTGGCTAAGTAATAAATACTGATTTTCTGCATTCCATTGTGGAAAACACAATTCAGTTTTAATCATTGGAAGCGTTTTCCACAGACTCCATGAAAAGTGATCTGAGAAAAGTTTGCATCTTTAATTACAGGTACAACTTCAAATTCTTTAATTTATGCTCTGATAAACATAATCATGTTGATGGATTCCTTACTCCAAGAAGAGTAATGGATCAAAGTCTGGTACAAAATGATAAGAAATTTGCTTCTGATTTCTCCTTAGTACAAATCAGAAATAAACGGAAGTCAAGGGCTTTTAGAAGTCACAGTACTGGGATCAAAACAGTTTATGACAGCTTATGGGCACTGATGATGACAACAAACATAAATAGTATTCCTTAATGCTTTTCTCCTAAAAATCATTTATAGGTAACCCACTATTAACCAGCAAAGTCAACGTTATAATAAATGTCCTGGATGTCAACGAGTTTCCTCCTGAAATTTCAGTTCCATATGAGACATCTGTATGTGAAAATGCCAAACCAGGACAGGTATTTCAAATTTGTAATGCTTGCTATTTTGCTTTTTCTTTCCTTATTATTTATAGCATTAGAAATTTCTGGGTTTGAAAATGACTTCATGGTTAGAATTCTTTTACAAATAAAATGTCTGTGTTGGAAACACTCACCTTTTGAAATTCTGTCTGTTGACCTTTATGGTATATTTATGGTCTTTTTATTTTTATTATCCCTGGTTATATGGTCCTGAGCCACCCTTTACTGTGCATTTAATAGCTATGACAGGAGAAAGAATCCCTTACTTAGACACTTAAATATAAAAGTAAAACTGCAGTGAATAAATGGAGTAGGATGGATTACACACATTTCTGTGTCCTATTCTGAGAAAACAAACCCACAACCCCAAAGACAATCCTCTTAAAAGCTTGTTTTTATAAGCAGTTTCATATACATAGCATGCAAAACCTATTTCAGATTCAGAATATCACCTTATAGCATGAGTGATGCCAGTATTAATAGAGTTGGCCCCAGAAGCTTTGTGCTCCTTCTGCACAAAGTTTGTGCAATTAAACACAGTGCTGCAAAGCACCAAGGCCAACCATCATACATATTAACCGCTAATACTGTTTCCAAGACAAGACTTGTAACTTCAACTGTTCAACTTTGAGAGTTACTGTCAGCCATGGAAGGAACATATTCAGCCTGCTGTGTAATCAGTGACTTCTCTTTATATGTATGTAATATGTAATCAGTCCATGTGATTTTTATTGCCTTTATTACAGATTTGTCCATGACTTCATATGATATTCCTGTCTCACCTTTTTTTTTTTAAATACGTTTTAACTAACTACCATACAACCTAATTTAACTTCTAGTTTATCAGCTACCTTTAGGTAGTACCTTATCCAGGCACTAACAGTAGAAAGGGGAATCTTTTACAGGGAAGGCTGAGATAAGCACTGAGCTGTCAAAAAWTATAAATATTTAGACCTTTGTTACATAAAAAAATGCCTTCCTTTTAAAAAGATCAGTGGCAACCCTACTATGAAACATTTTAACTGCACTGTGCTTACCTGAAATCTAGTAGATAGGACTCTGGGACCCAAAAGTTCCTTCACGCCTAGATGGTGCAGTCCTTTCAACCTTCTCCACTTCATTTCAAGCTGTAAAATTAGGGTGCAGCTTTGTGAAGTACTACAACATGTACCAGTCGTAACAGCGATAGTAGTAGTAGCAGATAAAGTGAGCTGTCTTTAAGTAATCACTCACCTGAAAACAATCACTAGTATTTTGATACAAAACCCAAATATTAAATAGTTCTGCTATGAATATAGGGTAAATCTTTCTGATTTCCTTCAGATATGTCAAAGTGAGACCTTCTGAGACATCACAAATCCTCTGGAAGCTATAGTATTCAAACTTCTTGCCTCCACTGTCCAATATATTAAGGAAATGAGAGTAATCCAGCAGGATTTCACTTTCATTGTTTCATATGATGTTCACTTTGCACTTCTACTTCTTTTAGAAGAGTGAACTGACTTCAGAATTAATCTTAATCTGGTTTCAGGTGATACAGACTGTCACTGCAGCAGACAAAGATTTGTCACCAGCTGGACAAAGGTTTTCCTTCAGACTGGCAGCTGAGGCTTCCAACAAACCAAATTTCACAGTCCATGACTACAGAAGTAAGTTGCTTACCCATATCTCTCTTTCAGAGCAGCAGGCTGTGATTATAATGACAAATATGATTACTTTGTATTACAGTCATGTCTACAGACTAACTTTTTTATTTGACATTTCTAATTGTTAAACTATCTAGGACATATATTAATATAAATTCAGGTCTTGCACCTTTTCTCATTTTTAGGGGACAGGAATTGTCAGAACACCAAAGGCTGAGATTTCCCTACAGGCCTGCAAAAGCACTGCTACCTGTTTTATTTTCTTCCTTTTATCATTCAGTATCTCAGGAAGAACTCATATGCCAATGCAGGTATACTTTTAAACAAGGCACTATTGCTGCCTTGTTTAAATACTATTAATTTGCTAACTGTTTTCAAAGTACCCAGCTATTGTGCTTTCTGGTGGATGCATAGTCCTGCAGAAGAATTAGTTCTAAATATGGACAGTGCTGCTGCAGTATAACATCCCACAACACTCTTAATAATTTGTAGATTTATATAATTAACATCTCTGATTTTTCCCCCAACTTTTGTCATAAATGATCATGGTTTTTTTTTTTCTTTTTCACTTGAATGCTTTTGATAAATGGCAAAGAACAACCCAAGATGAAAAAATGGATCTTTTTTCCTATCGTAAACAGCTTCAAGCATGTAGTCTTGTGAACAGACACAGCTGAAACATCATAATAAACTGTAGTAAATTTTCACCACTAATTACTTTAATCAAATAAGGAAAAAAAATTTAACAATGAGTTTATCAGCTATTAGGTGGTCTTTAAAGAACTGTGATATGACAAGCTTTTCATAAAAAAGGGTTTACATCACTTTGCAAAGAAAGAACACCTAAAGCCATCCAATATAGTTCAGTAACGTTCCTTTGCCTATTTAACTATATAGGTTATAAGTATTACTTTTAAGGAAAAGTATATAATTCTTAATTTTTTAAAAAAAWTATTAATTATATTCATTATTATTTTAATTTAAATTTGAGATGATACTGAGTATGATGTAAAGGTTCCTTTCTCAAGAATTAAGTAACCCAAGCCCTAAAAAGGGCTAGAAATGGATGATACACAGAATGAAAAAAATTGCAGAGGCCACTTATTTAGCCTTTTTTAAAACCCTTTAAGTATATGACTCACATTATTTTTAAAGCCGTACATTTTTGTCAGTGTTATGTGATACAAAATTAAAGCCAACAAAATAAGCACAACTATTAATCATGAAGACTTTTATCATTAAGAATGTTCAGGAAGAAATAAATTTGAAACAGCAGAAAAATAAACTGTGCTTATTTTCTCTTTTTATATAGCTTCTCTCTGAAGATGACAAGACAAAAATGGTTTATTCCCAAACTTATTAGTGACTTTTATCTTAGTATGTGACAGATAGCTAAAAACATTTTACAGATGAGCAAAGAATTTCACTTAATGATTTGTAAATACAGTATATAATGAAACCATAATAATTCATAGTATTGCAGACATGAATAATAGTAACTTATGAAACCAAAAATGTGTAGATCAGCATTTTATCAGAGGCCATTCAAATAGTTTTCTTGAGACAGACAGCTCAATGAATATGAAGGACAACCTTACAATGGATTCAAGTCCCCTTACTTCTATTCTTGGAACATTAGGTCATTACTCTTCTCCAGAAACGCTTAGTCTAAACAGTTTGGTTTTAACAGCTACTAGTATTTAAAAATGTTGTGGCATTTCAATGTCTAACTATAATTATGCCAAGCAAGATTTAAATATTTTGCTGCACCGCCCACCTTCCTCTTTCCACTTTGCTGGCCTCACTCTGCTCCCTAGAGGGCTGCTTCCCTGCTGAGCACACTCAGTTGCTCATGTAAGAGAGAGAATTTTCCTTCTCTCCAGACTGTCACACACATCCTGAAAATGAATTTATTGCCAACAGACTGAAGAACCAGAAGCTGTCACAGCTTCAAACTGCAGCTCCAGGCTACTCTGTGTAGAGTTCAAACACATGCCTGTGTCCGTATTTTCAAAAGGACCTTGAACAATTGAAAGGGGTCGTAGAAGAGCAACAAAATTGTTCCAAGTCAAAGACTTAAAAGCTCGATCTGTTTGATTCTTCCCAAAGGAGAATGGAAAGTCATTTGGTTGCATTGTAACATGTATTAAAGTGATCTTCAACATTGCAATTAGAAGAAAAAAAAAAGAATAGAGATAATTCTATTAATAGAAGTAGAAATAAGAATAGAAATAAGATTAAGCTGGATGACTTCAAATTAGATCTAAAACTCTCTACACAGTGCAGATGATTAATCATAGAAAGAACAAGCTGATATGGAAGTTGGTTTGATTCAAACAATTTTGAGACATTTTTCTTTTTCAAAACTAAATGTCGCTGAACTTGACACGTCCATGTGCCATGTTTGAGTTTGATAAAAAGGGGACTTCTGAAATAAACATTTAATCAGTCAAGTGCTTTCTCAATGGTCTCTGATCATAACATATCTGATTTTGGATATTTAGGGTTCCTTCTTGTTGTCCTTAATCAGAACTGCACACAAGTATTAGTGTGTTGAATTCAGAGCCGTTAATCCTTCTACCTGGTGACAAAACTCCAAGAAGGGATGAAAGCCATAACATGGACAGCAAGTGACCTCTTCTAAAGATATAGTAAAGCATAAGGGTGAGATGGCAAAAGGGTGACTGCTGCAGGCTACTTTCATTCAGACCTGCCAGCTAATTAATTCCCTGCTAATTTCATTTTGGTTTTGCTTTCAATGTAATTCTTTTAATCTGCACATCATTTCCTTGCTACTCTCTGATTCAAGAAAAACAGCAATAACTGAATATCTACTGGGAAGAAATGACAAAGCGTAACTTCTAGGAGTTCTGAACACATTCATGACTAATTGATGGAAAATGTACTGATTATAAAGTACTCTGCTAATTTCTGTACTTATTTTTAATGGGGCAGGAAAGTTGAAGGGGTTTTGCATTTTGTCTAGGTATATTACTTGCAGTTTTAAAGGGAAATCAATTAATTAATAGAGACTTGATTCTAAATCCATGTGCAATCAAAGTCCTTTGGACCACAGGCTTGGAATATAAGGAGATAGGGAGAAAAGAAAAACTGAAAATACTTCCTAATCTAATACCTGTAATGCTTTTTTAAATTATTATTCATGTCATCTTTGAAATTTTAGCTGTCAAGCTAACAAGTTTACAAGAAATGGAATATTATTTAATGCTCTGCAAAAAATATCTGTACCGGTCAGAATACAATACCTTCTGTAATGATAAAACAAGGCAATTACATAAAGCATGTCATTCACTGAGTTTCAGAAATGGAATAGCTGCCTATTATTAAAGGTGATACAAACTACAACGGTGAATTGAAGTACACAATAAAAATCCTGTAATGACTGTGTCATGTTTTACAGACAACACAGCTG
The DNA here is from genome assembly GCA_035582835.1 of Phoebastria nigripes. NCBI lineage: Eukaryota > Metazoa > Chordata > Aves > Procellariiformes > Diomedeidae > Phoebastria > Phoebastria nigripes. The sequence goes on along the minus strand of JAYKAV010002865.1, from coordinate 323,634 downwards.
GGATTGAAACCAGGAGAAATGGTTACAGCAGAAGGCAGCAAGAGCTGTACTTTCTTCCAGTAGTAATAGAAGATAGCAGTTACCCTGTCCAGAGCAGCACAAACACAATGACAATCCGTGTTTGCAGATGTGATTCTGATGGTACCATCCTGTCCTGCAATGTGGAAGCAATCTTCTTACCAGTAGGCCTCAGCACAGGAGCGCTGATTGCAATCTTGTTGTGTATTATTATACTTCTAGGTTAGTTCTCATGAAACCATGTAAAGTGTGTTACTCTGATTATTCACCTGTGAATTAATTTCTGTTGTTATTAGCTTCATCTATTGTTTAACAAAAGCCATTGAAAATGTGTGGCAGCTATGAGAACTTTTATGCTTCCACATTTCTAGAAAAGCATCCCAAAGCACTGACCATGACCATGAATCTGCTAACACCTACATATTTCTTACTGCATGAAGAGAACCAGCTTTCAGTGGAATCCAAACCATATTTTTTTTCTCTGAAACAGTTTTGTTTAAATACTTTTCTTTAAGAATTAATATTTTTAGATTATTACTAAGGTAGACAAGTCCTACTGACAGTAACAGCAGTAAGGACTTAGTAAGGGCCTTTATTTAATTCTTTATGCCAACTTGAGCAAAAGGAGAAYGAAGAAATGAGAGAGGAGAAAATAATTGTAACGTAGACTGTGACTGGCTAGATCCATGTAAAACTTTGCAGGAACATTTTAATTTCAGACAGGCATGGATTCCATAAGGTGGCATTGTCATTTGATCTACATTATATTTAAATACTGCTTTATTTACAGCATGCCCAAAGCAGTCAATTCTCATGTGCATCCTACTTATAATAGAGCCTTAATAAACTGATAACGAAATAAAACCAACTTTGTAGGTTACACAGGCACAATGTGGGCTGCAGAAAGCAGACTGATTCTTACAGATGCGAGCCTATGCCTCTTCTTGATACTAGTGGGCTTCCTAGATCTCACGCTACTCCTTATGTAGGTCTAATGCATAGGCAAAAATAGCTGCAGACACAGAATATAACATATGAATACCTCTTTGCATTTGGATGATATAGTAACTTACCACTTAAGTAAATTACTACAGGCTCAGGCTTACATAAATAGCTTCTGAGTAGCAGTGGGTAAAAGTCAGAATTTCTGTCCTGTGTAAAAATTTTATGTTGTGAGAAAAATGTTGTTTCAAATCAGAACGAGAATGGCAGATGGTCATACTTCCCATGGAATAGGAATTAATGACAAATACACCCATTCTGAAGAATTTAAAAAAAAACAAAACAAAACAAAACAACCTTAGGTCAGTTTTTTGGCAGCAAGAAGAATGCTGTCTCCTTTACCACAACTCCTTGGGACTATTTTTTTTACTTTTAGTGGTTTCCTGGGTAAAAGCAGCCAGGGGTGAGCCTCAGCACCAAAGCAATTCCATTACTAAAAAAACTTTAACTTATTTTCACATGAGGAGATAAGTCAATTAGAGCTCTGTCTTAAGGCAGGACTCCCAAGATATCTAACCTCTCTGTCACAGATCAAAGTGCCTAGAAGCCCTAAACACATAGCTGTAGCAAAGTCTTTCAAGTTGCCACCTTTGTGTCCAGTAATCTGGACAGTGTGAACTATGCAGCAGAGAGCTTGGTGCTCTTGGTACAGAGATCATTTACAATGGCAGAGTATCTGGGGAAGCGGGAATACCTGAAGTCTGAATTTCCCCCAGATTTGCTAGGTGATCATGGAGGCCTTCAATGGAATTGTGTTTATGTTTCCCTAATGGTTTGTTGAAATGAATACAATTTTTATTTAAAAAACCCAGYATATTCAATCAAAAATAGTTATGTCAAAGAACTCCTTACCAGATCTGCTGCTGATTGATGCTCTTGGCATATACAAAATAATGAAGGTATTTTAATTCCCGCTTTGCACAGAAAGCCAGACTGAATTACTGAGATTATGTTTGGAAAAGAGGTTTTGGTCCTTTAATAACTCCCTTCATTCCAATCAGCCTGGTAATATTACCCAGAAAAACTAATGTATAAATAATGAGATCTCCAGTGCTGTGTGTAACCTAAGAGAATGCCGTTTATCTTATATCCAGACTTTCTCCTTACTATTCCATTGATCAATTTAAAAACTGCTTTTGGATTTTCATTTCTTGCTGTGAACCTGGCCTGACAGAGTCATTAAAATTGTAGTTTAAGTCATTCTTGTCGAATTCATTTCTACACAAAAGACAGTCAACATATTACCAGAATCAGGAGTTATTTTAGGCCACACAAGCCTGACCATGAATTTATAATCATTGCAACTCCTGTATTCATTATTGTGTTACTTCAACAACAGCACTTAAACACTGTCATTTCTACCAAAGGCAGTTAGGGAATTAAAAATAACAAAAAGACCAGTTTACTACAAGCAGATTTTGCATTCAATGAAATATATCTCCAAAGACAAACTATTGAAAAAAAACCCACAAGCTGATTGCCATTGAGTTGTCATTTGGAATAAAAATCAGTTTGTAACATTTTATATTATATGAAATCACAAAATCACAGTTGGAAAGCACCTCCATGGATCATCTAGTCCAACCTCCCTGCTTACAGCAGGGTCAGTTAGAGCAGGTTGCTCAGTAGGGTTTTGAATATCTCCAAGGATGGATACACCACAAATTCTCTGGGCAATATGATCCAATACTTGACCATTCTGACAGTAAGGAAGCTTTTTTCTTACATTTTAATGGAATTTCCTGCATTTCAATTGGTGCCCATTGCCTCTTGTCCTGTCACTGGGCACCACTAAGAAAAGTCTGGCTCCATCTTCTTTACTTCCATCCATCAGGTATTTCTACACATTAATAAGATCCCCCTGAGACTTCTCTTCTCCAGGCTGAACAGTCCCAGCTCTCTCAGCCTCTCCTCGTATGGCAGACATTCCAATCCCTTAATCATCTTTGTGGTTCTGCACTGGAATCACTCCAGGAAGTCCATATCTGTCTTGTACTGAGGAGCCCAGAACTGGACCCAGAACTCCAAGTGTGTCTGACCAGGGCTGAACAGATGGGAATGATCACCTCCCTAGACCTGCTGACAACACTTTTTCTAATGCAGCCCCAAATGCTGTTGGTCGTCTTTGCCACAAGGGCACATTGCTGGCTTATGGTGAACTACTTGTCCACCAGGACCCTAGGTCCTTCTCTATCAAGCTGCTTTCCGACCAGTCAATCAACAGCATCTACAGTATGCCATTATTCCTCTCCATGTGCGGGACTTGGCATTTCCCTTTGTTGAACTTCATGGGGTTCCTGTTGGCCCATTCCCCCAGCCTGGTGAGGTGCCTTTGAATGGTGGCACAACCCCTGTTTTGTATCACCTGCAGACTTACTAAGGGAGCACTTAATCCCATGATCCAGGTCATTTATGAAGATGTTAAGCAAAACTGGTCCCAGTATTGACCCCTGGGGTACATCACTAGTGACTGGCCTCCATCTGGTCTTTGGGCTGTTGTTCACAACCCTTACAGCCTGGCAGTTTGGCCAGCTTTGCAATCCACCTCACCGTCTACTTGTCTAGTCCACACTTTCTCAGTTTTTCTGAGAAGGTTGTTATCGGAGACAGCATCAAAAGCTTTGCTAAAGTTAGGATAAAAAACAATGCACTTTTCTCCCTTCATCCACCAGTCACCTTATTGTAGAAGGCTATCAGGTGAGTTAAGCACAATTCCACCTTCGTAAATCCATGCTGACTACTCCTGGTCCCCTTCCTGTTCTTGATAGGTTTGAAAATGGTTTCCAGAATTATTTCCTCCGTCACTTTCCTCAGAATCAAGGTGAGGCTGACTGGCCTGTAGTTCCCTAGCTCATTCTTCTTGCCTTTGTTGAAGATAGGAGTGACTCTTGCTCCAGTCCTCAGAAACTTCTCCCAGTCCCCATGACCTTTCAAAAATTATCACAAGTGGCTTCACAATGACATCAGTCATCTCCCTCACCACTCATGTCTGCATCCCATCAGGTCCCATGTCCTTTTGTGTGTCCAGTTTGTTTAAGTGTTCCCTAACCTGATGCTCTTCCACCAGGGATAAGTCTTTCTTGTTCCAGACTTTCCCTCTGGTCTCAGGGACCTGGGATTCCTGAAGGACAACCTTACCAATAAAGACAGAGGCAAAGAAGCCATTGAGTAGGTTGGCCTTTTCTGTGTCCTTTGTCAGCAGGTCCCCTGCCCCACTCAGCAGTGGGCCCACATTTTCTCTACTTTTTCTTTTGCTGCTGTTGTACTTGTACAAGCCCTTCTTGTTGCCATTCATGTCCCTTGCAAGCTTCCACGCCAGACAGGCTTTGACTTTCCTAACCGCATCCCTGCATATTCAGTCACTGTATATTCCTCCTGGCTCACCTATCTCTGTTTTCACCTCTTATATGCCTCTTTTTTTATCTCTGAGTTTAGTCAGGAGCTCCTTATTCATCCATGCAGGCCTCCTGCTGCCTTTGCTTGATTTCCTTCTCATCAGGATGGACCACTGTTGACCTTGGAGGAGGTGATACTTGAAAATCAACCAGCTCTCCTGGACCCCTTTTCTCTCCAGAACCATAGCACATGGGATTTTTCAAAGCAGATCCCTGAAGAAGCCAAAGTATAAAAAACTGAAGTAGGATTATTTTTTCTCCATTTCAAAGATTCCAAATTATTTTTTTCTCTTTAATACTGTAGGGTTTTTTTCTCTGCAATGTGGAAATTTGGGGATTTTTCTCTATTTTGCTGTGGAAGACATTTAAAAAAAAAAATCCCACTGCTCTGTCTCTCTGAACTAAAAAGCTGAAGTCCTGTCCAATTCTATTTGTTCACAAAGGAGGCCAGTAGGAAAATTATTTGTTACTTCCTTCAGCASCAAGCAAGCACTAAGGAGTTAGACTCATACATCAAGCAACAAATGACTTTTCATTGGCTAGAGCACTGCTATTTTTAAAAGAATAGTAGGAGCATATCTTCTAAGGAAAAACGTCCCTTTGATTGCTTGCAGCTTTCAAAGGAAGATATAAGGATATCTCATCAGAGTACCAAATTATTTCTGTGCATGTCTTAACTTCAGTTTTCTCTCATTACAGTCATTGTGGTACTGTATGTAGCACTACGGAGGCAGAAGAAAAAGAACACCCTGATGACCTCTAAAGAAGACATCAGAGATAATGTTATCCATTATGATGATGAAGGAGGTGGAGAAGAGGACACCCAGGCTTTCGACATAGGTGCCCTCAGGAATCCCAAAGTGATTGAAGATAACAAAATACGCAGGGACATAAAACCAGACACCTTGCGTTTTCCGCGTCAGAGACCACCAGTGGAAGATAACACAGACATAAGAGATTTCATTAATCAAAGGCTGCAGGAAAATGATGTAGATCCAACTGCACCCCCTTATGATTCCTTGGCAACCTACGCTTATGAAGGAAATGGATCTGTTGCAGAGTCTCTCAGCTCTATAGACTCCCTTACTACAGAGGCAGACCAGGATTATGACTATCTGAGTGACTGGGGACCTCGCTTTAAGATCTTGGCAGACATGTTTGGAGAAGAAGAAAGTTATAACCCTGACAAAGTCACTTAAGTACAACTACAGCAGTGAAATAAAAAGAAAAGTAAACCAACGACAAGTTTAAAAGATAAACCTAAGCTTTATAATGGGACAGGATTCCTTTGATTATAAAAGAGAGCAACTGTTTCCAGCAAGTTACTACATTTATCATACTGTCAGTTTTGGTTTGATCTGCAAAGGAAAGATAAATTCTGTAATATACACAGTTTTTTGTTGTTGTTATTTTGTTACTCTGGAATTACACTGAGACAAGCTCAGGCCTACGAGGTACAGTTTACTGACCTGACTTAGAAAGAAGATAGCTTTCTGGCATCACGGTGGAAGAGTGGTAGCTTTTTCGTAATTCCACTAAAGTGCCTATTGAAACTTTTCTCATTTAAGTGGTAAAGAGTCTGCTGTGATGGTGTTACAAAACTGAATGGTAAATTGGACAAGAACTTTAAGACAAGAAGCAATAGCAACATGCTGACTTCTTTTAGAACAAAAACGGAGATCACTTCCTGGAATATATCTAATGACTAAAACTAAGGGCGGGGCGGGGGGGGGAGTGTACGTTGTGTTTGGGGGTTATGTTTGGGTTTTTAAAAGAAGAAAACAGTATGTCAAGATGTCATATTTCTTATTCCAAAATTTCACTGAAAATTTAAATTTAAAATGCTATTGCTCACTCCGAAGATGTAAAGCCCAAATTAAAAAGGAAAAGATCTTAGCATACATCAATGAATATTTAAAATGTTCATGCAAATATTACATTTTTCCAAAATAATAAAAAGATGAAAGCAGCTATTCCTTTATATGAAGGAAAATTCCCTTGGCTCCCCCTCTTCTTTTAAAATGAGACTATTATTAGAACGTAAAATGGAGAGGTTTTTTTAAGAGTATTATTGTATTTTTAGTACCAAGACTTTTTTTTCCCTTGTAAGTATCACTAAAGAAGTATATGTAGAGAACTCCACATCACTTTTCTTTGCTATTAGATTGTTACTCTGTAGGTACTATAGGCATACATGTTATAGAGATAGTTATTTTTGAACTGACCATCTGCTACAGTTCAGCATATCATTGTATTTCACTGTCAGACCCACATCAAACATTTTAGAAAGCCTTTTAAGGATGGAAACCTTATTAATTTTGTTCTTGCCAAAATATTAACAGAGGCAGAATAAAAATATAGAACAGTATGTTTGTCCACACTTTGTGTGTGTAACCATGCATAAATGTAGCTGTACAGGTAACAGAAGTACAGATATGCGCAAGGCATTATGCCATGGAAGATCTCTTATAAAACTATTTCATCTGACTTTTTCTGATGATCTAAGGCATAGGCATTTTGTAAGACAATGGTTTATGGCCCCCGAAGTGCATATATCCTTATATTCTCCTTCTAAAACCTCTGCAGTGCTATACAATCTGCTTGAGCTCTACTCATGATTAATGGCACTGGCAAGGTCAGCCCAAGTCTTTCATGAATCAGAAGTCTTTTATTCACAGCAGGTCTACAGATTACTTTTTGTACCGCTGAAGAATTAGTAACTATCAGATATAGTTAGCTCACAAGTCTGATTATTAACATACACAAAGTTCCCTTTACTCTCTTCGGGAAATGTAAAGGTATTTCAAAGTTGTATAAATTAATCTCCCAATGAGACTTTAAAAGGTGTATAGTTTAAATAAGTTTTGAATTGTTTGGTACAATTGGACAGGGCTGCATTAAAGGCACAATTGGCATATCTTCTACCAGCAGAGTGCTGAGGAAGAGACACAGCATATGGTAACAAGAAAAGTTTGTGGTTTTTTTCATTATCAGCAAAGGTATCCTATGTTMCCTGAAAGACAAACTAAGCCAACAAAAGCTCTCTTCTCACAGGACAGGGAAGCAGCTGGAGTGGTGGGGCCCATTTGCCAGCACAGCAATTTTCATGTGGTAGGTGTTATTTTTAATTTTTGCACATCTTGACAGCACAGCAAAAGCAACTTGATACTGCAGAGTGGGCCTAAACTAGAGGTCTGGGGGAAAAAAAAAAAAAAAAAATTGTTACTAGTTACAACACAGGTTTGATTCATATAAAATTCACACTTGTGGAGGTACTTCGCAATGGTTCCTCATGTAGTATATGCATAGCAATGCTTCCTACCCTGCTGCCACAGCTAAAATAAGCATCTGACACTGCTCATTTACATATGTGCAATCCTGGAGCCAAACTCTGCCCTTAGTAACTGTATTAGTCCTTTACATGTGTTTCACTAGTAAAGTCAACGTAAGTGAGAGCAGTATTTGACTTTTTGACATCATATGGCATGCTTGCTCCTGGTAAAGTTGTATTCGTAGCAGATAGTGGGTGAACATTAGGTCTCTTGAATACGTTGGCATTTGCTCTAAGCAGGACAATCTGTATGGGAGACTGACTTCCAAAATGGGTAGACAGAAAATGTGGTCTTAAACATGCTGCTACACACAATCCATATTTGAGAGTGAGGTGTATGTTAAATTAATACCAAATTGACTATCAAATGCATATTTTTGACATTTAAGAGGTTTGTAACTGAGATGTTTCTATCACATAATAAACCTCCAGGAAGATTTAAAAAAAAAAAAAAAAAAAATTGGTATGTGATTACTAATGCAATTGTCCTATAAAATCAAAATTAAAATCTTTTAAGACCTTTTTTTAAAGAGTGATCAAACAATTTTAACTTAACAGGGGTATTTTTTGTCAACAGCTCTATCAGAACTAAGGAAAAGAATTGTTTTTATTGTTTTTATGCATAACTTGGGATCCAGGAAATTTGTGTTTAATTCTATGTTCTCTCACTCTCTTTCTAAAAGATGCTTGTCAGGTTTTTAACACCTTATTTTTTAAAAGGTAATTAGACAAATATGAAATTTACAAGATTTAAAATAGGTCAAGGCATCTCAGATGACATGAAGTCAATGGGATTAAGGAACCTCAGTGCATTTGTAAATTGTATCAGATAACTACTTCAGTTTTTAAGCACTAGATCTTCAAAAAATCTCTACAAACACTTGCASAATCAAGATGTAAAGTGGATGTCTGTCTTTCTCTTGACTGTGGAAAGAGCCATAAACCTCAAATTCTATCGAAGTGACAGGAAGCTAAGATAATGGTTAAAAGTCACAGAAGGGATAGAATTGAGAGAAATACTTTTGTTTAAATTTCCAAACGTAAGATATTGGTGCACAAACATCTAGCATCATCTTAAATGTCTCAACAGTGCCCCCCCCCCGCAAATCACAAGACATTCTGTAAAATGCCTTCTGCACATGAAGGCATTGAGATACTTCACTGGCACAAATAAATCCATGTTTTAAGTTAAATAGTTATGACATGGACTAGTGGTGCTGAAATAAAAGTCTAAATGTAAAGTATTCAGCTAAGAAGTGAAGTATCTCAGGAAATCTAGCTGATAAGCTTACGTAGTGGACATACAGAACTGAAGACAAATTTATAACAGGACATTTGAAAGAAATTTCAGGGAAGAAGGAAAAAGTCTTCCCTGCCCTCCCAAGAAAGCTGAAAATGCCACTACTTAGGAAAGTTCAGACAATTTCTCTGTGGGATCAGAACATAAAAGATTGCTAATATTTGGATTTAAGAATGCTACCACACAAATCTGAAAATGCTGTTATTCTTGAAACGCAAATTTACAATATTTTCAGTGAGTCAAATAGCAAGAATTTGGAAAGCAATGACAGTAGATGATGTCTCTTGCACAAAGATATGTTTGAATATTTTATACTTTCATGATTTTTACTTATTTTATAAATTTTCTCTAAATTTTGCTGTTCAAAATAAAATCACAGTTACTGAGGATTTACTCTCTGTTATGGAAGCAGAGTTCATTATGGAGCAAAGAGCAATAAATGATTCAACAGATTACTGACAATATTATTCTAGAGACCACCTTGAAAATATTCTTGCCCTAAGAATAAGATGTCCATATCCACATAAACACAACGGATCCTTCACACTAGTAAAAAATGTGGTTCTGCAGATGTTATATTCATTTTAGATTTACCTCCATTATTGTTATGAAGGAGTTCTTAAGACAGTGTTGCTATGAAATAACAAATCTCTATTAAATGAATACAGGAAGAAAATATAATAATCTATTGGGTTACAAGCATTTCATATGACATTAGTAACCAGATTTTACTTGCTGAGATTTGGGTTTGTAAATTCTTTACACTTATTTTATTAGTTTTATTATTATTATTAACATAGACATTCAAATCCTGTGTGTATAGAAATATTTTTGAGCTTTACAAACCTTCATGAAAACAAATAATGAAATGACCCCTAATAATAACCCTATTGAGGTGACATTTAAGTGTGAATGAAAATCAAAATTTATATTACAGCACTTCACAACCTTCTCTTAACGGCAAATCTATAATAACCTGATTCCTTTTCTCTTCTTATTTAAATCAAGAACCAGATAAGTTGTCAGAACATGAGCAACAGTTGCTATTTTGAACAAAACTAAAATAAGTTCCTTTTTTTTTTTTCATGTTCTATTTATTTAATTGATAAACTTTCTTTATTCRACTTTAGTTTGCAACTAAAATCCCCAGATAATTTTTTTCTATCTTATTTTCATTGCTGTGGTCCCAGTCAAAATAATTCTCAGGGCTCAGGGGGATCTTATCAATGTGTAGAAATACCTGATGGATGGAAGTAACGAAGATAGAGCCAGACTTTTCTTAGTGGTGCCCAGTGACAGGACAAGAGGCAATGATAAGCACCAATTAAAATGCAGGAAATTCCATTAAAATGTAAGAAAAAAGCTTCTTTACTGTCAGAACAGTCAAGCATTGGATTACGTTGCCCAGAGAAGTTGTGGTGTATCCATCCTTGGAGATATTCAAGACCCAGCTGGATTTGTCCCTGAGCAACCTGCTCTAACTGACCCTGCTGTAAGCAGGGAAGTTGGACTAGATAATCTTCAGAGGTGTCTTCCAACCTCGGCTATTCTGTGACTTATGCTAAAACCATCCTGTGTACTTAGGCTCCTAACCTCTAGTAAACTCAATGTCATTAGGGACCTAACTACATATGCATAGTAACTATGACTTGTTTTAGAGACACAGTTCAGGTAGAGTTGGAGGAATAGGATAGCAATCTATAAAATTACTAGCMATGTGGATAGACTGGAGAGGGATAAATTATCTACTGTAAATTCCAGTACAAGAAGTAAGGGGTGTCACATGAAACTAGCAGGTGTCAGGATGAAAATGAAAAAAAACTGAGGTGGTTCTTCACACAATGAGTATCTGAGATAGTCATGGAGGCTCAGAGCTTACACAGGTTGAAAAAGAGGCTGGACAAATTGATCAAAAACTAATAATTTGGGTGTTGCTTAATACAGAGGAATCACATCTGGCTCAGGGAGTCTCTGAACAGTGCTTGATTAGCATCTGGGGGAGTCATATAACCTACATGTTTTGCTGGTTGTATTTGGTTTGTGTGGCAAGGTTTTTGTAGCGGGGAAGCTACAGGGGTGGCTTCTGTGAGAAGCTGCTAGAAGCTTCCCCCATGTCCGATAGAGCCAATGCCAGCCGGCTCCAAGACGGACCCGCTGCTGGCCAAGGCYGAGCCMATCAGCGATGGTGGTAGCGCCTCTGTGATAACATATTTAAGAAAGGAAAAAATAAAAAACGTGCGCAATTGCAGCTGGAGAGAGGAGTGAGAATATGTGAGAGAAACAACTCTGCAGACATCAAGGTCAGTGAAGAAGGAGGGGAGGAGGTGCTCCAGGTGCTGGAGCAGAGATTCCCCTGCAGCCTGTGGTGAAGACCGTGGTGAGGCAGGCTGTCCCCCTGCAGCCCATGGAGGTCCATGGTGGAGCAGACGTCCACCTGCAGCCTGTGGAGGACCCCACGCTGGAGCAGGTGGATGCCCAAAGGAGGCTGTGACCCTGTAGGATGCTCACGCTGGAGCAGGCTCCTGGCAGGACCTGTGGCCCTGTGGAGAGAGGAGCCCACGCTGGAGCAGGTTTGCTGGCAGGACTTGTGACCCCATGGGGGACCCACACTGGAGCAGTCTGTTCCTGAAGGCCTGCACCCTGTGGAAAGAACCCACGCTGGAGCAGTTTGTGAAGAACTGCAGCCCATGGGAAGGACTCACATTGGAGAAGTTTGTGGAGGACTGTCTCCCGTGGGAGGGACCCCACGCTGGAGCAGGGGAAGAGTGTGAGGAGGAAGGAGCGGCAGAAACAACATGTCATGAACTGACCGCAACCCCTATTCCCCGTCCCCCTGCACCGCTGCAGGGGGAGGAGGTAGAGAATTCGGGATTAAAGTTAAGCCTGGGAAAAAGGGAGGGGGGGAAGATGTTTTAAGATTTAGTTTTTTATTTCTCATTACCCTACTCTGATTTGATTGTCAATAAATTAAATTAATTTCCCCAAGTTGAGTCTGTTTTGCCTGTGACAGTAATTGGTGAATGATCTCTCTCTGTCCTTATCTCGACCCGTGAGCCTTTCGTTATATTTTTCTCTCACCTGTCCAGCTGAGGAGGGGACTGATAGAGCGGCTTTGGTGGGCACCTCACGTCTAGCCAGGGTCAATCCACCACACTGGGATATCAGCTTATGCCAGTGCTGGAAAAGATTACTACCCCAGTTTGACCGACCTTATTTTCTTATTATGATTTTATTGTAAATTTAATTGATCCTCAAATCACCATTCCCTCAGTTCTGATTTTCCAAATTGCACAGATAAAGCCAGTTCTTTCTTTTTTATTACATAACACATGCATATACACATGCATATTTTATGATTTCCCTCAGATTTTAACTATTGTAATTGCCATATTGTCCTGGTTTCAGCTGGGATAGGGTTAATTTTCTTCCTAGTGCTGTGTTTTGGATTTAGTATGACAAGAATGTTGATAAGACACTGATGTTTTTAGTTGTTGCTAAGTAGTCTACTAGTCAAGGACTTTTCAGCTTCCCATGCTCTGCCAGGTGYACAAGAAGCTGGGAGGGAGCATAGCTGGGACAGCTAGCCCAACTGGCCAATGGGGTATTCCGTACCATATGACGTCATGGTCAGTATATAAATAGGAGGTGTGGTCCAGGAAGTAGCAATCGCTGCTTGGGTATCGCTCAGCAGGTGGTGAGCAATTGCATTGTGCACCACTCATTTTGTATATTCTATCATTATCATCATTATTATTATCATTATTTTCCCTTCCTTTTCTGTTTTATTAAACTGTCTTTTTCTCAATCCACAAATTTTACTTTTTTTTTTCCCCAATTTCTCTCCCCCCATCCCACTGAGGGGAAGGGGGAGTGAGCGAGTGGCTGTGTGGTGTTTGGCTGCCTGCCGGGTTAAACCATAACAGTCCTTTTTGGCGCCCAATGTGGGGCTCGAAGGGTTGAGATAACGACAGATCTGATCAAAGCATGTTAAAGCAAAATTTGTTATAAGCATTCATTACATTGGTTTAATAGTCGCTGGTCACAATGTTGATTTCTTGGTTCTCAAAGTTGTGGGGCTGGCTCTCAATGTTGTGTTATGTAATACCTTGCTTGCAGTATATGTTCCCTGTTGTGCTGTTTATCAYCGCTCGGAACTGGGTCAAGGTTRTCATTTTGCTGCACTGTGTAACACTTTTATGATATGATAAAATCATTGGTYGTGAGTCTAATGTGGTATTTGTACTCAGTATTGCCATCATCTCTGTACCTCGGGAACCACCTCTTGGAAACTATTAATAATTACACTACTCGTTACCTTTTCGTCACGGAGAAACAATTTAGGGAGGGGGACGCTTTCCCCCACTACATCATCTTCCCTTTCATATCTCCAGAAACCCCTTTTTCTTCTATCCTCTTCATGAAGCCCTCCATGATAGTTCTTTAGAATGTTGAATATCCTTGGGATGTCAAAACAAGCATGATCATATTGCTATGTCTCCTGAATGTGGTTCAGGTCTTGTTTAGGGTTAAACGATTATTTAGGAATACTGTCCAGAGATCAACCCCAGCAACAGACACTGTGGCTACTCAAACCTCCGCGACAGGCACTGCAGCTACCCAAACCCTGGCGACAGACACTGCAGCTATTCCAACCCCAGCTACAGTCACTGCGGCTGAACCAGAGAACCAACCTGTGCCAGTATCAGTCGCCCCTATACAGAAGAAGAAATACAGAAGAAAGTCAGCTCGTTTAGTAAGGGATGAAGAGGAACCAGGGCCATCACAACAACAGGAGGAGGAAGAGGCAGAAGCCATAAATGAGTTGGTAACCACCCAATCCCTATCCCTGAGTGAGCTGAGAGATATGCAAAAAGATTTCAGTCGTCGTCCAGGCGAGCACATTATCACCTGACTGCTCCAATGCCGGGATAATGGGGCCAGTAGCCTGGAATTAGAGGGTAGGGAAGCCAAGCAGCTGGGATCTCTAACTAGGGAAGGGGGTATTGACAAAGTGATTGGAAAAGGGGCACAATCCCTCAGCCTCTGGAGACRACTCCTGTCAGGCGTGAAGGAAAGGTATCCCTTCAAGGARGATGTTATATGTCACCCAGGCAAGTGGACCACCATGGAGAGAGGTATCCAGTACCTGAGGGAATTAGCCGTGCTGGAGGTGATTTATGAGGACCTGAACAACGAGCAGTCACCCAAAGATCCAGTGCAGAAGTCAAGTGCACCTGACCCACGTGGCAGAAGTTTGTACAGAGCGCACCAGCATCRCATGCCAACTCATTGGCAGTAATGRCCTGGAAAGATGGAGAGGAACAAACGGTGGATGAATTGGCTGGCCAACTCCGGCAATATGAAGAAAGTCTCTCTTCCTCTCTACGGGCCTGCATCTCAGCTGTGGAGAAACTGCCGGACATGATAGCTGAGAAACTATCCCGGGAGTTCCAGCAACTCAAAGAGGATATATCCTACTCCCAACCTGCACGAGCCAGTATCTCAGCCATTAGGAGTAAGCGTCCCTCTGCTCAAGAGAGAGAAGATATCGTGGATGCACACCCCAGGACAACCTGTGGTTTTACCTGYGTGACCATGGAGAAGACATGAGGAAGTGGGATGGGAAACCTACCTCRACCCTAGAGGCACGGGTATGTGAGTTGCAAGGAAAAACGATCACAAAAGGGGGTTCTTCCAGGAAAACTGCTGCTCCAGTTTCCAGTGAGCAATTCCCCAGACAGAGTAGAAGGGTTGATTCCACTTCTGATCTTAATAAAGGGACTTTTGATTTGCATCTACAAGAAGTGAGTAACGAGTACTATGACCAGAACTAGAGGGTCCCTGCCTCCAGCCAGGTGGAGGAAAGGGACAACCGGGTTTACTGGACTGTGTGGATTCGATGSCCTGGCACATCAGACCCACAGGAGTATGAGGCTCTAGTAGACACCAGTGCACAGTGTACCCTGATGCCATCAAGCTATAAAGGGGCAGAACCCATTTGTATTTCTGGAGTGACAGGGGGATCCCAAGAGCTGACTGTATTGGAGGCCGAAGTGAGCCTTACCGGGAAGGAGTGGCAAAAGCACCCCATTGTGACTG
>JAYKAV010002865.1:261891-304604 GCA_035582835.1 Phoebastria nigripes | reverse complement strand
CTATGGTTGCTATATGTCATATCAACGGTATTGCAGTAAAAAAATCACCCAGATTAATGAAGAAGGAACTTTGATGAAACCAAGCAAAGTGCAACGATGATAGAACCGGATAAGCACAGCGATAATGGAACAGAAATTGGCTTCAGGATGCAACAATCAAACGCCACACACCATCTGTCCTGCCCTGAAAGACTGCTATGACAGATGGAGCCCAAAGTCATGGACTAAATGAACTCAATGGACATTTTAAAGGGATGGCCCATAGACTAAGGGAATGATATCTGTGTGTATATATCAAAAGACAAGAGAAGTGGTGGTGATTAATTAGAAGGTATTGGAAAATGTGAGATCTAGGCATGACGTAGATGGTATAGAATAAGGGGTGGATACTGTCCTGGTTTCGGCTGGGATAGCGTTAATTTTTCTTCCTAGTGCTGTGTTTTGAATTTAGTATGAAAAGAATGTCGATAACACACTGATGGTTTTAGTTGTTGCTAAGTAGTCTACTAGTCAAGGACTTTTCAGCTTCCCATGCTCTGCCAGGTGCACAAGAAGCTGGGAGGGAGCAYAGCTGGGACAGCTAGCCCAACTGGCCAATGGGGTATTCCGTACCATGTGACGTCATGGTCAGTATATAAATAGGAGGTGTGGTCCAGGAAGTAGCAATCGCTGCTTGGGTATCGCTCAGCAGGTGGTGAGCAATTGCATTGTGCATCACTCATTTTGTATATTCTATCATTATCATTATTATTATTATCATTATTTTCCTTTCCTTTTCTGTTTTATTAAACTGTCTTTATGTCAGTCCACAAATTTTACTTTTTTTTCCCGATTTGTCTCCCCCATCCCACTGTGGGGGCGGGGAGTGAGCGAGTGGCTGTGTGGTGTTTAGCTGCCTGCCGGGTTAAACCACAACACATATGTCCTTCAGTTCTGCACACCTTTATATGGTCTTTAACAGGGACACTAACACTGATTGTTGTCAGTGATGATGACACCATTTGGCTTAGTCTATATTTAAAAAAATTTATTTCATTGCTGCATAAAGATGATAACTTTTACAATACATGTCATCTTTTGCATGCATTTCACTTCATTAGCCATCCTAGTTACTTCCCTGTGTCCTGAGAACACATAAAGAAAGAGAAGGGGGAATGTAGTGACTGTCTGGCTGGATGAGTGGCCAGTGTCAGTCCAGTATTCAGGAGTGCAGCCTACTGCTCTCCTGCTATGTGTTGTAATGTTAGAGGTGATTTATTGTTCTCACATGTTGAATATTGTGCATTTACTAGTCAAATGCATGCTTTTCTACTATATGCTTCTGTCAGAAAGGATAATTCAAGAAGCATAAATTAATCCCCTTCTTTCTCTGAAGCTATCAAGGTGCATGGGGAGGAAATTGAATGATATAACAAGAGATCAAAAATAAATATGCCTTAAYAGAATATCTCATATTATTTGGTCACATGCCTGCAGTAAATAGTTACATTTTTAATTTTGTCCCTGGAGTTCATTTTCTTGCTGTAGTCAGTGGAGTCAGGGCCACACATTTAATATTATTCAGAGTGTTCCTGTTGCCTGCTGCTTTAGCCTCTTCAGGTTACTTTGAAATTTGATCTTTATCCCCCCGTGCGTTCATTACTCTTCCAGTTATGGGTCTTGCTGCATATCTGATTACAGCTGAACTTTCATTGTAGAAACATCTGACCAAAAAATACATGACACAGCAGTACAGGCCCAGAATTGTAGTCTGGGTTTACATAAGATGTTTCAGAATGAACAAACATCAACTTAATGTTCTGCAAACTGACATCAGGAGAAATCAGACTATGAACTTAATAAGGAAAAAAATAATCACAATATCAAAACTTTTAGTATATTTTCTCCCATTCTTTTACAGCATGTAACTCACATACTTGCTTTCTGTGAAGGTAGGAGATATAAARAGAAGGAGGTGAAGGACTCTGGAGTTGTTATTTGTTTTTCTGTTATTTGTATTTAGTGTTCCTTTGTATATATAAATAACAATCTAACATTTCTTAGCTCGATTTTATTTCTTAGTCTTAAATTCCAAAAAATATATTCTATGAAACTAAGGGAGATTTGGCAATGACAAATGAAATACATACAAATCCTTCAAATGCAGTACAGCAAGATATTACTCTTCAGTTCTTAAAAGGAGAAATTTGAGGACAGAAATTCAGTTTATCTTTTTTCAGGTTTGTTGAATTTACCTCACCAATGAATGGTTATTGCTCTTAGTAATGCTGTTCCACAATTGGTAAGTGCTTTATTTTACTTTCTAGGACTAATTTTTATAATTGCAATTGTAGTGACTTAAATTAAGTTATTTCAGATCACATACTTTAGTTGTTGAGCTTGGTCCAGATGATGTGACTGGAAGTACCTAATATCATATGTAGTCAAGAGAGCATGGTAAGTAAACTCAAAAAGTGATTTAATGAAACTGTCTGCTGACCAGAGATATTCAATGATGACAGATACCGAGCTCAGGGATTTGTCTGAATTGTTGCCTATCTGGAAGATAGTACTCTGCAGCCCAAGCTAACAGAGGTGCTTGAGTTCTCTCTTGGTGGTTATGGAGAGGAGAAAGCCCTGCCAGGGCTCAGATTTTATGAAACAGCATATTGATTTGACAACTCATCTCGGTAACAGCTCTAGAAAACTGTTCTCATGAGCAGAGTGAAACCCCTATTTCAAACACTAAGCAGCAGAGGAAACTTAAGTACATGGGAAAAACTAAATGGGACCATTCTTCCCATTGAAATGATATGTAAAGGACTGTAGGGCAGAATGGCCTCCCTAGAAATAGCACACCACTTCCGATCTGTAATTCAGAGACCATTTATGCATTTGCACCAAAGCATTGCAGGATGAAATGAAACAGCATAACATGAAACAGATAAAATGTTGTGAGCCATGACTGATCTCTCCATTTTGTTAGAAGTCTCTGAGCTGAACCAGGCTCCATCATGCTTATTATTTTCTCTGTATTTAGGAATTCAGAAATCTGCCTTCTTTTCTGCTTGTGACAGAGCCTCTGTGGTGGGTTGGCCCCAGCCAGCAGCTAAGCACTACWCAGCCACTCGCTCACTCCCCACCTCCACGGGGATGGGGGACAGAATAGGAAGAGTGAAAGTCAGATAACTCATGAGTCAAGATAAAGACAGTTTAGTAAGTGAAGGAAAGAGGAAGGGGRRAAAAAAAACAAAAACCAAACCCAAGTGATGGACTCACCACCTCCTACAAGTAGACTGATGCTCAGCCAGTTWCCAAGCAATGACTACCTCCCAAGAAAAACCCTCCCCCCAGTTTTATTGCTGAGCACGACATCATATGGTGTGGGATATCCCTTTGGTCAGCTGGAGTCAGCTGTCCTGGCTGTGTCCCCTCCCAATGTCCTGTGCACCCCCAGTCTACTCAATGGAGTGGCAGAATAGGAAAAATAAAGCCTTGACTGCTCAGCAATAGCCAAAACATTGGTGTGTTATCAATGCTGTTTTATTCACAAATGCAAAGGGTTGCTATGAAGAAAGCTAACTCCATCCCAGCCAGACCCAGTACAGCCTCCAAAGGTGTCATGAACAAGTAATCTGAAACTTTCTCACAGACACCTATATACCACGCATGGCCTCATTGACGAACAATGAAAACATGCTCTGAAGAGTACTTTTCCTCCCAAGACAGTGTGCCAGGTTCTTGGAGGAGAAGTTGTCCATAGGTTTTCTTTACTAACCAAGATAACTTTTCTATGGAGAATTTTTGGTTAAGGTAGAAAGCCAGCAGCAGAACAAATCAGAATTCAGTGTAATCCTGAAAATCCTCTCTCACTTCATGCCTCTTCCTGTTTACATTTGCCGAACTGCCTCAGCCTTGACAGTGCTCAGTAACACATCTACATCCTGCTGAAATGCAGAAGGAAATCCTCCCTCTTCTAAATCATCAGTAGCAATCCCATGTATAACAGGCCTAGCGTATCACACAGGCTGCAAAAGTCACTTGCAGAAATCAAGCAAAACAAAAGAAAAAACTAACCTTGCTAAATGACAAGAAACTCACTCCCTCCTATGCAATAGCTCAGCAGTTAAAGCATGCATACAAAATTTAACAGCCCCAGTTTTAATGCCCTCCAAAGGTTACAGCAAATAAGCATCTTGCTTCTCCCAAGGGCATCCTGAGGCTGCTGTTGTGTTCCTCACACCACCTGCTGAACCTATGTAAAAATTGTGTGCAAAAGAGTACAAGATTTATTAAGCCAAACCCAGAAAACATAATCAACATGCTCCATAAGAAAGGTTAGGCTCGCAAGCAAGGCACTCTGCTGTCTGGGTTCTTCTCCCACTGCTAATCCTGTGCCTTCTACAGACTCTGAAAAGTCCCTGGCAAACTCCTCTTCCCTGCCTCAAGAAAGAATGAACCTTCGTTCATGTATTCCTTCCAGGAAGTTCTCTTCCTTTGACAGGAAGAAAGAAATACCTATTTTACAAGAAGATTGGGTTTGATCAATCAAGAATAAATGCAGGCTGGTCTTTAAATGCTTCTTAGGACTGGGAACTGAAGATGGTCCAACTAGATCTAGTCAGGTACATGCTGATTCCCTCTCAGTGTCTGGCTAATAAATTGGCTGCTCTGACTCACCTTTCTGAAGCACACAGAAAACCTAGATACCTAGTCCAACAGTTAACCTTGAAGTACCATTTTGACTTTTTTTCCTGGCCTAAAATTGCTTTCTGTAACCATCCAATACAAGAAAGTCAAAAAGCTTTTTTCTGAGTGCTCAATAGCTGTTCATTTTGTCTGTGTTTGCACATGCTGAATCAGCAATATTTAACTTAACTGAAGAATTTTGTTCTATTTTCTATTTATGGCATGAGAAGTACTTGTAGAAGAGCCTACTGCAGGTAATAATTTTTAAAAATATGCAGAGTAAACTGTTTCCTGCATTCCTCCTGCAATGCTCAGACACCAAGAGCTTGAGAAGTAAAATTTAGGAGAAAAAAAAAAAATCTTTATGAAAAATCCATGGGAAAACAGTACRCAATTTTTAATGAGATATCAGAACACTGTTTTACCTGTATGTGACAGGGCATCTGGATATGCTAGTTAACTACTTAACAGATACAAATATTTTTGAACAATAAAACTTAACAATCTTTTTTTTTTTTACTTACATCATTTTGTCATAAAATGTTTTTTGAATGCTTGACTTTGGATGTCATACATGTTTTACAGTAATGTAACACCATGAACTCTAGTAGAGATGCTCCTGATTTACACTGACACAAGCCTTGTATATGCAAATAATAGTTATTTTGAGTTGCAAAGTCTGTTCTGGGGTACAGAACAAGTTTTCACTGAAAACATGTATATTTTATTATGTTAACTATTATTTATGAGATTTCATTTAAAAATGATACAAAAGTACAGCAGTGTACTTCGGCATCTCTAGGCACTGGAACAGGAAATATACTTTCAACAGGAAATGTGTTTAAAACAAATATATGAACTTACTCAAGCATGGCTTTAAAGGATTTCAGAAAGTTTTAGTATGATTCACAGGAAAAACAGAAGTAAAGAGAAGCCACTGAAATAAATGAGGTACAGCATACTAGGAAAAATTGACAGTATTTTTTTTTTTTTTTAGTACCAGTCCACATCTTTCAAATTAAATCCCATTAAAAACAGAAAAAGCTGACAAAAATTTTAAAGAATATTGCCTATCTAGACAATAAAATCCCTTTCTCTAACCCCAGGTTTCTATAATTAAAATCAGGTTTTTTTCTCTTTTCAGTCAGACTGGTACATTTAGGAATACACTGGAAATAACTTTACTCATCTGGATGTGGTGGTGTCTAATTTCCTTTATCACGTTGTATTTAAAGAGTTTGTTGATTTTTCTTTCCTCCAGTCATCAAGAAGTTATTTTTAAAATGTATTTAATCAAATTTGGTAACATTTTAATTCTGAATTACTAAGCTTTAAAACCAAATGCTGAGCATTTTTAATAAACATTGAAAATTGGCTGAAGTGATTTTTTTAATGATCAATACATTTCAATACATTGATTTCTAAGCATCTGAAGGAACTTAAGGAAATTATTTCATCACTAATCTGGCAATTTTTTTTTAGGATGAATCATTCCAGTATAAAGACTCAGACTGAGATTGCTTAGTTTGCTAAAATGGTGTAAAATCAACGATTCTGTGGTGGAGACAACCTCTGTCCAAAGCATAACTATGCTGCCCTGTGAAAATGAGGTGAAAGAGAATAAGAAGGAATTTGGAAAGGCTTCAAAGCCTTTGCTGGTTTAAAGCCTCTGTTAGCACCACAAAGAAATCTATCACCATGTATTTTCACACAAGTCAGGCTTTTACAGCCTACAATGCATGACTGGCTGAGTCAGCATAACTGACTGAAAAATGTTACACTGCTAAGAAATTATGGTAATGGCATGCAAATGGATTAGAAAATAAACACAAATCCAGGACTAATGTATAGCTAGAGTTAGTTTCATTTTCCAAACCTAAGGTTCAGTCTATTTCACTAACGCATTTGAAGTGTCCTTTCTAGAATAATTTCCACTTTTACAGCAAATCGGACAATGGATAATTTAGGTACCAAAGTTTCTTTTGATCTATGGGCAGTGATATGTCATCATTCCTATAGGAGGTGCCCACTAATATCCTGAATTACTATTATATTGGTTCTGAAGCATAAGTAGGATTACTCATGTGCTTGTACTCTTCATCACTTAAAGGGGATCATGAAATCATTCTGTTTCAGATATAGCCTTTACACTCCAAAACATGCAATTAATTTCTTGTCTGTCCACTGACTTACATTTTTGCAACAGTCTGCTGAAGTGCTCACAACAGACCTGCAATCATTACAAATCTTGATGCACAATCGATATGCTCCTTATCAAATTTTTGTGGCGTAGTACACTCATGTTACTACTCATGGGCATTGAGATTCTCTTTTGCTCTAACTGGATCGGGTATGCTCCAGCCCTTGCCTCCCTCCTCTTGCTTGATATGCTCTATATTACAGGAAGAATGTTTGCAGCTATTTCATTTGTTCTGAGAAACAGCTGAAGATGACTTTGCTAGAGGGAAGAAAGGCGAGCAGAACACAAATACACATATGGACTACACATCTCAAAAACACCAGCTGCTGATAAGCAATCTATCTTTTGTCTTTGAGACAGGTCACATATATGCTTATGCCTCAAATGAGGTATGACAGCCATGCAGTCCTTTCCCACACAAAAAAAGTGTGGAATGAAGTTTGGGAGATGGTATATGGCCCTTACACATAGTAAACACAAAAGGAGTTCTCTGCTGCAAGGACCTGATTCCCTCATTCAACAGAGCCACTAAGGAGAACTCATAGTCTCCCAGCATATGCAAGGCAACACTAATGTAAGCAAAAACTCACATTGCTATTTGCTTGAAAGATTGAGTTCTGATTATGATTAATGGTGGCTGGGAGTTAATGGGTGGGGCAAGGAAGAGGGATGTCTACCATTCATCTCTACTTGCTCTATTTGAGCATCAGCATTACAGTCACTCGGTAAAAGGTTTATATTAGCATTAATAAGAATAATAAAAGTAATGATGCCCGACTTCTCATCTCTACCAGGATAACAATGGAAGACTAAGAAGGTGGCCACCATGATCAATTTCTTGCTCTATGTGATACATGACCAAGTTTCATTCCTGGAAAAGCTCGGATTCTCCTACTACAAATATTTAATGGCTCCGGTAATGTTCATATTTGTCAGCAATAAGGTTTCAGAAAATGGCACTATACTGGTTGACAGCTACTGAGTGAAGAATCTTGAAGCATGAGAATTTCATCAGCTTTCTAACAACAGCTGTATAGCACCAGCAACATATCAAACCATACAGCTTGCAGGTTTTAGAATTTTAATTTACATCAAAAGCTTTACATTTCAGAGGAACTTGACTCAATTTTGACATAAATTTTGACTCATTTCACTGTATTTAGTTGTGAAATTTTCTGTTTAGTGCAAGCCCAGAGGGCTGCAGGGCATTCATGCTTATTTATTCATCTAAATTTTATGCATTTCTATTTCTTTTTAAGTTTATTCTCTGGCAAGTATGAACACTAGAAAGTAAATATATAGAAACCTGAAATGTAACTCTTGCCATTTAAGATAATTTTGTACTGAAAAGGCATTAGATAGTTGGGGGTTCTCTTGGCTCAGATTACAAAAAGTTTCCATTTGTGGAATTTATAGAGAATTGAAACTTAAAAATAAAGATCACGGTATTCAGATGCTTTGTAATCAATGTGACAGAAAAAAACAGGTGTGAATGTGAACAGCAAAGTGTATTACTCAAAAGAAGAAATACTACTAAAGCAGTGCATCACAGGAAAACTTTCCATATTCTGCACCTTAGGAAAAAAGGAGAAGAGTTTTGGTTTTTTATGCCATGTTTCAGTTCCTCTCATCCACAGGGTGGAGAAAACAGGCTTTACCAATCTGTTTTGGGATTACAAATTAATGTTGGAAATGCCTATTGAAAGCCATTTAACCTTCCTCATGGCAAGAGAGTCCCGTCAAATATGTACCACCAGAGGCTTGTCCAGCTATTTCTAAAAGACTGCAGTGACGGACTTTCCACCGTCACTGGCATGACCTTCCTAAAATTTAGCTGGGAAAAGAAAAAGGGAAGGGGAAGAATCAAAAAGCCACTCTGGCATGTTTAGTTTTGTCAACGGCTCATGCAACCTCTCTCAGAGTTTGGGTCTTTGCTGCCCTCATGTGGCTGGTAGATTTAAGAGTCCTCTCAAGGTAGAGAAAGGGCCTTGCTGTGTTCAAACACTGGACAGGTATACTTTTGTTACAGTACATTCAAACTTTGCAGTATCCGATGGGTTTTAATTACACTTAGAAACAGTAATTTCCTTAAGAAACAAATCATAGCAGGTAGTATTAGGGATTTCTATTTGACTTCTTATTTCTATTTTTTAAGAGAAGTATTTCCTTGATGTAGCATGCATGCCTGCTTATTTTTTCATGTGTTTCATCATAATCTTGGATGTTGTCAATTAATCCTGAAGTAGTAAGGTTAATTGCTACTACCAGTAACAAAAATGTCTTATGTATGTTGAGA
The DNA here is from genome assembly GCA_035582835.1 of Phoebastria nigripes. NCBI lineage: Eukaryota > Metazoa > Chordata > Aves > Procellariiformes > Diomedeidae > Phoebastria > Phoebastria nigripes. The sequence continues at coordinate 295,440 of JAYKAV010002865.1, read as the reverse complement.
AATGAGATCTAAAAATGGCAATGTAACTACAACCATATTTCTTTCTTTCTTTTTTTTTTTTTTTAATCTGTTAATAGATCACAGAAACAAAGGCTGAAATCCAGATTACTTTACTGTCAACAGTGAAATTCCCATGAACTCTAGAAGAGTCAAGTTGTCATTTTAATTCAGACTGAAATTTAAAAAGAATGAATACAACCAATGCTAAATTCCATATAAGTACAATTTCTTAACCTGTTCAGTCTGCAACAACAATCCACTGACTCACACCAGTTGTTCCCTCTATTCTCAACAAAGCAAAGGTTTGCCAGCATTAGTTCTTGTTGTAGGCAATCATTTACTTACTTGCCTTGAGCTTTTCAAATACTGTTATGGAAAAGGACTATTATTCAGAAAATCTGCAAATATTTTGAAAAGCATGATATTAGGTTTAGTGTAGTTGTATAATCTATAGTGATATACCTAGCATCAGAGATAATGGTTCTTTCTATAATAAAGTCACTTCAGCCTGCCCAAAACTTGACAGAAACAAGAATAAAATGGTTTGGCAATCAAATACTAGCTAACGAGAAATCAACAGGCTCTGAGCTCTTTTCAGCAGTATCACTGACTGCAGAGAGAGGCTTGAATCCTACCAAAACAACACTGTGCAATGCATATTAACACTGTGGAGGGCTCCATGCACTTCACAAACATAAATTAATAGCAAGTACCCGACAATGGCTCTCCACAGTTCCTGTATTTAGTGTAATGCTTCTCCTGCTAAGTGCTCACAACTTTATTAAGAGCAATGGACCGAATTCAGCTATGACAAAAGTGCTGATCACTCCAAGTCAGCAAGAGTTGTGACAGCTTACTTATGAGCTGAATTTAACTGTATGATTATCAGAGAGGCCTCAATGAGGAAGAACTTCCTTAATCATGATAAAAGAAGAATCCTCTACACCACTGCAGGAAGCAGGGTACGGATCCTGCAAGCCTGTTGCACATCAGGCAACAGTTGCACATCAACTTACAGAAGTGTTGAGTTTCAAAACTTGCCTCTAGTACTGATTTCTTGTTAGGGTAAAACTTGATGCCCACAGTGGGACCAGTCTCTTAGAAGACTCCTACACAATTCTGCGCATAAATGAAGCAGGCAAGAAGCGCACCAACTTCTAACAGCAGCTCTTCTCATTTCCCGCTTGACAGCCTCTGGACCAGAACTCGCTGCACCTGGATCCCAGTATGGTTGGAATTAGGCAGCCCAAAGGATCCAGGAATTTAGAAGTTTCCGGTATCCTTGGGTACATATCCATTTTTGGAAACAGAGCACACCATGATGTTTTCAGAATAGTTGCATAAATCTATTTCATAAAATGAAATCAGACATTCAAATATAAACACTTCTCACAGAACAGAAATTGTAAGCTTTGACTAGAACTTCTTTATGCCAAACCTGCTTTTCAAAATGTTGAGACAACCCTCTCTGACATCAGTTTGTTCCAGTAATAATGCACAAAAGTATTCTTAGGTTTGTTGATGAATTTTTATTTAAACATGATTCATTATTATTTAACAATGATAGAAAATACAATTGTTTATGTGTCTGATTTTTTTTGCTTTTACTACTCATGACACATGATCCAATTTAGAGTTCCAACAACAAGAGCACTGTGAGTTAGAATAGATTTTCTATTCAGACATAGAGAACACAGACTTTTAGTTATAAACTATAATGCAGTTGATGGACAGCCCTCATAATACTTTATTCTGAATAGAAGAAGCTTTCCAGGGTTATGTCAGGAGTCCTAAGGGAAACTTTTATTAATTTGGAAAAGGGCAAAACATTTGTTTTCATAGGAAGGGGGGGGGGGGAGAAGAGGAAGAGGGTATTTTAGAGAGATATCCTTTATACAGCAAATCCAAACAAACCCTCTCTCTCAGCCCCCGCCCCCTCTTTCACTTTTTTGTTGTTTTGAGGGGGGGGGTGGTGAAGTTTCTTCAAGAATATTTCATAAGATTAATGAATCAATATGTGAAGACATTTAAAATGTCCTTAAATCATTATTTTGTTATGCTGAAATAATAACATTGATTGAGTTCTGTGGAATGGACATAGATACTGTTAAAACTCTGCGTTCTTTAGTGTGTTAACACAGGAAAATTGAATTGCATCATAACTCCTACTAAAGAAATATGAATGTGAAGAAGTTCTAAGAGAAATAATTAAAATGTTTACATTAGTAATATTGCCAGTATATGATAATAATTTTTTTTAATGAGCAACTTTGTCATTTAGCTTGCATCTTAAAGCTTTGTATTTTATAAAAGAATCTAAAACAGGAGTGTGCCACTGCAGAGTATTTTTTCACTGTTGCTTGAAAAGCAACAGGGAAAAGCTGTCCAGTGATTTTGAATATAAGCAGAAATTTCAATACAGAGAATGATGTCAACTACTTTCAAAATTCATTGCAAAGTCACTGAAACTATTTCATTTATCTTTTTCACAAACACATGGGAGAAGCGAGACAGGCTGAGGTTTTCAGTAGTTTCAGTGGATACAGAGGTTTTGCTAGGAACCTGGTGAACTGAAAAAAATGGCCATAGAGTTTGGATCCCATTGTCAGGAGGTTGTTTAGATAGATGATTTTTGTTCCTATCTAGATCTCAGAGTTACACAAATCTGGATTTTGAACTGATTTACTATAGCTGGCAGGTGAATGTTCAATGAATTATGGCAAAAACTATAAGCCCTTTTTCACATCGGTAAGCAATTACATGACAAGTACTGCTGAAGCAGTGCAAATGTACTTTTTCCTTTTAATTTAAGGCTGATTTTGTAGACCCATCAGTTCTGAAGACATTTGTGCCAAAATTTCAGCAATCAATATGTAAAATTTTACATTATGGATGCAATTTAAATTTTACCTGTGACCTTTCAAAGATCCTCAGCACTGCACTTTGTCTTCACTCTTATTAATACTCAGAGATAAAGGGAGGGGTTTGTTGAATAACTCAAAATGCATTTATCTCCAGAATTTCCTTAATCTCAATTACCATTTTCATGTTGTTTTCTTAACCTGCTTAATTCTCATTCATACTACGTAACTGTCAAGTAAGCAAAAGGATTAAGTAATTCCATTCCTGTCTTTTAAGATGTTTTTCCTTTTTTTAGTTCTGTGCTATCCATTTGGAATACAGGAAAATAAACAAAAACAGCTAAGTAAAACAGAACTCAAGGAAACACCACACTAAAAGGCACAACCTATTTCCATAAAACTTTCTGAGAAACCCCACCAGATGCAAACGTGCTAGTTCCACATTTGCTAAGTTCAACCACACAGTCCCCAAAGGTTACTTACTATGTAACATATTTTCTATGCTGGACATTAAAAAAAAATTCATTTTCTGGAACCCTCATTTGGCAAAAGTAACTGCAGAGTACTCAGATTTTGAAAGTCAGGATGATAACTCCTGTAACTTGCCCTGGAATTTTTCTTACTGTGAACAAAAGAAAGATCTAGCCTAAGCAGTTTTGATGCATTTTTAAATCGTCTAAAATAAAACCCCACAATTATTATCAAACAATTTTTGTAAATGTAACAAATCACATCAACATGGCATCAGCTGTCCATTTGGGATTTTGTAGATGTGCATGAGGTTGGTTTGAGTGTTCTCTGCACTGGCCAAAAGAGGTGAGAATGTAATTTGTTTTGGCTCATTATGGATCTGAGCTTAAAAACGCTGTCCAAGAATTTATCTGGAAACCAATGAGAAATCAGTGCAGGTATCAGTGCATAGGTTTTATGTACTTTCTGAAAGGAACTCAAGTTACTAAGCAGGTATATCCTCCAGCTCCAGTTTCCTCCAACTCCAGCTGGGTTGTTTTATATAGCTGCTAATAATATGTATCAATAGCCTGCAGTGACAAAGGCGAGATGGCTATTGCTGGTCCCTGCTACTGTAAYAGTAAATAATAATTTGTAAGAGCAAAGAAGAAGAAAAGCTTTTGTAAAACTTCCATTTTGGCTTGATTTTGTAAAGCACTTTCACATAAACATTTTGGGCACATCAATAATCTGTTCAATTCTCCAAGCCAAAATCACGTTGTTAAAAGTAGGAATTTGCCCATACTGAACTGAGGCCATGAATGGATGGCAAACACCGGATGAAAATGAGCTTTCTCACACTCTCACAAAACTTAACTGTTTTCCATTCACCCTGCTGTTAAGTTGGGCCATGAAACTACTCCATTTTAGAAGTCTCACTGGCTACTGTGAGACTATGCACAATGGACCAACAGTCACCRGCTACATATGGGGAAGACAAGCTTTTGATGCATTTCAGTATGTTAAAAAATCTCTCCTGCTGCCTGTTTTAACATGAAGGACAGGGAACTATAAGGATTAACAGCCTGAATTGAAACACACAGATTTCTTTGAGCACTCTAGGCAGAAAGAATCCAGTTATATAAACCAGCTGGAGTTACCACCATTGTACATACAATTATAAATGAGTCTGTATCTTCTGCATCAGAAATGACTGTGTGTGAAGAAACAATAATATTTTATTTGCTGCACCACAGTAACTACTTAAAAATTATAATAGAACTGTTATGGATATGTTATAAAACTATATTCATATAAGTATTTCTATCTTTTTCTCCTTCTTTAAGAAGAGCCATTTCATTCTCCACCTCAGAAATTAATGAACCCCTGAGAAAGCTGTTTCTCAGCGGAAAACAAGCTCATCAATATGCCAGAACGAGTGTCTAAAAGAATAATGACCTGCAGACTTTAAAAGCATACAAGAGAAGCTGGTTTAAAAAAAAAAAAAAAAAGGGTATTTAATTACACATACTTCTTTCTTCTTTGGTTCTAGTTTCTCAGGATGATTTAGTCTCCTTTTCTACTCTGARATAAGACAGGATCCTCCAGTGAGTAATGCAGCCTCATCTTAGGCCAGCTGTCTTCATTGATTGTAGAGGGAATATAGAGTGAGTAGGTGGTTAGATCAGGTGTCGCAGTTTAGTGTTTAAAGATAAGCAGAATAATTCTAGATTTCTGGGGATATTTTCAAAGGTTCATTAGCAGCTAAACAACACCACCCAAAAGAAATGCCCAATTGCCTTAATCCCTCTTAATATTCTCTATCTGTTGCAATTCCCCAGTAAGTATAACAGAAATAATCCCACTCTTTTGCCTTTCAGTTTTCTCTTTTTTTTTTTTTTTTTATTTCCTACTATGAGTATCCATAGTGCCCCCTACCATAAGTATCAATCTGCCCACCTTGGTTCTACAGCAGTAACCGTGAAATTCAGACCATCTGTTCCTTTGTTAGTTGTTCAATAACAAATTTCTCTGTGACTGCTTCTCACTTCAAGCTGAGAAAAATAATACCTTCCTACCTCAGAGGAAGGAGGAAAAATATATTAATTTTTAGGAAACACTTAACTTCTGAAGTGAGTGAGAATATAAAAGAACATAAACAAAAAGAAACTGTGCTACTCATCAATGGAAACATACTTTTCAAATATTTTTCTCTAGTTTTTCCTGATCAGCAATCCCTATTTTTTACTGTGAATTATAGATTCAATTCTGCAAACACACAAAAAAACTGAACTGAAAACAAGTCTTGTCCAGTTTCAGAGGAATACTGCAGTCGTTCAAATTATTTGTTAGGAATTATTTAATTACAAGTGTAATTACTCTCTGCCCTTCCCGTCCTCTCCCATGATTCATATAAACAAGCTTTTCTTTTTTAAGAATTTTCAGATAAACATTTTAGGCAAACAAGCACAAAATTCCATTTTAAAGCAACTGAAATACTTACATTTTTAAAAGTAGGGTTCCTACAACATACACAGACTATTTGTCTCTGTGCATGAAAGCAAAATGTACATGTGTATACACACATGCAAAAACCATAGAGTACTTTTTTTGATGAATCCAGGAAAGAATATCACACAAATCTTATGCGCTTAATCTAGGCTGGCATAAGTTAGTGCATAGCTATACCAAAATACCTCGGTCTAGAACAACTTTCACAATCTCAGATTTCAGCCTACTGCCAAAAAACTTAAACATTTTTGAAAGCAGTTTACAAAGTGATTTTAAATGTTCTCCTGAAGAAAGACACAAGGCCACAATTACAAAATGTTCTTCTTACACTGCAGTTTATCTAAGAAAGAGCACTTCAGCTTTGATTATTTCTACAAGAATGAGAAAGAGGATACGGCTCAGTTCTCATTTCATTTCTCTAAGCTCTTTAATTAGACAAACTTGTTTTCTCTTCACTAAGTGTTAATTCAATCATGTTTGTCTATACCATGACTCACTTAATGTGTACATCTTTAATAGGAAAATGTTAGTAGTGAGAAATAGATAGCAAAGTCTTGCATCTGCATTATTGTCAACTCCTTTAACATGCTTTTAATAAGGTTTATGAATTTAAAGTGTGAAGGCCAATAGAGTACAAGGTGAAAATGTTTCAAATTTCAGAAACTATTCAGCAGCAGATCCTCACAGTCACAATATCTTTGAGGAGAAATGTTTAAGGTATATGTGGAAGGCAAATAGTTCCTTTAACTGAGTTTAAGGATTATTTGTTAGTTTAAGCTGTATATGGAAATTCCCTGTATATTTTAGATATAAAACTGTTTCTTCCAGGAAGTGGTGAAGACTGGGCTATGTACATTCTATAGTACAGTTTCATTTAGGTACTTCTGTTCCTGCACAGTAAATACTGATAAGAGTACCTCAGGGGACTTGAAGCCACATGTACTGACATCAGTGGCAAGTATGGTTTAAGATCATGGTCTTAAGAAAATCAGTAACACTCAGAATAAATTAAATAATCTTTATGCATCACTCATATGGACCATTCAGCTATCTAACCCAAGGATTCATACACACAGTTACCTTCAATGACCTGGACACATATCCACTACTTAGGGAACATACTTTTTCAAGTTGTTAGATAAAGCATAACAAAGTAATGGATACCTTTACATGAAATTCTATGCACCAAACATAAGAGTCCAGAGTTTCTACATTGCCAGAATTATACTCCACAAATATAGCCTGCCTGACAAAGGCTTTCCTTGTATTCCAACTACTATGTCTGTCACTTTATCTTCATATCTATCAGACTACTTAAGTCCCATGCCTCCCCCTTTTATTCATCCCTTTCCCCTTAAGTGTTTGCTCTCCATTTCAAATTCTAGCATATTCTACTTTTTCTGTCTTCAATGCAGTGACATTTTATCCATTCTTTTTTTTTTTTTTCTGAGACTGCTATCCTATCTCTCTTACTCAACACCAATAGATTTATTCACCAAACTAGTTAAAGGCAATACACTCATGCTCTTTTTTGCGTTAGTTCTAGTTCCCTCTAGCTATGTGAAAAATAGCTCCAGTGAAAAATGTCCTTTTTTGTCCCTGTGTCAAATTATCTTTTAGGATCAGTAAGAATTTCTTCCATTTTGACAAAAACAACTCAATAGCTTTAAAAAAAGTATGTAACCAGCAGCAGGGTTGGGGTGGAGTGGGTTGTTGAGGGGATACACAAAATAAACTACAACAACACTCTCTGCTTGTGAGTTAGAAAAAAAAGTGGATGGATGTTTACTTAAAATTTTCCCTTTCTTTCCAGAAAATGTTCTTAGTTAATAAGATACATTCACTGCAAAGTAATCAGCCTCTGAGAAAAAGTGTCAGTCCCTCATCTTTGGTGTCTTAATCACTCAGGCTTTCATGATACTCTTCTCACTTATCTTTCCTTATCTCTCTCATCACTTTCAGTCTTCCTTCTCCATTCTGTCACTATTATACTGTAGTATACTATTGGTATTATATTATCTCACTATTATACTGGTATTTATAAAAGTGATAAGTGTAAAATACCGTATCTCATTTCTTCTATACCTCTTCTTTAGGTGGCTTGGTCTAGTCTCAGTGCCAAGTCCCACTACAATATTCAGCTCCTATACACTGATTATTTCTTTGTCCCTACTCTCACACCTATACTCTCAGGATTTGACTCTTTTGTTATAGTTTATTATATCAGTTTTAGGCTGCCAAAAGATGTAGTACTTTTTTATGAACTGGTTTATATTCAATACTAATAGAAATTTACCAAGAAACTACCATACACTTTGAAAGAGGCATTCTGTCTCAATTTTCATTATCTAGTTTTGTACTTGAAAACTTGCACACATGACAAATAGTATTTATGGGTGCAGTTGGGATAATCAAGCCCCATGGTGTAGAACAACTTTAGATGTATCTGACCACCACTATGAATATTAAAATGAAATTCCGTGATTAAGTTGCTACAAAATTAAACAGTTCAGTAAATATCAACATTTTTTTTTGCTTGAACTGATTTCCCATTTAGCAAAACTAACTTCAGCAGTCTTCAGAAGGTGCCATGTTTTGTGGAATCAGACCTAAATCATCATAGTGGGTTCTTTCAAACACGAAAGGAACAATCAGACAGAAGTATTTATTAAAAACGCCCAGAGGTGCATAAGCATCTATTACACCAGTGACTATTTTTCTTTTTTTAAGTTAAAGGAAGCTATCACATTTAAAATTGTGGGTCATGTTCTGTTCTCATACGCGCATATGAAGTGTCTTCTTTTAAAGAATGGTTTGACATGATTTATTTTAAATCCATACCTGCATTAACATTACCATTCAGAACATTAGAATTGCATCAATTTTTGAAGAGTTATTTCTTTTTCAATGGTTGCAGAGGATCATTTCCTTTTCTATTTTCCTAATTGAAAAAGAATGGATCTATTTCAGGCGCTGTTAATTGTATTAGTTCTTACAAACTGGAGTAATAATGTCAAAGATGTAATACTGCTTCCAAACCTTGCTAATCATGCAGGCCTCAGTTAGGTAGGCATTAAGAACCAACTTTTCAGAAAATGTTAATATTGCCACTTCAGGTCCCTAAACTCTTATATGGTGATTCTAAATCCCATCCTGTATTTTAGTTTCTGATCTCGGTGATAGCAGGTCTTAAATAAAGCATCATGTGTTGTAATTTTTTAAAACTGCATTTTCATAAAGCAGGATTGTAAATACTTATTTAATTCAAGAAATTCCATGAGTGTACCTACCAGCTTATTAAACAGGTATATATTTATTAGTCCTCTTCTTCCCCAGATAGCATTACTGTTACACGCATGTTATAGATGCAATAACACAGTCTTCAGAGTGTAAAACCTCTCTACCTACAGTATAATTAGATTTCACTCTCTGGTTGTTGTTTTTTTTTGGGGGGGATGGGGTGGTGGTTTGTTTTAATATTATGCGGTGCTTTTCTAAAAGGCAAACTGAAGAAGTTGGCTAGACAACATGCCCAGGAGGAGATTCTGTATACATCCCTGTATTAAAACCTTTGTCAATATTAGATCTCCATGAGGAGACCGATGTGGCTTATGAGCTCAACACAAATAATTGCCTATATGCAGATGCATGCATGAAGTAATTTTCTGGATGGTTTTGTTCTGKTTTAGTTCCTCTTCCTCCTGGCATGTTAAGTCCTAAAAGCAACAGAGATAAATACGTCCATTTACTTGCGGCCACTAATCACTATGAAATACTTATTTGGAAATCACAATACTTAACACCTGTGCTGAGAATTAACTCAATATGTTTCTAGCAAATAGCAGGCTGATAGTTATGGTCCAACAAGATGTTAGGTGGAAACATGATCGCATCCTTACCTAATGCACAGCTACGAAACATCAGAAGGGGTCAAATTAATTTCTCCACCACATATCATTGTATGGTATGTAGACAGCACTAGCAATATTAACTATCTGCAGATGTCATGAAATAACCATCATAACCAAAATAATAGCAAAAATCAGCAAGCCTGGGATCTTTGAGTTTAGAAGAGTCATCTAGCGGTTTGCTTACTCTGTCCCTCAGAAGCTTGGAAAAATATTTTAAAGAACTTGAAGTAGTTCTATTGCTAAACTTTCTGTTTTCTTTTTTCTTTTTTCTTTTTTTTTTTAAAGGTTACTGAAGAAAGTAATATGGATTTGGAGTGATTAACCATGATTAACATATCCTTTATCATTTGCTTATTTAAGAATTAGACAAACAAATTAAGCCAACACATTTTTAACTGTATTACTTTCTAGCATCATTCTTCATGCTAACTTTTCTTTTGAGCCAGCTGCCAGGCTAGACTCAGGACAATCTTTTGAGGACCTCCCATTCTTAATGACATTCTTGGTGAGTTTTACAATGCCCTACCTTTCCCCAGTGTAAGTGTTTGGGGACTATAATTAAAGTAAAGAATATGTAGGTAGGTCTCTCCCACATTTCACCAACCTGTTTGAAAAGCCTCTGGAGGTATCTGGCAGCTGATAAAGCTTGCCTTTGGGGATGTTTTAACTTATAATAGGGACTGTGCCACTTGAAGGTAAGCCTGAAGAATGACAGGCATTTTTTTCTCCCTTGTCCCCACATTCCTATTAGCGTTTTTCAAACATATCACTGAGGGCAGCATGATATCATACAAGGGTATAAGGTCCTAAGTAAATATAGTATACTGCTTCTAATAAAGCACTACGAGAGGTGATAGTTCCATGTAAACTATCCCATTATTTCAAAGAATTGACCTTTAAGCAAGAACTGTAGTTATTTGACAAAGTAGAAGATAAAAATATTGGTATTTGCCTTGTGTAGATGGAAGCTTGTATCCACAAAGATACAAGTTTTCATTCAGTTCTAGTCAACATTTAAACCAATCATTATTCATTTAACTATTAACACTTTAGATGAACACAATTGGTTGTTTGCTTAACTAATATCCCAGGGCCACGTACTTAAGCTGAAGAATGTAGCACTCAATTATTCTTGATAGAAGAAGCAGGACTCATTCACCTCTGCTAGAATGAATAGGCTTTCTAAGGGAAAGATGCTGAGGAAACGAACATCTTAGAGGTGTGTAGATCTATAGCCCCATAACAGAAGGCCTAATCCCATTTACCAGCTAACCTTCAGTCTGCAGTTATTGATTTGACTGCTGGGATGCACTGTTTTGTTGCTTCAGGGATTAATCAGCCTTGTCCCAGCAATAACCTGGTCAACTCTGCTTGAAAAGGTGCTGAATAATGAAGAAGATCACAGCAAGACATTCAGCAAACCTGGAGAGAGAAAAATGTAAACTCAACATGACTTTCACATTTACGGAATGTTAATCTAAACAAACAATTCATCTAAAAAGGGAAGGATTTTGTTACAAGGTAGTTATGTTAGCATTTACTATTTTGTTTAGTTTTCATCATTTCACATGATTTATTCCAAAGATGGAACTTGGCACTGATTTTTAATGGAGTGTAAAAAAAGAGGAAAGAATATTTCCCCATTCTGTGACAATTCTGAAAATTATTCTCATCTTAGATTAGTGGGAGAAGTTAAAGAATTTTCCAAGTTTCCAACATTAATTAATTCAGGAAAGAAACCTGAAAAGTTTCCTATGCTTTGTTTAGATTACGGAAATCAGTTTCAAGAAGATACTACAGATAAATTACATTTTCTAAACAAGAATTCGTTTTTAATGAAAGTTATTTTTTTTAATGTCAAAAGGCAACTTTTGCAACCATATGAAAACACTGCTTTACAATAAAAAAACTGAATTGGCAATTTTGCTCAACACTTTGGTTTCAGCAAATATATTTCCAAGAAAACCAAAACAAATACAGGCACGTTGGTGGTGGAGGGCAGAGGGACCCTCTCCCACAATATCTCAAATAGATCCAGCTGGGAGTTAGTAGACAGATAAATGTGCCAAAGTTATCTAAACTATTGTGGAACAGGAACTTAGCTGCATAGCAAATTGCTTCTTCAGGACAGCATGGGAATTTTGGAGGAGAACAAGCATCCCGACAAGAGTCCCACGGTGAGCAGCGGGGCTTGCACCAGCCACTGTGAGAAATGATGCCCTGCATGCATTTCCTTTTGTAACCAGGGAAATGAAAAAGACTGTACGATCACTGAATGGAACAGGACATTCTGTTTTCTACTCTCCTTTACAGGAAATCTTCTCCTTAACTACAATATTCATGAGGCACCTCATGACAACTAATCACAGTACCTGTTTTAATGCCATTAAAAACCACCAAACAAAACCTCAGTTTTGACAATACTTCAGCGCAGCACATGTTATCTTAGGGCTTCTGTCATCATTTTGTTGTGAAGACAGATGGTGTCTGGAAAGGGGTATTTAGAATTAGAAAAGTGCAAGAAAGAAAGCTGGTTCTTCCCTATTCTCCCAGGACACAAGAGCAAGTACAGGAGAAAGGGAAGGGCTGGGTCACTGCCTCATTCCCTTTGGGGCACTATTCTAATTTCTTGAGAGAGCATGTACGGGGAGGCAGCAGTAGGCAGGCTGCCTCTGGATACCTGGACAGGTCCAGAGTCAGCCGGTTTGGGAAAACCAGAGCCAGTTATTCCTCACTACTGCTAATTCAGCACTAGGCTGGACTCCTAGCAATGGTCCAACCGATGAACTATGTAGTCACATCAACTATCAAGAGTATAAGCTGCCTTCTAGATTCCCTCTGTGAAAATGATTATTTTTTTATCCCCATCCAAAAACATTAAAGCAGTAGGAGTTGGCATGATGAAGTGACTCTATGCAGAAGTTGTCTTAAGGCAACAATCTTCAATAACATTTCTCAGGCGGGTAAAACTGCCAGCTTGAAATGCCTAGGGTTTGTGTCCATATGAATTTATGTAGTTTCATAGAAATTTATAGTTTCAACAATTACAGTGATGAGAGCCTGAAGCCAAGCAAGGCTTTCCCTCGTGCCTCAGACTTCAAGCTGAGTATTTCATTTATGTAGACATAACTCACTATGAAAACTACTGTTCTGGTACTACAAACAAAATCACCTTTAATATTGTTTTATAGATAATTTAGCAGGAAAAAGTTTATGGCACACCCTCATTCTGAATTAATTTTGTCTCCAGAACAATGATAAATACAGCTAGCTGGCTAGCTTTGTGCTGTACTTCATAGCCAAGCCAAAGGATACTCTGTATCCTTAATTATATAAAGGACTTGATCAAGCTAAATTCCAGACTCCACCTTTCATGTTTAATGTTGCTACCCAGACCAGTTTTGTGTTCTACAGTCTTATTAAGGATAATGTAATAAAATGCTGCTTCTGACCAAAAACTAGGACCTTTGCACCTCACACTCTCTGCATCTCATCTGAAGGCAACAGTACTCAAGACAGTTTCACCAGATGATACCTTCAATTGCAATATATTTCTGCAAGACAAAGCAATGTAGCTACATTAATTTATTTCTACAGTAAATTATGCAATTTACTAAGAATAACTAAACTGTGTTATTTAGAGAAGAAAGAGGTTTTTAGCATTAGGATTAGAAAATTAATTTTGCAGGTAGAGCTGTGCACATAACAGATTTTGCTGATCTGTCTGCTGCACCAAAAAAACAATGAAAAAATATTAGTATTTAGGGCAGATACAAAAGTAAAGAATTTCTGTTTACTTACAGAAGTGGCATTCTCCCTATCCCCTCAAAACATAATTCTCAGTCAAAGTAAACATTCTTTACTGGAGCTAAAAAATTAAAGTTTTTTTGTTTTGTTCTCTTGTTGTTGGCTGTTTTTTGGGTTTTGGGCTTTTGTTAATTTAACCAAATTTGGGGTTGAGACTTCATTTTGAAACAGCAAGTTGAAATGTCAAAATGAAGCATTTTGGGTTTTCTCCTCCCCGCACACACACACCCTGTTCTCTGCCTCCTTCCCACCCTTCTTCTCCCACCCCTCACCACAGACTGTTCAATGAACCTGGCCAGAACTCAAGGGGTGAGCTTCGTCCCAGACCAAATTCTCAGGCTGTAAAGGCAAGTAAAACAAATCAAGTCCACAGTCTTTTCAGGCTGAGCAGTGGTATGTTACTCCACAATCATTCCCATTAAAATTGCCACATAAATTTGTACCACAGATACGCAGTCAGAGCAGCTCACCCTTCCTCAGCCACCCTACTAAAGGAAGCTTTCTGAAAAGTTGTTGTTATATCAGTGCACAAAATCTGCAGCCAGAAAGAAAATGAAGAAGAAGGTCTGTATACAGTATGTATATGACAATGCAAAGCCCAAAAGACAAAGGATTCTGGAAGAAAAAGAAGAGTAAAAAAAAGGATAATTTGCTCGTAAAATAAGAGTAGGGAAGCAAAATTCTAGATGAACATTACTTTGTGAAATTATGTCATATGTATTCTGTCTCAAATTCAGCCAGTTTACGACTTCCTCTGTTTTCTTCCACCAGCTCTCAATCCTTCTTCTCTTTCCCCAAGCCATATTTGAGTGTGTAACAATTTAAGTACTCTGAGTACAAGAGTTTAATATAGCCATTAATGTTTGTTGCACACTAGGAATGCAACATTGACAACTGTTGCATCATTAAAGTTTTTCTATAAAGTATATAGAGCAAAAGGAAAACATGGCTTGGAAATACTTAAAGGTATTCTTATCATTGGACTAAACTGAGTACTGAGAACTCAAGGGGTGATAAGCATTATCTAGGATCTTTCCTATTGAGTTATCAAAAATTGTGCTTTAAGAAGTCCCTAATGTATATGTACCCTACCTACTGGCCTGTGCTGAATCCTGAACCCCGTTCACATAATTGGCTATGGCACCAAGGTCGAACGTAGATGGCTACTTTTGCCTGTGCTGCAATGAAACACTCATCTTGCTGTGTATCTGTTTAAAGCAGAAGATAAAGGGCAGTGTAGAAATCACACCCCAGCAAGAAATGTTTTGGAGGCCTTAGCACTTTGTCTTGTAAAACATACACCAATATTTGCAGGGGTTTCATTTGCAGTGCTGGCTTCTAAAGCGTAGCATGAGACTTGCTATTCAGTAAGTTAGAAAGCTCAGGATCTTCTTGTGCTTTGCATATCCCATCCACTTTGCCCTTCCAGGAAGCCACAAAAAGTAGCAGCTATGGTTCCCTGCACATCTTGTCCTTTCAAACTGTAGCAGACAAGTGTGGGGGAAACTGCATACCTCTRTCTGCACAAGAAGCAAGGCAGAAATTAACCCACAGCTCTAAGTCAGGTCAAACAATACAGAGGACAAAGCAAAAGAGGTTTTTCTTCCCCAACATGCCCATTTGTTTTTACCCTATTGTTTTACAGCTGTGATATTAAAGCCACTGCTGCTTTGAATCATTAAAGGTTGTGGTTTGGTTGTTTTGGGTTTGTTTTTTTTTCCCCTGTGTTCTCTGTCTCAAGCCTTCTGGGCACACAACATATTTGTTTTCTCTATTTAGGTTAACCAAATATGTCTTCAGTCATCTTTCCTCGTCCTCATTACTGTACATTGCAGTGAGAGCTTATTGCCTTGTGAATCTTTTCCATAAATCACTGAGAAGAGAATTTCCTGTCAGGACACTTGTAAGTTCCTTGCAAATTTCGTTTCTAAATTTTGAGCAGAAACAAAAGAACTTGTTCTGCTTTGCTATGAACTTCTGTAATTCCATTGGCTTTTCACAAGGTGAACCTCATAAGGATCAAATTACTTCAGGCGGATAAACACTAAAATAAATCTACTTATTAAATCATTAGAAACTCACCCAGAGAGAAGTGAAGGAATACTGTGAGTGGCAAAAGTGGAAAGTCCATCTGGGTGAACTTTGTCTAATATACTTTAACATTTCTCTATGTTTAAAATTGTCACTGAGGAGTTATTCAATACTGCTTACTATCATCTAATGTTATTTATGTTTGCCATCCTGTATCTCTGAGTAAAGGTGTTTTAGCATTGTCCTGTAGCACAGTGCTCAGTTTGATACATCTGGTGAAAACTGCAGGCAGCATTTTTTCAGAAGAACTAGAGGATTTGCACATTTACATTTTTCTCCATATCACAGTATGAAAGCAGTCCAAACAGGCCCCCAGATCCAAAACATTAAAAACTTTCATGCATTTCTAGACACGCTGTTTTGAAAAACAATGATACACCCTGATCTTGAGAATGGCTGTAATGAGTTTCATAAGGAATCTTATGAATTCCTTATGAATATTTTTGTTATTAATTCAATGCATCTTTGAAAAACAATCAAACCACAGGGGGACACCAAAAAACCACAGCTCTCCCTTTAACCTAAGGATATGCTCATTGCCCATGCAAATGTTTTAAAGACATTTGACTTTTTCTCTTTACTTTAGCTTTCACTTCTATACTGATAGTTGAGAAATCTAGTTTCAGCCTCTCCCATTGTGTCAGGATTTGAACTTCTGATTTAAATGGATAGGCATCATCCCCAGCTTAGCCCTTCCAAACATGATGTGGGTGAAATGCATGGCTAGCTAGGATCTTAGAGCACATTTTAATATTGACCTGATCACCCGGCCAAATTCTCTGCTCAGAATCATTGTTTCTTTCTTCAGGTCATCAAAAACTCCTTCTTTAGACTAAATTGTGCTTATCCCCCAAATTGGCCTGAAAAGAACCGCTCCCAGCCTTATTTTCAATAAATGACACCATTGCACAGATAATCCATTCTCAGTTTGCCCAGTAATTCCAAAATTATGCACCAGCAGGATACTGGGCCCAGGCTCTACCTCCTCTCTGTGAATTGACTAATGGCACTGGTGAGACACTAAACTAATCCCTACAGTGTAGTAGATGCTTGCAGCCATAAAGTCTTTTCTGCTCCATAAGGGATGATATGATTCTGCACAGCCCTTAGTATACGCTGTCCTGAAGTGACACTTCTGAGCCATTTGTGCACAGCAAGAAGTATGAAACTGTCTAAATGACTGTTATTGAAAGTACAATGTTGTTCCATGACAACAGTAGTTTCACTCCACATGAAAACAGCTCTCAACAACAGAAATAAAAATAAAAGGAATGGGGACTACTAATGGGGTGAAAAACACTCAAATCCTTTTCCTCTTAGCTATGTAAAGCCAAATTATCCTATCACAATAAAAATATGATGCTATTTACAATAAGCATGCAACTTCGAAATTACATTACACCTGTAGACTAGTTTAACATCATAATTAAGGCTACACAGTTTCTCCCTTCTTTTTTCAGGTAATGTTAGTTTATATTAAAAAAAAAAAAAAACCAAACCCTCTTGTATTTACAAATGCCAGTTATCAATCTTTACCTTTGTTTTCTTATACAAAATGCAATTTTTGATTATACTATCCCACATAATAAATGCTCTAGTTTAGTCCTGCCAAGAGGACAATTGTTTTGCCTGGCACTATACAGGATTTGTGTAGGCAGGAGTTCACTTCTACACATCCTCCTCACTCTGATCATTAAAAATGCCCTATTAAATGTTTGCAACCTGCATTTTCTTCTTGCCAGGAATTCAATTCCCATCTTTCTCTTGTCAGTCATCACATAAACATAATCCTGCCAGCAACCAGGCATCCAAAATTTGTTGTTCTAGAATGAAGTTTCCTTAAATTAACTTCATAGAACTGCACCTGGAATTTACTCTTTGCCAGAAATGCATTGTCTGTATTTGCTCAGAAGTAAACACAAACTATATAAAGGAAGTTTCTCTTAGCAGTGTTCTGCTCGTGCAACTAGACACTGTCTTTGTAAGATTTATCTTAATAAAAATATATTTATAATATGAAAAAAACCTGACCATTTCCAAAGTATAATACAATAAAACTAAAGGATAAAACATGTATGTTCTTGTTCTGCAGTGTACACTGTACTTGTGATTCAGCTTATTTTCTGTGGTAGTGGAGTCAGAATGCAGTGAGCAATATCTATAGCTTAATCTTTCCCAGTATCCATTTCCCTTTATTTGTCCTAGCAGGAAAATCAGTACTGTAAAAGAAAAAGAAAAAATAAGTGTGTGCCATTTCAAGGGTAGAGTTGTCAACATAGTTTCTTACTAAATAATATGGATAGTGTGTTCAAGCATGCCACAGAAGCAAGACTTCTGGAGGAAAACTACAGATTATTTTTTTAGTGAAACAACTTCATTTTTCTAGACAGTAGCAAATGCCCAACTATACAATGAGCATCCAAATATGCAACCAGCAGAAGAAAAAAAGGTCAATGTTATCAAAACTGAGTAACACCAGAGCATAAGACTCTGCAGGAAAAATATATAAGCAGAACAGATGATAGGAAATATCACAGTCTGATCGATCATGTGTGACTGTGGCCAAAGATTGTTTGGTAACACCATAGAAAGGTCTTGCTCCACAGAACAGACTGAAGTAGACTATGCAAATGACAATGAAAAATTATATGGTTACAAATTTCTAATTACAAAAATCTAGTAGCACACTGTTAGACAGAGATGGAAAAAACATCTTTTTGGAATACTTTTGTTGCAGGTATGTCCTGGTTTCAGCTGGGATAGAGTTAATTTTCTTCCTAGTAGCTGGTATAGTGCTGCGTTTTGGATTTAGTATGAGAATAACATTGATAACACATGGATGTTTTAGTTGTTGCTAAGTAGTGTTTACACTGAGTCAAGGACTTTTCAGCTTCCCATGCTCTGCCAGGTGCACTAGAAGCTGGGAGGGGGCACAGCCAGGACAGCTGACCCAAACTGGCCAACGGGGTATTCCATACCATATGAATCATGCTCAGTATATAAGCTGGGGGGGGTTGGCTGGGGGGCAGCAATCGCTGCTCAGGTACTGGCTGGGCTTCGGTTGGCGGGTGGTGAGCGATTGCATTGTGCATCACTTGCTTTGTATATTCTATTATTATTATTATTATATTATTATTTTACTTTATTTTATTTCAATTATTAAACCCTTCTTATCTCAACCTACGAGTTTTCTCACTTTTACTCTCCCAATTCTCTCCTCCACTGGAGCGGGGGAGTGAGCGAGCGGCTGTGTGGTGTTTAGTTGCTGGCTAGGGTTAAACCACGACAAGGTAGTTGTGATGGTTTAATATCTTTCTCTCAATTATTCCTGGCAGGGATTTTTTTTTCTATTTATTTTTTTAAAGGACTGCTTACAGTTCTTACAGTACAAATCAATGCTGTACTTTATATAACAAATTTATAAAATTAATTAATACATATTTGTATTCTGTATTTATTTACACAAAATCACAGAACCATTTAGGGTGGAAGGGACTTCTTGAGGTAATCTAGTCAAACCCTGTTGCTCAAGCAGGGTCAGCTACAGCAGGTTGTCCAGGTCTGTGTCCAGTCAGGTTTTGAATATCTTCACAGATGGAGACTCCACAACCACTCTGGGCAACATGATCCGGTGATATCTGCCCCTTTGACCTATTTCTGATACCCAGCTATGTACCTCTTGTTTTCTTGCTGCCTTTCCAGACTCAACATACCTAACAATCTTTATTTAACTTTGTTCCACTATCAATGTCCACAAAAACATAATGCTTGTACCATCAGTGAATACCACCAACAGGGTTGTAGTCTACATTGTTTTATATATGCTGCAAAAAATTCTCACACAGTTTGAAAGAATCTAGCCACACCATGAGCAAATTGTGACTGAACTGTGTAAATATATTTTTACAGTATTTCCTACTGCATTATTTGTAAAAATGCACAGAAAATGGGGAAATGGGGGGGAACCATTGCAACTTAAATTGCGCTCATGCCAATTTTATATTTTTCTTGTAGGTCAGGACAAGCTCTATCCATCACTGAAATTCTCCACATACAAACTTCCTGATGAGAGGTTGCTCCTGAGGGCATGCAGCTTGTGAAAGCTACTCCTGAGTAGCAAATTCTCTCTTTATCTAATTCTCTATAAAAATGTATTTTTTCTCTTCCAACCCTTTGTTTCTTCCATTAAAAAGCACATTTTTTTACTTACTATGATTTATTATTGTTCATTTTTATTATTGCTAGAGATTCTGTGGAAGAATAGAACAATGAAATCAAAAGAGGCTGATGCACAGGCTGTATTCTGTAGTGCAGCTGTATAATTGTTATCTTTAAAACAGTGTAACAATTTCAAATGTTTAAGCTAGTCATTCTGAATGCTACAGCTGCTGTTCTGTCAGGTAATTGTTACGGCATGGTATAAAGGCACTCAGTGCTTTCTCGTCAAGGTATTATATGTGATTTTCCATTTACTCTGTGCTACCTTTTGTTTAAATTTGAATTCTTGCCTACTGAAAACACAAGAGTAAATGGAAACAATACTGCACAGCTTTGCCAACCTTCCATGAGTAAGAAAGAAAAAAGGAAAAGAGGCAGGAAGAAGATAATATGCTGACATGCAACCTAAGTCTCATGATTCTCTCTGCCTTCTGAAGCACACAAAAACAAGATCAAGAGGCAATGCTTCCAGTATTAAGAAAAGCCATTACAAACTTACCCATTCTTTGTAAGGCACAGAAAGAGGAAATGATGCAAGCAAATTTTTCAGTAATTTATTATTAAAGGGATGTCTTCCAGTGCAATTGTGGCCAGTGACATTCTTTTTCATTAGGTAGTCTTTTTCAAGGCAAGAGAATGTGCTTATCTTGTGCAGTGTAGGGGTAACAAATAAAGGTTTAAACTGGTGTAATGGCTATAACCTTTGATGAGCTACTTTGAAAGAAAGTGCTGATGTTGCAGAGCCTTACATTAACAATTGAGCTCTCCAGGTGTTCCATCCAGCTATTTTTCACACTATTTTCTCCTAGCTAATACAGCAAGAATCCTTGAATGCTTTTAACTACAGCACTAAACTCATGCTTGTCCTCTCATCCATATGCCTTCATTTGTTTCTGTGTTTATGATTTCTCTCTCCCCTCCCTTGGTCTACAAAGACGACTGGTAAAAAGGATGCTGTGTCTCTGATTACTTTCTGGTTATTTTTTTCTGAGGCCTCTAATTCTAGCTGGGATTTTTGTATGAATATAGTCCTGTGGGTTAAAGTGTGAAAGGAAGGTAGCTTTTATAGATTTAACTAGGTTGTTTATAGTTGCTATGCAGGTTGCTAGCATTGTTAATACAATAAAAACTTTTTAAAAAAAGCAAAATTTTTGAGGTTATGATGGATGAGTTGTGGATCACAACCAAGAGATGTGACTCCCTAAGGGGGTTCTAGGATGTGTCAGGAGACATTTCTGCTGGATCCTTCTTGGAAAAGTTCATAACCCATGAGTGGAAAGGATTTGAACTAGTTAATGCTCATTCCATCATTTAAGCATGAGGATTATGGAAATGTAGACCATTTTAAAAATAGTTTACATTTATGTGTACTATAAATGTTAATCCACTACAGAATCTAGTTGTCTTCAGTTATACCTCAACTGTGATTTCTTATTTTTCATTTTTGCCAGAAAGCTGCCAGGTGAAATTCACTGAAGAAACAAACATCGTAGTACTGAAATGCGAAGACTCCATTTTTAGAAATGTAATTATAGGTTCCTTAAACATGCACAGTACATGCTGAGCCAAAGGCTCTTATCAGAGCGTTTTAGAAAATCTCGTCACCAAGGTCACATAATAATGAAGGAACCCAGAGTCAGATCCAGCTGACAGTACTGACAGAGTAAATCTGAAATTTGTCTGTTTAAATAGCTGGACTTGTTCTGCATTTACACCTTATTATTCCACAGCAGAATCTGGCACTGTAATATACCATAAGGTTGGGTTCTGTTTGTTTTAAACTTCATTGTACTTTTCAACTACATTGTACCTATGAAAAGCTAACTCATATTATTCCTCCTGCTTTTAAACCTGAACCAGCCTTAACTTCTCAAACTTAAATAGAATATTTCCCTAATTTTGAAGAAGCCACAATTTTCTCACTCTGTGAAATTACTGAGTAGAAATTATTGTTGGTGTTGATTTCCTTTGGAAGATAATGAATCATAATGGAAGGTACCATTTAGAAAACTTTTTAAAAAGTGATTAATCTTTCATGCTCAATAACATGAAATAAAGTGTAAATAATTCCAGTGGAGAAGGAATATAAAATACAGATACTCTTTTGTGGATGAGGAGGTCCTTGTTTGTCTCAGTTATTGTATATGGAAGCACGCTCTGCACTGCTAGTTAGCAACTTGAGACTTCAAAAGCAAATGAGAACAAGCTGGCTATAAAACTGAACTTGTCTCCACCCTTTAACTGATGACATAAGGAGTCTCTTGATGAAAGAAGTATGGTATTGTCAATACAGCAGTATTTTTATATTATTCAGAGGAGTATAATTTCAATATATTTACAAATTCAAAGTTGAATTGACATTCTTTTGCAAAAACACATTTTAAAGTCTGATCAGAAAAGGTTCTACTAGAAATCCTTTATTTAGCCTTTTCAAAAACTACCGTGCCCCTCCCGCCCCCCCCCCTTTTTTTTGAACATCGGTATTTGTAACAAGTAGGCATAGCAAATTAAGAAAGACATAACATCTTGTTTCTCAGCATAAGATTTTATTGTACAGTTACAAAAATAATTGACTTCCTCTTGTCTCAGAATTTAGGCACCAAGAGTGAAAGGAAGAAGTATCTTGGATGTGGTAGATGAGGGTCCCTCTCTGGTACCACAAAGCTTCCCCCCATGAGAGACACAGGGCACAGTACAGAACTGCCTCTGCAAATGCAGGTAGTAGAATTAATGCAGGTAGTAGAATGTTCCTCGCCAGAAATTCAGCATGAAAAGGAAAACATTCCTCCTATACAGACATATGCACATACATGTAAACACACACTCTCCCCTCCGCCAAAAACTGGATAGCAAATTGGGTACATCACTGTTAATTAGTTCATGTGACTGTAAAGCTAAAATATTCCTCTGTAGATATTTTACGTTGGCTTTATGCTCTTCATATAGCTAAAAATCTCAAATAGAGAATTTTTAATTCTCTCCTCTGCACTAAACACTACTAAAAATACTGCTTTCTTAGATGATTACCCTGGTTCTGTTCATGCCACATACATGATTTTTTTTTCTTCCATAGTTTCACAGCATCTGATAAAAGATTCTCTTGATAATTCTTCAGCATCTTCCACAGCTACTACTTTTTCTTGTCTTAGAAAGGGTAAAATGAAAAGCTGACAGACGTCCAAACCTTCAGTTCTCCACTTTTCTCAATAGAATTTTCTTCTGTCATTTCCCATGAAGAAAAGCACTGAGGGCAATGAGACTAGTGTTTTTTTGAGGGCAGCATGGGAAAGAGAACTTGATCCCTTAAAGGTTTACTTAAATCATCCCTGTCAACTAGAATAGGTGGTTTTGTGGCTGACTGACGAAACAGAAGTGTATGGTTTATATGTGCAGTTAAGAAAAGGGACACACGGGCCTTGCAGCCTCATTATGAGAATGATTTTTTTGAAAAAAATGTTTAGGAACAGGTTTTGTAAGAGAAAAATATTATGTCTTTCCCTAGATAAATGACAGAAAACAGGAAATGAAGGTAGGTTGTTTTTTTTTTTAAGGGCCCAAAATCCCTGATGTAGAAAATACAAGGGCGAGCTCCAAAGCTATAGCTTATAAATATAACCAAAGGTAGGGAAGGCCCTACACAAGCTTCAGGCATTGCAAGTCATCTCTTACCCCTTATACCTTGTTGGAGCTAGCTGGGGAAGGACTGCCCAACTGCCAGCAGTACAGTGCAAGATTACAGACTAACATATTCTCTGAAGGTTCAGGCTTCCTACTTATGGAGATTGACAACTCTGTCAAAATCACAAAATCACAGAATTAGGGGAGTAGCCACCATCAGAAAGTGTCTCTTTCCAGTGGCAGACAACAACAATACACATCCCAGAAGTGGTATTTGAGGAAACCTCTGACAGAAAGTATCAGAAGTGATATTTGATTCTCTGACAGAAGGAAAAACAGAGGAAAGGCAGCAAACATGAAGTTCAACTTCATGCTGGAAGAGCAAGTGTACTCCAAACAGGGTATGTGTATGCCCATCACCTGGCAGACACGGGAGGAAAAGGGACATTACCCAGTAAGAGCAAATCAGCTCCACTGGGCTGCGCTAGGGAGCAGCAAGAGCGAGGCTGCTCCACAAGAGAGGATGRGCAAGGCCATCACCGCCAGGGTGCAGCCCTACAGCACCCAAGGGTGGGGCTGGGCTAGGGACGGTGACAGGACCTGTGACAGTCCCAGGTGGGGTGGAGGGCAAGTCAGAGCCAGGGAGAGGCAGCAGGAGAGAGGCCTGCAGAGACAGCTACCYAAGCGTGCGTCCAAGGCCCATGCGGGAGACAGAGCTAGAAATGGAGTGGAGAGAGGTGCTGACACTGCTGATACTGACCTTGCTGAGACCGAACTGTACCTAGAAGAGGCTGCTGTGATTCATCTGACACCATCCTTCGTACAGGCTCCACAGCTACCAAGCCAGATCCATAACTTCAACTGACCGTGACTGTTTTTGGAGCACAAACACAAAAATTTAAAAATGCACCTGAAGATAGCTTTTATGGGACCTAACTTCTGTCCAGTCTCAACAAGAAAAAATGTAAATTCAGAAATTACTACTAATTTTTTTTTTTTTAAATATGTTCACACATTTGATTTACAAGATGATGCAAAGTTTTCTCATTGTTATGGCTACATAATAGGACCCTGTCATTCTTGTTGTATCTTGTTATTCAGGCTGTGTACTTTTCAGGGCAGAGACTGGCTCACTTCATATTATTTATGCAGTGACCGCAAAACCAAAATTCTCATTAATCCAGCCAAACATAACAGTTCTTTAAAAAATAATACATCATAATAATGGATGCTGGTATAGTTCATCCTGTGTATATGTGACACTCTCCATCACATGAAGGGATGTGCAAGAACATGAATTTTCAAGCATTGCATGACATAATATACACTGCGTTTGAAATGCCATCACTGTATCATCACAAAATGCATACTGCCATTTCAGAATTGAGAACTTTTACATTTGTAGGAAGAACTGTAAAGATAAAATCTGTAGGAAAATGAACAAAGAATGGAGATCAAGCATATTTGATTCTCCTGGTTCCGGCTGGGACAGAGTTGACTTTCTTCCCAGTAGCTGGGGAGGGTGTGCTGTGTTTTGGGTTTGGTATAATAGGAGCGTTGATGGCCCATTGATGTTTTGGGTGCTGCTGGGTGGTGCTTGCACCCGGCACTTTTCGGCCTCCCATGCCCTGCCAGGTGCATGGGAAGCTGGCGGGGGGAGCATAGCCAGGGTGGTTGACCCAGCTGGCCAATGGGGTATTCCATACCATGTAACGTCATGCTCAGTATAAAAACTAAGGGTGTGGGGGGGCTCTGGGTCCCCGGGGGTTCGGTTCGGCGGGTGGTGAGCAATTGCATTGTGCATCGCCTGCTTTGTATATTGTTGTTGTTGTTATCACTGTTACTATTACTGTTCTACTTTGTTTTATTTCAATTATTAAACTGTTTTTATCTCAACCCGTGAGTTTTCCTACTCATGCCCTCCCGATTCTCTCCCCCATCCCACCGGAGTGGCGGGGTGAGCGAGCAGCTGTGTGGTGTTTAGGTGCTGCCAGGGTTAAACCACGACATTGATATAGCTATATTTCTGAAAATGAGATTTTACTCTTGTAAAAAGAAATTCTGGCTATACCTCAGGAGAAATGCATACCAAAGTCCATCTTTATTCCCATGGATGTCTGATGGGAACTAGTTTTCAAGTACCCTGTAATATTTTTTTTATAAATTTACAGAAATATATAGTATATAGTGTTAAATTAAAAGTAAATTGCTTGAAGGCATACAGCAGTGTTCAACCCAGCATAAAATATAAGGGTCAAATTTTTTTCCTGCTTGCTCCATGTATAACCTTGAGCAACTCACAGAAATAAATGGAATGACTCCTAATTTAGAAGATACAAGTACAAAACTGAATTTTCACACAAACCATTTCAAATTGCTTAAGCTTTTTGGAAAGCGAAACAGCTTTATACTACTGCAACAACTATGGTACTTAATTTGAGTCACCATCCCTGGAGGTATTTAAAAGATGTATAGACATGGCGCTTAGGGACATGTTTTAGTGGTGGACTTGGCAATGTTAGGTTGATGGTTGGACTCGATGATCTTAAAGGTCTTTTCCAACCTAAATGATTTTATGATTCTATAATTCTATAATTTGGTGCTTTCCTGAGCATTTATTTCTGTATTCTATTTTAACTTGTAGGGATGCAGTTCCTCTGAATAAAGCTATAGTAATACACTCTGGCTAGAAATGTGGTTCATGACTAATTTTCAGAAGAAACATTTTCTATAATGATCTACTACAAGATTTGTTCTCTCTTAGTAGTAACAACACTAAGAATATGCCAACAAAACTAACTTCTTACAAAAGGCAGGGGATCCAAAACCCTTCTGATCAGTAAAGGTGCGTTAACTGTATTATATCAATTTACAGGAACACTAAGAAAGCTGAAGTATCCTCCACTGAAGTGCTTGCTCCTAATCACATGATGGTGCGGAACAGAGCAGTGTCCACCTCACCATAGTGTACCCCATTTAGAAAGAAAATCAATCTAGTTTGCAGTTAAGCCCGCTCTGGGACTCAAAAGTAGTAGTGCCGTACAATTTTCRGCTTTGTGACAGGTCCAATGAAGTAAGGGGGCACTAGTAGACCTTTGGTCTGCTGGGACTCTGGAACCCAAAGTAGTAGATCTGCGCAGAACTGCACTGCACTGTTTTGTGCAGACATAACAGCTTGTCTGAAGCTAGGTTAAGCATCAGTGTACCATGCAAGTATGTCCTAGGACTCTGCCCATATCAGTTTATCAGTTCTCCAGCACACACTTACCAAGATATTAAAAGTATATTCAGCTCCTTATGGAAAACCGAGTAGTTTTCCCACAACAGTGTATATTTGAGCTGTGTTTAATTAAAAACTGTTTTTCAATCTTCATAACTTGGACACAGTCATGTAAAAAGCAATGTGAGCTCCTAATGGAATAAATTTAGACACATGTAATTGCTGAGTATTTCTGGCTCTGCAACAAAGAGTTACTAATTTGGAGGTCTCCGAATTTATCTGACAATGTATCGGTTTCTAACTGCTAATAATTCAAGAGCGTAATTGACTTTTCCCTGCCACACAAATCTGTAGGACTACTTCAAAGTGCTTCAGCTAGGTGATAAAGCTCAAAAATGAGAAAGCTGTGCCCATCTAATAACTTCTCAAAGGCTCATAACATTTACCTAAAGTTTCCTAGAAAATACAAGTTCTATTTCTGTGGAAATGATTTTTCACTTGCATTCCCCAAGTTCAGTAAAACTCTCCTTTCAGAACGCAATTGCAGAGTATAAATGCAATACTTTGAGCAACTTTCCATTATGCTGATTCTTATTTCAAAATTTGCATTCCACCCTCTCAGCAAAAGTGACAGGAAATACCAGAGGTTAAGCATGAAGTTAACTACAAAACGGCAATTATGGTTATGAAAAGGAAGGCGTGAATCTGATTTGTAAGGGTCAAGTCATGATTTGTGTGGGCATTTCAAGTGGCAGCTAAGGCTCTACACTGCTCCCATGGGAACACACCCTGCTGCCCCATTTTTAGAGCTTCTGATAAGTCTGCAACCTAGTATGGATGTCTTTTATACATTTAAAACTGCTGCCTCCAAATTAATTTTAAAGAATATTAATATTTACAAACATTTAAAAAATCTTCAGAGGAAATGTCAGCATTAATGAACCTTCTTCAAATGCTGAGTGGAGCAATTCCTTTAAAAATTATAAGGATCACAATGTTTGATGAGAAAGTAACTTCGTTTTCCAAGTTACTGCCTTATTAGCAGAGTTTATTATTATACAAATTTGGCTTTCATTCTTCAATTCATACAAATTGTAATTGAGTTGATGTATGGTGCAATACCAGAATGTGTTAAACCCCAAACTAGCCTCAGCAAATTGCTCCCACTCGAAGCAAGAAAATTCCTCAGTTTCCAAGAGAAGCTGCAAGTGCATATCAGGTAGTCCAACTGGTTGCCAATTCATTAATATAATATGAATAGGTCAGTATTTTGATATAGGTATGTTTCAACAAGTGATGAATAGTCACCAAGGATATTGGGAAGCGTTTAAATCTAATCCCCCTGACTACCCTGGCTTTGGCTAGTCTATCAGAGACTTCTGCTACTTGTTAGCAGTGAATTGTTGCTGTGTATGCAATAATATTGAAAAGAATGATGTAATTTATACAGAAAATCTGTAAGTCATGGAAGATACCAATGCCATGCTAATCTATACCCACAAATTAAAGACATAAAACACAAAATGTAAAACAAAACCTACTAGTTAATCAAGTATTTCAGAGTCCTAGACAATGAAGCATGGAATTTTCCTTTTGTACCTTAGCTGCTTTCAGTTATTCTCTCCACTGCTCCATGAACTTTTTCTAACCACATTGTCATGATGAGTTTAAGGATTTTTTTTTCGTGTCAGAC
This sequence comes from Phoebastria nigripes, assembly GCA_035582835.1. Lineage (NCBI taxonomy): Eukaryota > Metazoa > Chordata > Aves > Procellariiformes > Diomedeidae > Phoebastria > Phoebastria nigripes. The sequence continues at coordinate 267,060 of JAYKAV010002865.1, read as the reverse complement.
TGTAGTCTTCCCAGGACTGCATTACCAAACTGTTAACAATAATTTAAATAGTATGCTAGAGCAATCACTAGGGCAAGGAACTTAATAACCTGTCCTTGTAATTAAAATCAGAAGAAAAATGCACTGGGAGCAAAACTGCCATACAGCTCAGGATCACACTGATTATATCTTCCTAAACTGCTGTCCTCTGAGCAAGGTTAATCTAAATCTTAAAATCCTAACCTTAAAATCTTCAAAAAGTAAATGACTAAAAATTGTCACTCCAGTGTCATCACACTGGTTTCCCTATGGAGAGGCAATGAATTGCTAAATAGTTACTTTCAAGCCTAGGAATCATGGAAATCTTAACATTTCATCAAGTTACAATGATTTGCCCACTGAACAGAAAGTAAAGAGAAATCAACAATATGATTCTGCAACAGTGAGACTTAAAGAGACTTCGAAAGTTTAACAATTGCAAATCAAATTAAAGGATTAAAGGTATTAGAGGAACTTAAACGTCTTTATGGTGTCCAAAATTATCACTCTGGGAGTCTCCATAAGAATCACTTTGGCATAAATGCCTATGTTTTAGCAACAGTTGTAAAATATGACATTTTAAAACCACTGAAACCGCTTCTTATTTTTAACCATCCGCATCAAAGGAGGCATTAAACCTTTCCCATTTTTTATTTCCTTTCTAGCACCTCTTAACAAGGTTTTACAAAGAACAAAGTATAATGAAGTTTTAGCAGGATATTAGACTCAATGTTTCTTTTTAAGAGCAATGCAATTATTCATATATCCTTATCTTCTGATTTCCTTTCATCAAAGTAAAAATGGTTCAATTTAAAGAAAAAAAAAAACAGTTCTCCTTTGACACTTTTTTTTTTTTTTTTACTTTTTAAGAAACTGATTGGGTTAAGTAGGAAATGCATACTTAAAAAATTACTGAATGGGCAGCAGGGTGTTTTGTTTTATGTTTTTTTCCTCAGGGAAACAATATATTGGTGTTATGAACCATAAAAGACTTTGCTTTGCATGGATAATTTGCATATGCAAGAACAGGCAAATGCCAGTGTACCATTACCTCTTTGAATAAAGCTCAGTTTGCATTAACATCTATAAACCTCTTAGACTCTAAGACACCAGAATGGACTACCAAGTCTCATACAAAAGTCTTACAAGGCCCTCCTGAGAAAAGCTGAATGCTGAAATACCTCATGCAGATTTGGTTTTGTCTCTTCAAAATACATCCCCACAGTACAGCCAACAGTGAAAAAGACTGGGGCAACAGACTGCTGGCACGGGCCAGCAGCAGATAACTAATGTTTTGAAGAAAAATAATTATGCTCATCCCAATCCTACACAGTATATCAGAGCTCTCAAATGAAATTTCTGACATAACTACATCACCTTAATTTAATGTGGGAACTTTCTTTTTAAAAGATAGGAAAATATGGAGATAATGGAAAGAAGAAGAAGAAAGGAATGCTCACTATCGCTTCGAAAAGCAGCGGAGAGTTGGCCAGCTGTAGCTCGTAGAAAAGGGAGAGGAGAAAGACCAAAATGTTCTGTCTCCCACAAGTATTACTGATGTTATGAATATATTGATTCCTGATAATCTCCATCATCTAGGCTCCAGGATGAATTGTTTTTCTTGCAACTGTTGGATGGGGACAGAAGATCAACTCTCAGTGCCTGGTACTGGAACAAATTCCCTGTGTAACCTTAAGCTCACTGACAGATTGATCATGAGGTCATCTGACTTCTATAGAGAATTAATTATGCTCAGTTTTTAGATAAAATTCTTAATTTCTGTGAAGTTGTTTTCCTACTTTTCAGGTCTCTGGTCTGAATTTCATTTTTCCCATGTTTTATCCAGTCTTATCTCTTTATACTGCATCTAAGGTAGGAATTGGTTCTTACTATAATGCAGAAGGACAAAGTACTGCAAAAGGTGAGCAATTATTGTTCAAACTCTCTACTGCAATATGGGTAAGAAAAGATGTTACATTCTAATATTTCTGCCCCTAATTCCTTGCTAAAAATCTGAAAGGGTTTTATTCCTATAATTTCTGTCCACAGCACAAGAGAGTTAAGTAAGAATAGACATGAAAAAACATGCCAGATAAGGCATCACTAATTTTTCCCTCAGATTTTACTTCTGCTATACTTATGACATTAAAACAGATACAGTGTTTATGCCAAGAAACTGATTACACCGAAGAAAGCTGGTGGAAAAATGAAAAGAAAGAAACCTGTTATGGAATTCAGGGTGTCATCTTTTTTCCTCTCCAGTTCCGAATGCCTCAAAATCAACTTTTGGATTTTTGCTTTTTGCTGTACTCTTCATACTAGCCTCCCCATATTTTCAAGAGAAAGTAACAAAACTATTATTTTTCTGTACTGCTAATTTTTCTCTACTCTGTTTCAGAACTTCTCCAAGGCTAAAAGGAAGAAAAGATGGAAGTCTAATCATGATAAAAGGCTAAACAGTACCCCCCTCATACATAAAAAGTAAACCCACTAATTTTTAAAGCTCTCATTTCCTCTCTGATTAAGGAAAAAAATAAGAACAGTTTGCAATGGTTTCCTGATCATTAGATTTTATTAAATAATTGAAAGACAATTTATGGTGAATAGTTTAGCAATTATTCAGGTCAAAGAGAGCTATTCAAGTAATTCAAAAAATTCTATTTGGACTGCTATAGAGTTGTTAGAACACCTTATCTAAGTGATTAGAAGGCATTTGTTTGATGAACATTGACTATATTTATCTAATATGAAATGGATCAATGTTCTGTTTCATTTCTAAGTATCAGCTTTAGTTAAATTTTATTCTCTGGTATTTCAGAGTAAATCCAAGACAATTTCCTTTCTTTGTGCAGTACGTTTGGCTTATGAGAATAAATGAAGGAAGAACATACTCAACTCTGATTCTCTATAAGGCTTTCTCTGTATTCTGAGAGAACAAAAAATGGTTAGAGCATTCCCAGATCTGTTGGATTTTTGTTGGGGTTTTTTTTTTCCCTCCCTGGGAGTGGGTGTGTGGGTGTGGGCGCAAGGAAATAAAAAAAATGAAGTTGTACCTGTTAATGAAAGAATTTACCAAGATCTAAAATGCATGTAATTCACTTTCTAATTTACTGCAAAACCAGTTAGAGTAGTTAGAAATAGCCATCTGCATTTTCCTCCAAATACTGCCCTGCAGAATAGGTGTTGAAGTCAATGGATTTACACCACAGATCTGTCTGATACATAGTTTTGGAATAAAAAGATAATTGAATATTGAAAGAAAAAGAGAAACAAACAAACAAACAAAAAAAACCCCACTGCCAAAACATTAACTTGAACAGCAACTTTAAATCAGCAGATAATTAAAACCAAAATATACAAAGTAATATATGTTTTTTGATGTGATTTTTGCCATTTCTGATTTGTTCTCTGTCTTTTCTGGGTTGGACACGTGAGGAAAACACCTTGGTTACAGAAAAAAAAAAAAAAATTCACACACAAACTCTCTGGTCAGCTAAATTCTAGCAACAGAAAGAAGTTTGCAAGCTAAAAAAAAACCACAATGCATCTATCCACTCTGAACGACAAAGAATGCCTGAATTTCCATTTGGGGGTAAACACATGCTTACATAACTAGGAAAGTATGATTATAAATATGCTACTTTAGGTTGGAAAACTGTGCTGTTGTCGTGGTTTAACCCTGGCAGCACCTAAACACCACGCAGCTGCTCGCTCACCCCGCCACTCCGGTGGGATGGGGGAGAGAATCGGGAGGGCACGAGTAGGAAAACTCGCGGGTTGAGATAAAAACAGTTTAATAATTAAAATAAAACACAGTAGAACAGTAATAATAACAGTGATAACAACAACAACAACAACATACAAAGCAGGCGATGTACAATGCAATTGCTCACCACCCGCCGAACCGAACGAGAGCCTGTCCCCGGGGACCCAGAGCCCCCCCACACCCTTAGTTTTTATACTGAGCATGACGTTACATGGTATGGAATACCCCATTGGCCAGCTGGGTCAACCACCCCGGCTATGCTCCCCCCGCCAGCTTCCCATGCACCTGGCAGGGCATGGGAGGCCGAAAAGTGCCGGGTGCAAGCACCACCCAGCACCACCCAAAACATCAATGGGTCATCAATGCTCCTATTATACCAAAGCCAAAACACAGCACACCCTCCCCAGCTACTGGGAAGAAAGTTAACTCTGTCCCAGCCGGAACCAGGACAGTATCCACCCCTTATTCTATACCATCTACATTTTCCAATACATTCCAATGAATCATCATCATTTTTTCTGCCCTTCGATATATACACAGATGTCATTCCCTTAGTCTATGGGCCATCCCTCTACAATGTCCATTGAGTTCATTTAGTCCATGACTTTTGGGCTCCATCTGTCACAGCAGTCTTTCAGGGCAGGAGAGATGGTGTGTGGTGTTGGATTGTTGCATCATGAAGCCAGTTCTGGTTCCATTATCGCTGCGCTCGTCTGGTGTTCTCATCGTTGCACTTTGCGCGGTTTCATAAGAGTTCCTTCTTCATTAATCTGCGTATTCTTACTGCAACACCTTTGATATGACATACAGCATTATATAGCAATTACCATCATACAATCCAGTTCATTGGCTATTTTCACCCAAAATTAAATCCCCTTGAGGTACACATCGGACTTCCCATCCTTTTGCATTACCCACCAAGTGCACCCAGGTCCTTGAGCAAAAGCAATCCCACGAATGGGTTTTCCCTTGCCTGAGGCAGGACTAACCCAGACTGTCTTCCCCAGCATATTTTTAATGTGCACTACAGGCACTCTATCCCCGTCTACAGTACGTAAGGGTTTTGACTGGGCAGGGCCAGCTCGATTGAAAGATCCCCTRGTGTTGACTAACCAGGTGGCTTTTGCTAAATGTGTATCCCAATGCTTGAATGTCCCACCACCCATTGCTTTCAGCATAGTTTTCAGCAATCCATTGTATCGTTCAATTTTCCCAGAGGCTGGTGCATGATAGGGGATGTAATATACCCACTCAATGCCATGCTCCTTGGCCCAGGTGTCTATGAGGGTGTTTCAGAAATGAGTCCTGTTGTCTCACTCATTTCTTTCTGGGGTGCCCTGTCRCCATAGCACTTGCTTTTCAAGGCCCAGGATAGTGTTCCAGGC
>JAYKAV010002865.1:85200-254655 GCA_035582835.1 Phoebastria nigripes | reverse complement strand
CCAGCTTCCCATGCACCTGGCAGGGCATGGGAGGCCGAAAAGTGCCTGGTGCAAGCACCACCCAGCATCACCCAAAACATCAATGGGCCATCAACGCTCCTATTATACCAAACCCAAAACACAGCACCCGCCCCCCAGCTACTGGGAAGAAAGTTAACTCCCTCCCAGCCGGAACCAGGACAGCTGTTTAAGTTAGAAACTTAAAAAACCCCAAAACTGTGTGGGCCAGTATCATACTGACATCTAGATAGCTATTTCTAAGAAAACATGAACAACATGGTAACAATGAAATGAAAATCATGCTGTAAAACACTGACAAAAAAGTAGCAGGTTCTAGCATAAACTGATGTAGACTTCATATTCCTAGAGAGAAAAATAACCTGACAGCCTCTCAAAAGTGTTGGTTTTACCACTCTGCTGTCTTTACCCCTCTTGAGTTTAATCTCAGACTGTTCACAGATCTACTGCTTCTAGAAATACAAGCAATGCTGGTGTCAGGAAGTGGCTTCATTTGTCTTATGATACTTAAGATATAATACATATTTTAGGACTGTTCAATAACCAGAATTATTTCCATATTTATTTCCAGATCATGTCTCCTCAAGATTGACTATGGACCCATGTCTATATGGACCACTGAAGCATACCACAAGAAACCTGAAGTTACATCCCAAAGGGCTAGTATATTTGCATAGCGCAAAAGAGCACAATACTGCTTTGAAACCAGAATGCAGAACATACACATTAGCCTGGCACAGGGCCTGGGCTAGTAAGTCTGTCTCAAGAGTAGTTAGTTCAGGCTCAGCACCATGTAGACACAGTGCTTTGTAATGCTGTGTAAACATTATATTTTCTCTTTTCAGCACAGAGAAAGTAACTGTGATACCAGAAAGACCAAAGAGAACCAACCGTTCATATACCAGCACCTGTATGACCTGTTAGCACCCTGGGTTTACATGAAATAATGTCTTACTAACAAAAGCCCAAATATCCTGATACCTCAATAAGAGCCCCTAAAGTTGTGAAGCATCAGTAACGCAGAAAAGGACTGGAACACTGAAAAACACTGGCAGATTGGTATGTCTCAGAAATGAGATGTTCAACAGGAGAAATACATTAAGGACTAATGTGAATACTGACCATTCACTGGGAACTTGAGTAGTCGCCGAGGTAAGCAGCTCCAGTGCCGGCACGGCCGGCAGCGGAGCACTAGAGCGCAGTGCACAGGGCAGTTTCCAGAACCGGGGGAACCTCAGGGGAGCGGAGAGACCCACCAGGAGCCCACAGCTCGCATGACAGCAGCTGACGAGACCTGGGTGAGGCCAGAAGCAATGGCAGCCATGCCCCCACATGTATAAAAGAAGCCCTTAAGGAACACTAGTGACCAAGGCAGGCAAATAGGGTATGGCACATCAGCAAGGGCATGGCGCAGCAGTTCGYGCAGCAGTTTGCACGGAAGAGCGTACAGGGAGGGTGCTGAAGGGCGCTCACAAGTCATGTGCAGGACAACCAGGGGATCAGGCCCAGCCAGCACATGTTTATGAAAGGCAGGTCCTGCTTCACCAACCTGATCTCCTTCTATGACCAGGTGACCCACCTAGTGGATGAGCAAAAGGCTGTGGATGTGGTCTACCTGGACTTCAGTAAAGCCTTCGACACTGTCTCCCACAGTATTCTCCTAGAGAAGCTGGCGGCTCACAGCTTCGACAGGTGTACTCTTCGCTAGGTAAAAAAACTGGCTGGATGGCTGAGCCCAGAGAGTTGTGGTGAATGGAGTGAAATCCAGTCGGCAGCTGGTCACGAGCGGTGTGCCCCAAGGCTCAGTTTTGGGGCCAGTCTTGTTCAATATCTTTAGCAATGATCTGGACGAGGGGATTGAGTGCTCCCTCAGTAAGTTTGCAGATGACACCAAGTTGGGCGGGAGTGTTGATCTGCTTGAGAGAAGGCTCTGCAGAGGGACCTGGACAGGCTGGATTGATGGTCTGAGGCCAACTGTATGAGGTTCAACAAGGCTAAGTGCCGGGTCCTACACTTGGGMCACAACAACCCCATGCAAYGCTACAGGCTTGGGGAAGAGTGGCTGGAAAGCTGCCTGGCGGAAAAGGACTTGGGGGTGTTGGTCGACAGTAGTGTGCTCAGGTGGCCAAAAAGGCCCATAGCATCCTGGCCTGTATCAGAAATAGTGTGGCCAGCAGGAGTAGGGAAGTGATCATGCCCCTGTACTCGGCACTGGTGAGGCCCCACCTCGAATACTGTGTTCCGTTTTGGGCCCCTCACTACAAGAAGGACATTGAGGTGCTGGAGCGTGTCCAGAGAAGGGCAATGAAACTGGTGAAGGGTCTGGAGAACAAGTCTTACGAGGAGYGGCTGAGGGAACTGGGATTGTTTAGCCTGGAGAAGAGGAGGCTGAGGGGAGACCTTATCGCTGTCTACAACTACCTGAAAGGAGGTTGGAGCGAGGTGGGTGTCGGTCTCTTCTCCCAAGTAACAAGTGATAGGAGGAGAGGAAATGGCCTCAAGTTGCACCAGGGGAGGTTTAGATTGGATACTAGGAAAAATTTCTTCACTGAAAGGGTTGTCAAGCAATGGAACAGGCTGCCCAGGGAAGTGGTTGAGTCCCCACCCCTGGAGGTATTCAAAAGACGTGTAGATGTGGTGCTTAGGGACATGGTTTAGTGTTGGACTTGGCAATGCTACATTAATGGTTGGACTTGATTATCTTAGAGGTCTTTTCCAACCTAAACAATTCTATGATTCTATGATTCTAGTCAGAAATACTGAGGGAAAGGACACTAAGTGACAGACAACTGCCACTGAAATGGACCTGTGAAAAAAGGCAACTTGATCCCTAAGATATACGAATCAATACTTTTACAGTACAGAAAGCTAGGCAATAGCACTATTTTAAAAAGACACTGGTGACACCTCATCTAAATTGCTCAGGCACTCATGGTCAGAATAAAAGAATCCCAACTAGACCAGTGGAGTGAAGAGCCATTTAGATAATCTAAGTGCTGAGCCTTTATTGAGACAAGAGCATGGAAGAGCGAAATGAAGGCCCAGCTGGGATATGAATTTCACGATGGAGACAGAAAGAAATATTAAAGTGCCCAAGACTGTTACCAGCTACTATGTCCACTATATCTCTGTACTGGATCTGGCTGGGATGAAGTTAACTTTCTTCATAACAGCCCATATTGTGCTTGGTTTTGGATTTGTGACTAAAATGGTGTTGATAACACACCAGTGTTCCGGTTATTGCTGAGCAGTGCTTGCAGAGAGTCAAGGCTTTCTCTTTTTCAACTCTGCCCCCCAAGTGAGTAGGCTGGGGGTGGGAAGGAGGTTGGGAGGGGATACAACCTGGACAGCTGACCCCAACTGACCAAAGGGATATTCCATACCATATAATGTCATGCTCAGCAATAAAAACAGAGAGGAGGGGTTTTTTTGGAAGGTGGCCATTGCTGAGAGGCTGGCTGGACATCGGTCTGCTTGTGAGAGGTGGTGAGTCATTGCCTTTACACTGCTTGTTTTGTGGGGTGGGGCTGTTTGTCTGTCTTCTTCCTCTTTCCTTTGCTTATTAAACTACCCTTATCTTGATCCATGAGTTGTCTTGCTTTTGCTTTTCCTATTCTCTCCCCTGTCCCGGTGTGGGGTAGGGAAAAGAGTGAGTGAGCGGTTGTGTGGTACTTAGCTGCCAACTGGGCTTAACAAAAACAACCACCACCACCTCTCAGCTGCAGCCTGACTCAATCTGCAAGTCATACGTTGGCACATACCACTCTGTCTCTCTTTCTTCGCTGGTTTTCAGAGGAAGGGGAAAAGCACATGGCCAGAAGAATGCCGCAATATATTTCAGCCATGTCCTGGATATGGATGACTAAGGATACAGAACTGTCAGGTACCTGTTTACAGAGTAAATATAATCCTCTGAAAACCTGAAAATGAATGCATACACAGAATTTTCCTATTTTTTATTCTTATACCTCAACTGGTCTAGTAAAAGCCATTCCTTCTCTCAGGAAACCTTGTCCATCTCTTGTGAATACATAAATGACGGGACAAAGGGAGGTAGGGGTGGCACAGGCACAATGCATACAAACTCTCAATATACACATTTAGCTCAGAAACCAAAAGTGAGAGATCCCAAAAGATTCTCCCTGTGGAATTACGGGGTGAGGACTGGGAGGGAATTTGTAAGATGCAGATTGATAAATTTGTAATTTGGTATATAATTGCTTTCCACAAGAACAGCAGACTGCATTTTATAGCCTAGAGCTGGAAGGAATCTCCTATACAACACACTGCCAAACCAGCATCTTTTCAAGGATTAAACTCATGGGTAAACTTGTATACCTTACATAGATCACTCAACTCACACGCTTCTCTGTCTTCAGGAAAAGGCATTGAATCTAATTTTCCATGGAAGTCTTTCAATATAAAAGATGGCAGAAAACCAACCTGTCACCATTTTTTATAGATAACAACTAGCATACAGACAGAAATCTCTGTAAAGCAATTTGAACCAATTATAGAGAAAATAGCTTTACTTCTCCCAAACAAAAGAAATATGAACATTTTATGTTGTAATCCCTATGAGTAGATAACCTCATTTCATGAATTCACAGGATTGTGGTTTTTTTACTGTATTTTAGGCAAAGAGCTTCACACCTCAGTCATATCTGCTTCAAAAAGGAGAATGCAAAGTGTATTTTGTTCTAATTTATTGCCTTCAGTGAGCCACATATTACTCACTGGAAGACTCTAGTCCAGTCTGGCCTCAGTTCATCTTCCTCCTACTAGCCTAGAAGAGATAGAATAAACCCAAGGAGCCTTCTTCCCTTCCAAATGTAGCATAAATGGTAGTAAGAAATTATTTTTGCCCTTGCATAGCAGTACAGGACTGGCAACAATTTTAGCCCCAAATACTACATAAATAGATGTAGCAATCTTGTTCACTTTGAAAAAAAAAAGACTTCCAAGAGTCATACCTTATAGTATCCACCAAAACAAAACTCCTGTTACACCAGCACTTTGGATGTACTTCCTATAATGGTTGATAGTTCTTGTGTTGTTATAGAGCATGCAATTTATTTTGGAGTTAGCTTTGTTTTTACATGACTGTGATTACACAGTAAATCTACTGTCCAGATTGCACTAAGTTACTAATGCATGTCAGTAAATTGTTAATACTGTAATACTGATCTGTTAATACTGACTGTAAGAATCTGTAGTTCTATTATAAAGGCAATAACAACAATGTATTTTATCATAGCAGATAACCCACATAAACTTGGCTGCATTGCACCACATGACAGAGGGCCAAACGCTAAGCCTTATATGCTGGAGAAATAAAGGAATTTGTGCTAAAAATTTTTTTGAATGTTACTACTTTTGGAGGTGTCTAATTGCTTTAGATGTTTTCTGTTGCTCATGAAACACTGAATCAGTCAGATTCTACCTTTTATTAACAATAACTGTATTTATTGGAAGGCTGTTTTACATGCACAAAATACTGAATTAGCATCCTTCTCAACTAAGATATAAGGCCAGATTCTAGCCCTGTGGTAGTGTTACTATAGCATAAGAATTGTGGAAAAACCCTGGAGAGTCGTCTCAGCTGACATGGGAGAGTATAAGATAGGAAAAACAGTGAAAGCACACTAATGAAGAACAGCAAGGTACAGCCATGCATCTCTGCACTGATGCTACTTCCATTTCTTGTTGAGAGTCATCATTCTGCTCTAGGTCACTGTAGAAAGATTCCTGCATACTACTTACTCCACAATTCTTAAAGACATTTCTGGTATAAATAAAATACGTTTGCACCCTATGAAAGGAGAAGTACTGAGTATAGAACAGGATCCTCACTACATTACAGTAAGAAGGGGTGAAATATTTTATTACTAAATACAGGCCTGGGATTTTAGAGGTGACATTCCTGACTCAGGAATTATAGAAATCAACAGCAGAACTTCCACAGGTTTGTAGAACCATGCACACAGAGCATGCAGAGATGTAAGCTTCATTTCCAGCTCTGCCATGGGTTTGCTCATACTATTCTTGGTAAATTATGTGTCTTCACTGTCTCCCTGATAAAATGCATCATGTGGGAAATAATGCACTGCTGTTCACATCTCTCTTACACTTGCATGAAAAGGACAGAATATTATTAATGTTAAATAATGTTTTGGTTTCTAGAATTTTGAAGCAGACAATAGGTCTAAGCATGCTCTTTCAAAATATATATCCATTATAAAAGTCTTTTTAATGGCAGCTTTAGAAAGATCAAAAGGAAAAGACAATTTTTTCTACGATTCTGTGATTTTTTCTATGAACAAGAGAAATATTTCAATACTCAAGTATTTAAAGTTACAGTTATTGTACTTTTTCACAAAAAAGGTCATTAATATATGACAACATGATTTGCAGTATACCATGCTTTACTGAGTTTGTTATAATTGAGTAAAATAATGCATATTCTTGTGTGTGACTGCTACTTCCTTTCATCTACCGAAGAATGGGCATAAATTTAATGTATAGTTTAATTTTGTTCTGATCAGAAATGGTGAAACAGATCATTGATTTTTTTTCCCCACCCTTCAGATTATGTGATGGTTCATCAACCCTTATACTACCCCTGTACAGTGGCTGTAATTACGAATGTGAATATGATATAAAGCTTGACTGGAAGAACAGAAAATAGAGATTTCAAGTTAGGTAACACAATGAGTAAATTAAAATTATTATGACCCTGAAAAATATTAGGAATATTTTGACTTCATATCTGTCATCCAAAGTAGTTCAGTACTCTTCATAAGTCATAGATATAATGATTATTTCACAGAATTTTCATACAGCTTATGTAATCTTTTCATAAAATAATAAACCATAATAAAAATTAAAATCTGAAAAATTTTCCAAACTACAATGGTACCAATTTAAAACAGATCTCCTGTAATCTCTGAGAGATTCTTCAGCATAAAGTAATAGTACGGTATAACCCAGCCACTAACTTTGTTGCACTGCAGGTATAACCGGAGTAACTCGGAGTCAACTTAAGTATGTTTATTTAAGAACTGGTATGGCTAAGAGCTAGATTTCAAAAGTACCAAAGGAGAAAATTCCCAGCTATGGCTACAACTCACTTCTAATAAGCCAAACAACACTTTATAAATTATCACTTCAGTCACAAAATTGATCAAATTTACTGGATAACAAACAGAGACACACACAGATGTGTATATGTGTGTATGTAAAAGTACATGTATATGTAAAAACAGAAAGCTTATCTTTTGCCTACTTCTTAAGTGTGTCAGAATCATGAGGCATCATTTATCCTGCCAAAAGACATTAGTTATTGGCCTTTACTTAGGTGGATGGGCCACCTTTACTTAACCCGGAAAAGGAACACGTATAAATTATATATGTAATATATATAAGTTATATATATAAGTGTGTGACTTAAGAAGTTGCTTAATTTGCTCATGCTTCTTCATCACTCAAAGCAGAAAGCAGTAGAAGGCAGGCAAACAGGTAGACGTGCCTGACAAATGGTTAACCTGAAATCAAACCCGTTGTATGAGCACAGATAGTAATTCCAGTATAAGAGCTCATAAGAGATTCCCCATGATGGCATAAGTTAGTAAATCTAATTWCTGCTTATGAGTTAGTGGGACAATATATCTCAAACAACAACAAGCTTTAAGGTGGGAGCTGAGTCTTCATTCACTATAGACATTTCTCATATGTCACCTATCTCTTTCCAGAGAATACTGGGGTATGTTGAATACATACGGTGAAACTTATCTGTAAATAAGCTGGGTTTGTTACTGAATACAGTACTTTCCAGCCTCATTTTGTTTATTTTTATCTAGTCTTTAATCCTGTACATAAATTAGATTATCTTTTTTACCTACAGCAAAAGAATTATTGAAATCATTGAGCCCTAAATAGTTGAAATTCATGTGAGTATAACCTCTTACACTATGGAACATACTTTACTTGTACTGCTTGTCGTTTCTATAGTTGATGATAACACTCCTCTCAGGACTTTAAAAAATTTCCCATGAAAACAGTGAATAAAATGTACTAAGTAGAGATGTAGAGTATTGATTCCTTTACTGAAGACGTGCAAAAGTGATTTGCAATCTAGCTGACACTACAGTCAGAGAGCTAAACAATTCGATCAGTTTGAATCAATTCTTAACCAAGCGAAGGTTAAGAAAAGAGCTAATAGTAGTACCTAACCAAGGATGAGTCTTCAGAAAGATAATATATATTTTAAAGACAGACAGACTAAATATGAGACCCACACCAAAATTTGAAATTAGCTCATTTCCAGACTAGAAACAGAGGCAAAAACATCTTATCGCTGAAATATTTTGATAAYGTCTGCATCACTTTAAATTATTGCCAAAATGAAACAATGCTTTTTGGAAGTTACAAATGAGATGCAAAATTACTTTTTTATTGGGGACCATCTCCTGTGGATTATCAAAGTAGACATACGTATAGTTTCTTCTGATCTTAAAAGTTGTACAATAGAATGTCATAACAAACTCAACCCAAACAATCAAATAACCTGACATAAACCAAAGATAACTTTAGTTTTCTTTGTCATTTGATCCACAATTTTTTTTTTTAATTTGCAGAAGAAAATCTATACTGAAAAAAGTACAGGTTGCTCAGACTCAAAATAGCTAAAATATCAAATAATTACTATTTATCTTTTGTAATTTCTGTTGTTTAAACTCAATGGTCTGACAGTTATAATCAGTTAGCATTCATTCATTTGAAACCTTGCAGGTCTTGCTAATAAACTGAACTGAATGAATAATTAAACAGCTATCATTATTTCCTTTATGCAGGATGTTAATTGTGGTCAAAGATCATTTAGAGAACAGTTAATAGACTATGTATGTATTAAACAGAAAGAACAGAAAAATGTGCTTTGATAGCCTAATAGATATGTAATAGCTGCAAAGAGATAATTCTGGGAAACCTTAAATGATTAAATGATTCCTGTGAAAGCTTTTTGAAACGGATTGTATTATTCATGAGTCACACAGAGTCAGGATGTTCAACCAGGACTTCAATCATCCCAGTATCTGCTGGAAGGACATTAGGGTTGGGCACATACACCCAGGAGATATATTAGAGTGCCCTGAAGATGGATTCTTGAGATACATGATCTATAAACCAAGGACAGGAGATGCTCTTCTGTACCAGATAATCCCAAAAGAAGAAGAACTGGTCAAAGATGTGAAAGCCAGCAGCAAATGTCAACAGCAGTGACGAAGAACTTAAAGCCCTGAAAGAAGGGAGCAAGAGAAATAGTAGAATCACATCCCTCAGAATGATCCAACTGCAGAACCGAAGCTTTCCAGAAAATTATACTCTCAACAGTGGTTTGGGCCTTTTGGCATTTCAGGGTTTTTCTTCCCCCCCAGCATTTTCTTATTTATGTTTTAAGGCTAGATAAGAAATAGCTTGCACCTCCTCTAAATAACTGAGATGTCAACAAAGGTTTTTCGACTTTGTGGAGAGAAAAAAAAAAAAAGAATTTTCTCATACTCCAAAACCTAATGGTCCAGTAGCTAGAATGCTCATCTAAGGTATAAAAGGCTCGTTAATTTACATAACTGCTCTGTCGCACAGAAAGCCAGGCTTTGAAATGCAAGCTCTCATGCCTACTTGAGTGCCTGACTGGAATTTCTAGTTTACTAGTTTAGTCTCTCCCAGATATGTTTCTACATTGTATTAAAATTATTCACTGAATCCAACAGAGATGAGAGAGATGGCTGAAGAACCTAATGGTAAGGTAATGATAAAATACCAGAACAAGGACTTAAACTTAAATGTTAAGTATCTGAAGTATAAACTTCAGTACTTAACTATCCCTTGACTATTCTACAAAAGGGCTTTTTGTCTTTTGTGGTTCTGATTAAATACCCTCCGTTGAATCCCAGGAATCTCTCTCAGGTTAAATTCTGTTCAAAGCAGTACAACCATGTGAAAAGCCTTCCTTAGCCCAATTAACTGAATTTGGTATCTAACTCTACCTGAGACTGGAGTTCACAGCATAACTGAAAAGAAGATTCTATGGTTTGAGATGGGGGTTTTTTGGGCTGTTTCTTTTTAATTAAAATGTTGAGAGAGCACCATTTTAATCCCATAAGGTGACCTCTCTAATCTTGACCCAGAATAGCATTTAAAACACCAGCTTCGCTTCAGGCCTAAGGACGTTTCATGATAGTATCTGTACACTGAAAGTTAAGAAGATGGTTTTTTGGTTGATCAAAATCAAAGTAGTTAAATTTCACACTTTCAAAAGGATGTAGAGTGGCAGCTGTAAGTACTAACTGCCATGCTGTAAATGTGACATAGGAGCTCTTGGCGAAATTGTTTCATCAGCTCATAGAGAAAAATTAACATAAAGTGCCAAATGACACAGGGAGGACAAAAGATTAAGGAAAGATTCGTGAAACAAAAATTAGTACTATTTTCACTGAAATTCTAGTATAAAAATATAAAGCCTATGTACAGTTTCAGTGTAATAACCAACTGTTTTCAGAACTTTTTTACGAATATCAGAGCAGTTTTCAGCTCATCATTTCTATTCACAGCTTAGTTAAGACAAACATATGCTTGGGTTTGGAAATAGATATCAAGGGGATATCTACCGCCAAAATAATGTCTCATTTCAACACAATAAAAACTTCATAGTCTATATGTCAGCTTACTTAGCCATTATAACAATTCGAGTTTTTACAGCACAAAGACTTTAAGGAAGTGTGGCGTTTCAAATTTAACACATTATTGTGCACAGCTATAAATTTTATTTCCAGTTGGCCCAATGTAAAATACTTGTAAAGACAGCTTTTATTTGTAAAGATATATTAGACTTTAAAATTTCCCATAAGAGAGACATATGGGATATTTTTTTAATTATCTATAGAAGTTTTAAAAGTTTGCAATGTCTTATGATTGTTTCACCAAAAATATAAATCAGTATTTATGTTACATATATTTAAGGCCCAATAGTGTTTTGGCAAGACTCCTCTAGTTCAGTGTTTTAAATTTCAATTTCTCTGGGGAATTAAAAAAAAAAAGAAAAAATAAAAAGAAAAAGAAGACCACCATCCTCTGAAAGAAATTCTTCTGTGGAAAATGAGAGAAGAAGTAATCTTGTGAAACATTCTTCCCCTTTTTAGTGGTCCCCCCTAGAATCATGCTGCTTATTGTTATGGTTTAACCTGGCAGGCAGCCAAACACCACACAGCCGCTTGCTCACTGCCCCCCCCCCAGTGGGATGGGGGAGAGAATCGAAAAAAAAAAAAAGTTGAATTCGTGGATTGAGATAAAGACAGTTTAATAGAACAGAAAAGGAAGGGAAAATAATAATAATAATAATAATAATAATAATAATGATAATAATAATGGTAGAATATACAAAATGAGTGATGCACAATGCAATTGCTCACCACCCGCTGAGCGATACCCAAGCAGCGATCGCTACTTCCTGGACCACGCCTCCTCTTTATATATTGAGCGTGACGTCACATGGTATGGAATACCCCGTTGGCCAGTTGGGCTAGCTGTCCCAGCTGTGCTCCCTCCCAGCTTCTTGTGCACCTGGCAGAGCATGGGAAGCTGAAAAGTCGTTGACTTGTGTAAGCACTGCTCAGCAACAACTAAAACATCCGTGTGTTATCAACATTCTTCTCATACTAAATCCAAAACACAGCACTAGGAAGAAAGTTAACTCTATCCGAGCCGAAACCACGACACTTATCTAACAGCATTTAACTTCTCAGAAACATTCATAGGTTTCCTATTATAAAAATCATTTACGATAATATGCTTTAGCTGCTATTAAAAGGAAATGGTCTTCACAATGAGAAATTCTTATGCTGCTTCATGTTTTGATATGGAAAATGGATATTCAAATTATTTCCAAAGGATGTCAGTGTTACAGGGGTTAATGTATCACTATCTACATTTGTACTGACTAAATAAATGTTAATTATTTGTCTACAGCTTTCAATATCTTTTGAGTATAAATTAACGCAGCCTTCAAGTTGTTACTTATATCAAATGGATGGTTCAGATGATGTATAATATTTTCCTTTTCTAGAACACAAGATTATTACGGTTAAGAACATTCTTTCACAGGGTCTGTTTTAYAGCATGTTTGGAAATCACACAGGTCCATAAGGATGCCTGCAGAGGAAGGCAGAAGAGAAGTACATATATAATCCTAGAATATTTTAAGAAAAAAATATAGTAGTAACTGTTGACATGGATACTACTTTAAGTAAGTGCTCTTCATAGCTAGAACTAGTAAGAAAATATTTTTAGTTTGATTTCCAAACAAAAATAACTTTAAAAAAAGAAAAAGCAGACATATTACTAGTGTAAACTGAGTGCTTGTGGGCTTATGATTTCTTATAAGTTAATAAAATATCAGCTGTGCTTAATAAAGGTGCTGTTTTAATACTTAGATACTTTTAAACTCAGACAACAACTACAAAAATATTAACCAGCTATTAAAAAATAACCCAGACATTATGTTAATGTTTATTTGATATATTGCTTATTATGAAATTCATTCTGCTAATAGAAAATAAATGGGGTTTCTGTGTTCTAGAAGAAATAAATCCGTTCAACAACAAAGTCTAAAATATAGGATAATTAAAATAGAAAGAATAGCCTATGTTTAAATATACAGAAATATTCAATCTATGCATTCCAATTTATTTTAAAAAGGGGAAAAAATGCTGTCTTTCTATGGCCTCAACTATGATATAAATGTAACTAAGCACATATTGTATTTGCTTTCAGATGGGCCACCAACAGTTCATCAAAATGACGATACCTGTTTCTGCATAGATTTAATTTGATCCATTTTGTGTGGTCCTTGAACCTCAATCTAAAATGATTACAAGAAGATTCTGTCTTCCACAGCACTTATGTATGCACAATGCAAAAATGAATGATGTTAGGAGCTCACAGTATAGCTACAAACAAATACTCCTGCTTTCTTTTTTGATTCTCTAGAAGACTGCACTCTAGAAGACAGAACAGGATAGTTTGATTTAGTGAAAGGCAGCAAAATTAAGCCTTTTCATTGTATGAATCACTGGTTTGCAAGAAACCAGATCTCTCTTTATAAATGTTGAAAGACATTTTATGTAAGCTTTAATTAGGGAGAATACAACCAAAAAAGTTCTTTCTCCTTTCAAATTCATAACGTTTGAAAAGAATGAATGGGAAGCCATTAAAATCCTAATAATGACAACATATTTCAAAACAACCTTATTGATATGTATGTCACTGAGAGAAATTAAGATATTTACCTGCACTGTACAGACTGTTTTACGTTGCATACCATTAAATATACAACTTTTGCACCTTTTCATCAATTCTGGGTTACTTATGTCTCTTCTTTAAATAATATTATGTTAACCAAGACAGTAAATGCAGGAGCATGACTTCAGGTGTAATGACCAACATTATGTCTCACTAACACCATGGTATTTTTTCTTCTCCATTCTGTTTCTAATATTCCAAATGCTGTGGCAAACTCCATTACTACCACTTCCTTGAATGATAGATGGTTCATAGCCCTCAAAAGTCATTTGAAGAAAAAAAAAATTGTATGTCTTTTTCCCCTAGTTTCTCCACGCCACCCTTGTAGGAAATAAAATCAAGTAGATTTTTCTCTTTAAAATTTTAAGTGAAGCAAGGAGGTGGTTGCTGGTGTCACTGAACTGTACAGTACAGCTAGAGCTGCTGAGTATAGGATCAGAAGTATCATTCCCAAGAATATTATTGCATTATTTTGATCCACTTCTGGCTATAAGAGACTTATAAAAGATATCAGAATATATGTTTTAGTAGTCCATTATGGTTCAGGAAGGAAAACGCAAGTAGGTAGTAAATTCTTTTTTTTCCTTTTCCTTTTTCTTTTTTTTGTTAACTGTCCAAACTTCATGAAAGATTACTTTACTTCAAATGGGAAAGTACTTGTCTAGAAATTGTAAGATAACACCTGTCATGAAGAAAATATGAACAATTGTAAGATTACGAACTCAGATGAGTGGGAGCATAATTTGGGCTTACACCTTTATGAAAGTTGAGGAAGCAGAGCGGGGAAATAAAGTGGAATAGAGACTTGTTAATAAGCAAAACATAAGATCAAAGAAAATATCCCAAATCCAGAACAGACTTGTTGTTTGCTCAGCATCTACTTTTCCTTCTACGTATGAAAAACAGTTAGGAAAAAATCCAATAAGCATATTAAAATTCTCTTTCAAAGTGACTTTTCCTATAAATATTAGTCTGTTTGTAAGCACCTTTCAAATCAATGCATTTTAAGAACCTCTTCCTCTTTTCCCAGTTGTTCATGAAGCTCAGAGTAGCCATTTTTCATTTTTGCTTGATTTAATTGAGTCGTGCAATACAAATTCAGCTTTGCTCACCTCCCAGATATTTCCTTTCAGTATGATTAGTTCAGACAAGCACAGCTGAGTCTGTGAATACAATACAGTTGGGCCAAATGCAGCATTTCACTCTCCTTAAGCTTCCTACAAACTGAGATCACATTCAGTCTGACTTTTGTGTTCAACTTTCCTGCTATAAAACTTCATGGACGTTAAGAACTATGTTCTGATGTAACCATCACAGCTCTAGAGTTGAGTGCAACTCCTCTCAGGCAAAGAAGGAAATTCTTGGTGAGTGGTCAAACTACTGAGTGATTAAGGTAAATGGGAAAGGCCCACCTGTTTTGTTTCACATCATTTCAAGGAAACAGCAAATGACAGATCGTTGAAATATACCTTTGGCTTGAACATTTGCTTTAGGTGATAGTTTAACTGTTCCCTACTTTTGCAAATTCTAGCACTAGATGCCTAAACAGATAGGCAGTGCCAAATCTCAAACCAAACATACATCATCGCCAATCTCAATAAGAAGATTTCAATGCCATGGCACTGTCCTGCAAATGTCAATCTGGATAACTGCAATACCTGGACTTCAAAATGAGCTGCAGAACACAAGTGTCAGTCTAATACAGATGAGGCACAAAATGCAAAGCATGAGCTTGGCAGGAGAGCCACTGGAAAAACAGACAACAAACAAAACATGATGAGGTGACCATTTTCTTCGAACAGAGGACACGAACTAAAAGCTTACAAAAGGCAAAACAAGCCACATAGATAGAAAATACATTTAAATAAAATATACTGTAGGAAATTACAAACTGATGCTAAATTTATTTGTATAAGAAAACCTTCAGTTGTTTTTTTCTTTTTTCAAAAATTAGCAGTGGCTATATACCTTACTCACAGTGACCCAACAGCTATTGACAAGCAGCAATTTCAATGCCATTGTAAGTATGATATTCACTCTACAGCACAAAACCAAGTTAACTGTTTCCTTTATACCTTAGAGAACATTCATCTCTGTTGAATAATTCCTGAATTATGCTAATGCTATCAACACCAAATTCTTTTAATTCATTACTGAATCTGCGTGTTTGCATTGCAACACTGTGCAATGTGAAATGGAATTTGACAAAAAATTTCAATGCATGTAGAAATTACATCAGATGTAAACAGGCAAGCTACAGGCAAAAAACCTAGATTTTAAAAAACATAAAAATGAGCTAAGCTGTGGATATTTTAATTTTGTGTATGCTTATTCAGAGCTGCTGGCATATTCAAAAAATAAAAATCCAGTATTTTGGAACTGCGAAGACTTTTCATTACAGTGTGCTCGCTTATAGAATTTCTAGCTACACATTTCCATAGAACAGACTCTGTTGCAGAAATTAGCTCATTTATATCATGCGGAATCAAATTCAGATCATGTAAGCAACAGCAACAGTTCTTGATTTCATTAGGCAATATTCAATTACTCCTAGAATACACAAATCCATAGTTTAGCCTCATTAAAAATCCCTCTGTTAAATTTAAAAGAATCATAAAAGCCACAAAGCTTAAGAGTAAAATTTTGTAAGAGAAGTGTTGTCATTGCACTACACAGTATAACATCCCTGCTAGCACACAAGAAATGAGAACACGTTATTAGAGACAGCAATTCAGCATAATGGAAATGCTGCACCAGAGGAGTAAGTTATGTGATCATGGAAAGAGAAAAGTCATGTCATTTTTTGCTTGTCTTGTGAAGCCAGAAGGAAGGCAAGAACTAGAACTCAATAACATTTCCATTAAGTATAAAAGAAGATACATACCCCAGCTTTCCAACTAAGGTGAGTGGTGCAAGGATGGAGTATTTAGAAAAAAACCTCCAGCATAGTATTTCTCTTTAAGACACAAACAGTTGATGGAGTTTCAGGTGACTAATGCAAGGACTCATAAACGCTATCCTGAAAGCTCCATGTATAAAATAGATTAGGTACTGTATTATGGAAGTGCATTATCAGTTCCACAGCTGCAGTTGCAGTGAGGGGTTTTTCCCAGCTACCACAGGTATTTTATCAAACAAAGTAACTTCTCATGAGTGCTTGCTAAGAGACAAGAACACTTTTGGAATGCAGCTGCAATAAAAGATGCATAACTGTTAGGACAACCTACAGATCAAGAACAAGGACCGCTTACTAGGAAGGTGAAAAGAAGATGGAATAAGAGGTTTCATGTTCTAAATATTTCAGTGATTAACGTAGCTATCCTTGACCGCTGCTAAAACACAACCTTCTGTATTTAATTCTAGGGCCTGAATGACCCTTTTTTTTCCTGTTTCCTGCTCACATCCCACCAAACTATTAAACTTTACTGAGACCATCTCAGAAACTGTGAATCCTCCAATGCACGCGCATATGCTTCAAACCGTTTTCCACCCTCACACAAATATCTACAACCTATGTAGAGTTTTGAATGACTGTTTCACTACCTCACTGGTTTTTTTGAAAAAGCAGCAAGTCAATAGTGAGACATAGATAAGCTTTAGGTGAACTAGTTTGTGAATCTCACTGCCAGCTCTCCAAGTGATTTTATATAGATACCCAAAAGCAATGATTATTAAACTGATCTTGTATGTTAGAAGACTGTTATTCACTACCTCACCTAAAACACAACCATGAAAAATTAGCAGAGCTATACAGGCTATCAGTCCCACTCATCCATATCAGAACATGCAGTTAACTGAACACAACATGTTATATCTGAAGAAACTATCAGATATAATGCAAACATTCAGCTAAATAGCCATCACATTCTGTTGCCATTAATAACATATGGCATGGACTCAAACTTATACTGGAAAAGATCAAGTTCCACACCATGCAGATAAAACTCTAGAGATGCCCAGTTATGCATTTCTCCACAGAATTTTAACAGATGGGAATCTCAGTGGAGAATGCCTCAGTTTTAAGAGAAAGTTTCCCAAATGCTGACTGTGCAAACAACAATTTGATCACTGCCAGATCTTGCACTGAAGAAAAAATGTTTGAAGTACAGAAAAATAAAAGCAGAAAGAAGGAGGAAAAAACATGTTTCCAACACAGATGAAAATTTCTAGAAAAGTTAATTTTAGTCAAAACAATATTTTGGTTTAAATGTTGGCAAAGAAAATTGACCAACTCTAATTTCATATAGAATCTGTGTCTCATACAGATTTTTCATATAATCAGATAGATCTTTCAGCAAAGCACCTCTTTTTTGCACTAGGATTGCACTAGCAAGATGATGAAAACAAATGTCTACAGTAGATCTTGATATAAATGCAGAAGAACAGACATATTTAAAAATTCAGGGTCTCCATGTTGCAAGACTGCAGTTATCTTCTCCTTGATTCACAAAGCTGCTAAACTTTGCTGCATCCAAAATGAAGCTTTTTGTAGCCCCAAGAAGCCAAAGTAAACAGAAATGAAGATTTCATCCCACTTAAGATATTAAGAGTTCAAATCAGGCAACAACCTGAAAAACTTCAAGTACGCACACGTGGACTTGCTGATCTTCATTTGAATGTTTACTCCTTGGTGGAGGATAATTACAGCTGTTTACTAAAACAGGGTTGTTTTTTAGGGCTAAAATTTCAGCTTACGAGAAGGGTAGCTTGAATATAGACAGGTTCAAAGGAATTGTACTTTGTGTGTGTCTGTACTCGTAYATAGACACTGATTGCTTCCACAGAACTCGTGTCATTGAGATACATCAGAACAAAAAAAGCAGGCCCTGTTCCTTACAAGCTTATGAACATACTGAACACTAACGAACAATTCTATTGTTTAGAGTTTAACTGTATATTTAGCTTTAAATCAGAGCCTTAAAGGTTATACAATTCAGTTATTCAGCAGCACAGTAACAAATGACAATATAATGAAAGATTTAGCCAGCTTCCCCCGCCCCAGCTTTCAAGAATGCTGTGATGGGTAATCCCAGACGAGACTCAATAAAACCAAGAATGCAGGGGAGAAATGCTAATGCCATTTCTCAAATCAAGTACCTATTCCCAGAGTCACTATCCATGCTATTATATTCAGTCTTTACGTAACAAAAGACCATTTATTAAGATAAGAAAAAGAGACTGCACTAAGTATTTATCTCCAAGTTTATCTTCAGATTGCTCTAATTGTTATGAGAATCTTGAAGACAGGAATGTGTTAATTAATGTACACTATAAAAGTGGTAATGAAAGAACCTTGGGGAGGAAGGGGAATGTGAAACACTCAATCACAGCTAAAAAATTCAGCCTTCTAAAGCCTAAATAAAGCTGATTAGGAAGTGCAGATTGGGACTGCAAAGAAGGATTAAAAAAAATAATTTATCTTTAAATCTTCATTAGTAATACAACCAATTCCTGCTAAGCTCAGTCACCTAGACTGTGGGTGAATTCTAAATAAATGAAATAAATTAAATTCATTTTCCCCAAGTCGAGTCTGTTTTGCCCGTGGCAGTAATTGCCGAGGGATCTCCCTGTCCTTATCTTGACCCACGAGCCTTTTGTCGTATTTTTCTCCCCCTGTCCAGTTGAGGAGGGGGAGTGACAGAGCAGCTTCGTGGGCACCTGGCATCCCACATTAACCCACCACATCTAAATACTGAACATTGAAAAGCTTCAATAAGCACAGATATTTCCCATCATATTATTTTAACATATCTAAAGGATAATTAACAGGGTATGCTGCCTTAGATGATATATGTGAGCTGGATTAAGAGTTGATATCACAGGGGTCAGAAGAGGAGAAAGATAGCTTTCAATTGCCACTGATTACTAGAAAAAACATCTTTGCATGCACTGAGTTGGTGGGGAGCTCACCTAGGGTCTTGGGAAGTACTGCAGTTCAATATCAGTGAATGATGGTAAAAATTCCTCTAGCAGTACTTTATCAATGATCCTCACTCTAGTAATAAACAACAATTTAGAAAATACAGTCATTAATTGTATCTCTTCCTCTGAGAAAGTATTGTTTTTAACACAGACATTGTCCTAATAACCGCTTCTGTCATAGCCCACAGCCTTTCTGTCCATATCTAAACATTGCCAATAAATCTGCTAGTTAAGGGTGCTCGCCTTGGTTTTCCTCCATCCTCCAATATATCCAAAAAAGATAAGTGAAAACATCCTGAAATATGAGGGTCACTGGAACCATTCAAAAGTTTGCTATTGTTAGGAGTTCGGAAGCTCTAAAAAAAGTTACATTTTTTATTTCCAAGGACATACAGCAGTATGTGGGATTCTTAGAACGACTTAAGGATACTTTTAGGAATTGGTATAAAGACTTGTACAGGCACACTTTAAGCATGTAAAAGTGGAACTAGAAAAGTAATGACTGAGCAAGCAACTCAGTTTTAATCCATGGAAACAGAATTATAGTAATACTTCATTATTTATAATGTTTACTAACGCCCCAGAAACCAGAACATTGAATTATATTCTGTAAAAGCACCAGCAGTCAGCAATAAAACCTAGGCCTCCTGAATCCTAACATAATATGTTATCAATAGGAACATACTGATTCTCATTATGTGTTGAAATGGTGCATAGCAGTTTAATATTCTGAGAAATAAAGGAAACAAGTACTTTTCTAATGTAATGTCAATTATGACAGTGACATAGTGACATTGTCCACACTCTTAGCAAAAAAATCATCCAAAGTAATTCAGTGGCAGACAGATTCTCAAACACTGTGTTATTTTATCACCCTTCAGACCAAACTGCATCTCTAACAATGTAGTTGCACAATGTGTGTTCCATTTTTATGCACACCACAAACAGAGCCAGCCCTTTGCCAAAAGCCTAATTCAAATTAAACTATATAAATCAGGAAAAGGATATAATAAAAAAAAAAAAAAGAAAAAAAAGGAGAAAAAGGATTTGATCTGCTATGTCCGAAATTACACTGGGCAACCTTATTAAACAATGGTTACTAGTTTGTAGATACTCTTCCCCAAACACTGAAACTTGAAATATCTTCATATAGTCAGTTAGACCTAACGCTGATTTTCATCAGCTGAAATCTTAGATATTTGCATCATTTTCTTGTCACTTCCTCATGGATTTTGTGAACTCCATAGGCATTAAATGATTTTTATTAGCAGCCTACTAGTCAATATTTGTCCCGTTTACCTTTAAGATGGTAAACTAAGCACTGATTAGTTCGGAAACAGAACTAATGGTAATATGATTGATTTTTTTTTTTGTATCTCACCCTTTTGATCAACAAGTCAAAAGACAGGGGTACTGTGTATGCAACTTTAAATGGTATATTTAAATAACTTTTATGTAAAATATTTGTCATGTCACCTAGTTGCCATTTGACGTGAATTTATATTTCTCTATATTGCTAACTATTTGAATCCTTCCTTCACTGATTTTGCCTTTGGTAATTCAAAGCTAATAGATTATATGGTATATATTCAATTTCCACATAATACTAATTTGAAACTGTTTATTTGCATTTCTAGGAGATCTAGAAACTTTTCATGTATGGTCACATAATGGGGGTTATTCAACTCTACACCACTCAGATGTGAAAGATTACCATGCAAGGGAAAAAATGCCTACTGAAACTTTTATTCAGGTGCACTTCCTCCTATGAAATGTGTGGTCATGCTCTTTCCTTTTACTCCTTGTAGGTCAGGAATGAGGGACTAAAAAGGAACTCTATGGAGAACAAAAGGGCTGCACTTGCTCCTGGTTTAAGATGGAAGGTAGCGTGTTTCATTCTTCTTCCCTTGCATATCTATCAAAAGGCTAGCCATAATTTGCCCTTTGTTCATCTTTGTTCACATATAACTTCAAAAACTGCAAGAATAAACAGGTTAGCTGATGGCAGGAAAAAAACAAACTGAGTAAAGGGTTAAGTTGCCAAGGTGAATATAACCTAAAATTGCGTTAAAAATAAATGAGATCCAGAAATAATTTCTACTTCTCCTCTGTCTTCTACTCTATACAGAACAGAACTGTGTGTTCAGCTAAGCTCTTGCAGAAGTCCTTCTACTGAAAATAAGATTTTATGAGTTTTTGTATAAGAACTTACAGGGCTTGTATTCTGATAGCAATCATTTTTAAACAAAAATAACCAACCATTTGATATCTGCCTAATTCAATTTTTAGCTATACTAACATGTTCTTATTTTTTCATATCCTGAGCTAGCAGACAGATCTTAGTCTTGGCTCAATCAATTTTCCTGTTAAGTCACTTGAGCCACAGACTGATGGCTCGCTCTTAATCCAGCTAGTACCCTACAGTGTCAGCTTCTAAGAACACTTCCAGGTAAAAGCCACCAGTTTTAGCTTAAATTTTTTCTTTTAAGTGTTTTCAGCTGATTTTTGCTTGAGGCAAATAGAAAGTGCTCATAGGCAGAAGGGAGCAAGGACAGCCCACTAGCCAGTGTTCATATAGAAACAGAACCAAATCCAAAAGGTGTCTTCTCATGACCTTCTGAAGCAACCCTTCCAATTCTCCCCCATCCCACTGGTGGGGGGGAGTGAGCGAGGGGCTGTGTGGTGCTTATCTGCTGGCTGGGGTTAAACCACAACACTCTTATACATACAAGCAGCAGTAAAAACCATTAACATAGACGTGCCGTACTACACAAACCACAGAGCATAAGCAGAGATCTCAAACAGCAGAGGAAAAACAGTAATTTTAAATTCTGTATCGGTTTTCACTTCAACTGACCCTTTCAGACTAGAGAAAAACTAGAAAAGCATTGTGCCAAAAGATTCTCAAGAAAAGACTGTGCCTCAGGGAGACAAAGGGTTGGGCTATATTATTCATCACTGAATCCTGTTTTGAGTATTAGAAAAGCATAAAAATGAAACAGTTTTATTAGCTAAGTCAATTGAGCTCAATTAAATTTCGTTGCATGCAAGATTCCCAAGTGCTGATTTCCAGGATGACTCATTTAGAAATATTTTACCTTCTTAAAACAATGGAGAATATTTTTAGTACAAGCAGCAAAATTTTAAAAAGACATTTTACTCTACATACATTAAAACGATGTATTAAGGTAACAGCTGTCACCAAATAAAATGTTGAAATCAAATGCAATGTGCTGGCGGGGGACTTACAAGTACTTTTTTTGCATTAGTAAGGTGTTACCAATTTATTATTCAATGCTATGAAAGGTACTGGGCAGCACCTCTGACACAGTGAACGCTCAGCATCGAGACAAGGGGAGGTAAGCACTTGACAACCCCTTTGCCTTGTAGCAGGAGACAGTTACAGAAGAGGGAACTGAAAATCAAAGAGCTATTTAATATAATCCTGACAGAATTAAACAAGATTTCTGTCGCAATGTAGATGGAGCCTGGGAATGGAATGTCAGATCAAGACTTTAAAAAACCCCAACATTTCTAAATACAGGAAAGGCCTGTAACTAGAGACTGATATTAGAAACTCTAAATCTTTCACGCTTTCCCCGCGAAATCTGATGAAGTGTCACAACAGGTAAGGTTTCATAATCYAGAATCAAGAAGGGAAGATAAGCAACCAAACACTTGGAGCTTGAGAGGTCTCACCATAAATAAGACTGGGCCTGGCTGGGGTTATGGAGTTAACTTTCCTCATAGCAGCCCCCATACGGTTCTGTGCTCTGCATTTGTGGCTAAAACTGTGCTGGTAACACACCAGTGTTTTGGCTATTGCTGAGCAGTGCTTGCGCAGCGTCAAGGCTTTCTCTCCCTCTTCCCCACCTGCTCAAAGGGAGTACGCTGGGGTTGTACAGGAGGCTGCGAGGGGACACCACCTGGATGACTGACTCCAGCTGACCAAAGGGATAGTCCACACAATGTAACGCCATGCTCTGCCCCACGCAGGACACAGCCGGTTCCAGCCGGCCCCAACGGCCCCACCGCAGGGCACAGCTGAGCCCCTCAGCCACGGGCGGGCGCCTCGGGGAAAGCCTGGGGAAGAAAGGGCAAAACGCTGCCCGGCAGCCAGGGCGGAGGGAAACAGTGTGAGGAACAGCCCTGYGAGCCCCGAGGGGAGAGCAGGGGGAGGGGAGGAGGTGCTCCAGGCGCCCCGGCAGAGATGGCCCTGCGGCCCCGGGGGGGACCCCRGCGGGGCAGGTGTTTCCCTGCAGCCCCTGGGAAGGCCCCGGGCCGGAGCAGGGGAGCAGCGTGAGGAGGAAGGAGCGGCAGAGAGGAGCTGTTGTGGACTGACCGCAGCCCCCATTCCCCATCCCCCTGTGCCCCTTGCGGGGGGAGAAAGTAGATGACTTGGGGATGAAGGAGAGAAGGTGAGCCTGGGAAGAAGGAGGGTGTGGGGGGAAGGTGTTCTAGGTTTTGACTTTTTTCTCACCATCCAAGTCTATTTTAATGGGCAATAAATTAAATTAATTTTCCCCAAGTTGASTCTGTTTTGCCTGTGACAGTAACTGGTCAGTGATCTGCCTGTCTTTGTCTTCACCCACGAGCTTTTCCACCTTATTTTGTCCCCCTGTCCTGTTGATGAGGGGGAGTGAGGGAGCGGCTGGGTGGGGATCTGGCAACCAATCATTGTCAACCCACTACAAAGACAAACACAGATAGCTGTAGATTACAAAATTTGAGAACAAAATAGGCCTGAATATCTTGTTACATGTTTGGCTGATATGTATTAAGACAGTGACATGTGACCAGCACTCTGAGGAGAATAAAACACAGGACAAGTGAGAACTGTGATGCTGCTCCCCCTGTCAAAGACAGCAGAAGCCCAATACAGAAAATAAAAAAAACTAAAATAATTAAAGATCCAGTTTGTTTCTTCTATCTGGATGCTATTCAGATGCTTTCCTTTCATTCCCATTAATGTAATTTCACTGGTTCATGTCCTATCGCACTAGTGTAACTTGCAATCTGATCTGAGCACAGTATGCTCTTTGCATAATATATTTGTTGATATTCTCCTTAAATCAATTCCCAAAAGTATGTTATTTAGTTGCATGTATGCCTCCAATCAACTGATTTTTTTTCTTTTTATGGATAACAGGAGCACATTGTTCATATGCAGAATGGTATAAAGGCCTCTATCCTGTATATATACGTTTTTCTTCAATACAATATTGAAGACAGGACGACAGTTACCTTAACTCAGGCTATGTCCAAACATCATTTCAATTTAAGCAATTTCACTGCACCTKACTTACAGAATAGAGCATTGCTACAATAAACTACCCGAAATTCTCAAAAGTGTAATCTTCAGAGGTTGCTAATTGATCTTAACCAGAATAAATTTATAACCTTAACCATATATGACTCAAATAAATACCTTGAATATTCCTCCCTATGTAAAATAGTGGTGCCGTTTAAACAAATGGATTTTATGATTAACTTTTTTCCTCATTTGGTTTAACTGAAATAGCTTCTTTCTTACCATGGATTTTCTCTTATGTCATGATTCTTACAGTAATTTAACCCTAAAGCAAACATATTAGCTTCTTTCTTTCATCAGCTGCAAGTGTCATCACTGAAATAAACAGGTTTTGACCATTACCTCTTTTACAGCATTTGATCTTGGCTTTTCTTTCAAATACGAAATCCAAAGGGATGACTCATCTCTTAATGGCTCTTCAACAGCAGGGGGAGCTTTCAGCATGTTTAGAACTCCACTGTGTTTTTAATTTATCATTCAGGGAAGTGTAATGAGCTGTATTACATTACAGAATAGATTTTAGAAAGATTAAATGATTTCTGATTGTATTCCCAGGGCCAACGCTGTACCTGAACTATAACTAAACAAGAAAATTGAAAAAAAAAACACAACAACAATACACAAAAAAGAAAAGCCAACCCTGCTTTCTAGCATCTTTTATCAATGGCAGTTTGGTCTTCTAGGAAAGAGGCAAGAGTTTATATCCCTTGACTGGCACTTTATTATGGCACTTATCTCACAGTTGGATGCATTCTGCATGTCACAAAGACATTTCAACGGTCACAAAGCATTCCAACATCAGACTGAAACATGTAAAACTGATTATATGTAGGTGTATATCAGCCTGACATAGAAAGGGTCATGACTACATTAATGAGTCTGAAAAACTGGTACAGATTTCTTTCTTCTAAAAAAGCTGTTTCTGATTCTGAGTATAGTAACAATGACTTTCCAGGCAGTTTCCATGGAAATCCACAAATGGAAACATACATTTGTTTTCTTTGTAAACAAGGTATTTATATATTTATTAATTATTCTCAACTGGCCTCTTCCAGCATCGGTGCATAACAATGTATTTTTTATTACCATTCATTTTTTTCCTTGTCTCATTAGCATAAGGACACAATATCGCACACACAAAAGAGAAGAAAAATTTGAAAGCTCAACATTCATCGATTCTTTGTAATTTGCACTTACAGTTGCAGTACACCATCCATCACACAAGCTAGTCAGCTCAAACCCACAGAAGTTGCACTTAACTACATTTATTCATTTGTATCTTGACTTGCAAGTAAAGTTGGGCACATACAGCCACAGTACTAGTTCCTGACCTTAGAAACTTTCGGCAAGATATCTTTTTTTTTAATTCTTTCCCCTTGTATTTAATTGAGTGTTTTAATTACTTCTTCCAGGTAATTTCTACTTATTTCATGCAAACCTCTAGAAAAAATCCTGGCTTTATCAGCTTTCTATTTACTTGTATTTAATTTTGTCTTTGAACAGTAATATTTTCATCCAGCTGCAGCCAGCATTTTCATAGTATCCTATAATTTTGGATTCTTGACTTTATTCATTTTTAGTATGTTGAACAATAACATCTAAGTCCATTCTGAAGAGTTTCAGGAATGACACTTAAAATTAGCCAATTCAGAAAGCCCAATCTGTTTCTTTACATCCTCAGTTGATGCAACTACTCATAACTTCATGACTACAAAACAGCTAAATCAAATCTCTAAGGAGTGAACCTCAAAAGACTCTCCCTTCAACCAAAAAAGCAAAGACAGAAACTCTGTGTTCCTAAATTTCTCAAATTTTAGTTCATATTACATTTTCATACCTTGCTTATATAACCACATCACAAAAATACCATCTAGTATTTCAGGTCCTCTGCATAGCTAACTCAAGTTCCTTCCTTATATGTATGGATTTACACTTGGCCCTGTGGCTACCAGCTTCTTACCTCTTAGAGCCATTTTCTTCCAGATACATGTCCCAGATATACTAAACCATTTTGGCTGTATCACCTCGCTTTGTGTGCTGTACTTCATAACATTTATTAAAATACTTCTGCCTTGCATGTGCTTTGATCTCCACTTTATTTGTCACTAAATTCCATTTCTCCTTCAACTCTGGCTTTCAATTTCAACATTTCATCTTCTTCATCCAGCCTTTCTTCCACCTTTATTTCCAAATGTAAGTTTTAATTAAGTGTATATCAGTATTACCCATGGAGGAAAGACTGATTTCCACAGCATATACATCTCTCTTTATTATTATTGTACTGAATATATCAGTGTTTAATAATAGCTCATATATTAGTTCAAAGATGGGCAAAGTGATCCTGACAAAGAGCTGTGATCTAAATATTAACTATTTTTTACTCACTTCATGGTATTAATTTCCATGGTCACTAACACATGAAGAATTTTAGACTCCCAGAGCATCACTACACAGCTGATCTTCTATTAAAATAGCTAGCATAGGGTGAACAGACAGCTGAAAATACAGAGTCAGGATTAAATTTGTTAACAGTTGTTAATAGAATGGAAAATTGTTTTGCTCTGACATCCTTCTAAGTTATGTCAGGATGTATATCCCAAAACTCCCTTGCCCTGTTTATTCTTTTACATCATCTATTCTGTCTGTGACCTTTACTGACATGATTAATACTAATGTTAAAAATCCATGTTCTCATGTATTATGAAAGCCAAGCCCTTTGATTTCCACAGGAAGTTCTCACAGTGATTAGAGACTGACAATAAGTCAAGGAAGAAGTACTCAAAATAAGTCTTCATTACACTTTTTATTTATGAGCAAATTATTTAAATTCTTTGATCTCTCAGTGACTCATCTCTAGTAAATGTAATTTTTTGCAGTTGTCTAAATTATAAAATCTGTAGGAGCAGGAAATTATACAGAGGAACATTATTATACATAATGTGGGGCAAAGATCTTCAGTACATGCAAATCTGTAATTCCACTGGATAAAATGAAATTTAATGATTTATAAAGTTATAATGATCAGTGTCTTAGACTTCCTGACTTTTGCCAGGACTTTTGAAGTGACTCATGGAAATAAAGATTTTCATTAAACTACAATCATAAATCAGTTTGTTAACATACTGTTCCAAGATCAGAGAAAGCACAGAGTGAGCAAATACTTGCCATTTGGAAAAAATTAAATGACACTTTTTGTTGTTGTTGTTCTACGTGATGCTTAGCACTTTCTAATGTTCTGAAAAAAGATAATACATACTAGATGAGAATGTGTGGGGCTGAAGAGCTGTCAGTTTGTATTATATAGCAGGGAAGAATTTCACCATACTGACAAGATTAATGTTGACTATTTAGAAGGCCACATATCTAAATTAGATACAACGAGACTGGGACACATCCAATACCTTTCTCCAAGGACAGTGGAGAAGTATATCAAAATTCACTCACCAACTGGTAAGTATAACAAACATAAAAAAGGAGGAGGGACTGTAATGTAGCCAGACATGTACAAATGCACCAGTATAAGCTTCAAAAATACCTATCAAGGCCTCAAAGCACAATAAAGTATAGAAGAACCAATATACAGAAGGCTTAGCTAACCACCAGGCATGTAAAAAGACTAAGCTAAATTTTGATGCAGGTCAAGCAAACCAAGGACATGATGTCGGGCTTTCATATCTTATGTAAATGCTCTAGTGAGTAAGCTATTACTGTACCTCTGAAGAACTTCACACTGAAGATTAGGAAAGTTCTTTGTATTTTATCTAGGATTTAGGAAATTAATTTAAGAGCTACAGGGGAAAAAAAAATTTAAAAAATTTWAAAA
The DNA here is from genome assembly GCA_035582835.1 of Phoebastria nigripes. NCBI lineage: Eukaryota > Metazoa > Chordata > Aves > Procellariiformes > Diomedeidae > Phoebastria > Phoebastria nigripes. The sequence continues at coordinate 226,225 of JAYKAV010002865.1, read as the reverse complement.
AAAAATCATTCTTCCCTACTCTAGTAATAGTTTAATGGAACCACTATTCTGAAAAAGTATTCATAAAGCCAACAGTCACTGCTCCACTTGTCTCCTTTCACGCCTATAAAATGTATACACTGAAGAGATCTCATCCCTTTACAAAAAGAAAGCAATAGCTTTTGCACTTATAGAAAAGGGCTTGTTCTAGGACTTGTATTAGAATTTAAGCAGAACACATTACTGCCTTTACAGAGACGTCAAGTACTTAACAACAACAACAAAAGAATGGGGAGAACAACCTGTGGTTGGACTTAAGATATTTCCTGAATTAATTAATCTCCTATTCTTTAAAGGGATAAATARAAAATGCAGGGTATGACAAAGCTATCCTCAACATGAAGATACCAAGAGCACAGATGTGTATTAAACTTAGTGAACGAGACAGGTTCAATGCCCAACTGCACTTTGGTCCACCTTTCCTTGTACCACTGAAGGCATAGGCATGTAAACTAAGTTGCCCTTTCTTCCTACAGGAAGAAAAAAATATATAACCACATTTTTTTCTATTTGTAAATCCTTTGGAGACTCTGCTGTAGTGAGGACCAGATAAGCAGAAGCTTCTTTGTCTTTTGTGACCAGAACTTCAATGGTTAAGGCTACAAATTGCCTTCTTACAGTCAAAATGAACAGATACCACTTAGAATTAATAAAGACATTGCAATACAAAAGCAGCTAATACAGAAGTAAGAGCAGGCAAATGGGCTGTTTTCATTTAAAAAAAAAATAATCTAATTCTTTCTGTGCAAGTCTTACGTAGCTTGTACGCTTCCAGCAGCCCAGGCCATTAATATAAGTTCAAGCAGCCCAACAGCAGCAGGCACATCTCCAAGTTTCTAGTGGATTTCCAAATACCCTCGGTTTGGAGGTACTCCACATTTTTGAAGCAGTCTGGCTTAGCGCTAATCTAGAATAAAAAGAAAATCCCTTACAACCGCATAATCCATTTGATACCCTGGATTCCTCTCAATGTAAAATGTAGCTTAGTGAATGAATTCCATAGCCCCATGGAAGGTTATACTCCAGCCTGACATATGGTTGATAAAAAACAGAGCTTATCTTTATTGGAATGACTGCCAGAATTTTACTCAAGGGCATATATATTTTGACAAAATCTTGATTCAGAGTACCAGACACTTCTGCATTAAGAATGATATTATTTATTCTACTCAGAGATTAAGACAAGGCACAACATTTTGTAACAGGTAATGGTTACAGACTAATTTGGGAGGAGGAAGTAGAGGGGTATAGATTTTCTTTATTAAAAAGCTCTGGAGAAACAAGTATTTTCTTAGCTTAGCATTTAGTACCTTGTCACTTGCATAAATGGTAATCTCCTGCAATTTGATAAATATACTACTAGTTTTTTGGAAAAAAATCCTTATTTTTTGTCACCTGAAATTCCTGCAGCAGCACTTCTCAGCAGATTTCAAGGGAGTCGGAATTAAAAGGAAGGAAATGTTACAATGCACGAAACCTGAAATTATTCTCTCTAGGTCCATACACTAAGCAACATTATCACATGAAAAAAAACTTAAGAAGAGAACACATTTGATTACAGCTACTGAACCCAATACTCAAGCATTTTCCCTCAGGCAATAAACCTAATCACAAGGCAATGTTAGCACGCACAAAGAGTTCCTAAAGTATAACAAAAACTTGTTTACTAGAGGTAAATGAGAACAAAATCTAACAGCTTAAGAATTTCTACAGGTTCTACCCTATTCTAGCATATAATTTAAAAATGAAATTTCTCAGTTTTTGAACAGCTGCTGTGATTAAATAAAATAAATTAATTCTCAACTTTTGAATGTTATTATTCTCAAATCAGCAGTCAAATAAACATTCCATTTTAAAAGTATATTTTAGATTAGGAATATATGGGTTGATAACAATAGTAATCAAAACTGACATGTTTTCAAAGTGTTTTCACTTCAGTAGGAACATGACTTTTTGTCATAATACCACTATGACAGTACAGTTTTCACTAAATCTGTAACATATGCAGAGTAACTAAATGGTAACATGTACCAAAGACAGATGGCTAAATGGTCGTATTTTTCTCTAGTTATTCATGAAGTATATATATTCTAGCTACATGTGTGCGCATTTTATCACATTTAGCCATCCACAGAAATAGACATCTTAACACAAATTTTGAATATTAAAGAACCGGAATTCAGGTGGAGTATACTAAATGCAGGCGATCGTCTTCTCTGAGAATTTCTCTCCAAGGGCTACCAAAATATCAACTGAAAAATGTGCATAATGAGCACTTAGAAGTTATCAGTAACTGCTATCAAAATTAGAGTTAAAAGCTAGCACTTTCTTCATGGTCAAAAGTTTTCAGAGACTAGGCAAAAGAGGACCTGTTTCGTACTAAACCATTTACTCCTACAGGCAGTAAATCAATCTACCACAGTAAATTGATAAAACTAACTCTTTAATATTTTCAAGACTCATGACTTACAAAAGATGAATAGAGAAGTCATTTAGAAAATGTGTAAATAAGTAGCCGATTCTGTTTTCTGTATTATTGGTATGTTATGTAATCTTCAGGAGACACATACACTTAGTGAATATTTCCACAATGCATGAAATCTGTGTGTTGGAACAGCCTTTAATATGTTGTGACCAACATGAAAGCCACTCATGGTAAAAGGCATCTTATTAAAGTGCAAGAGTTGGTCCAAGGGTGGCATCACATAATTCAGCCAGCTCTTGTTACTATGAAGGTGGCAGTAGAAACACTGTTTGAGATATCTTGGAACAAGCAATCTTGGCACAAGGGATCTAGGTGAAATTTGTCCATCTGAACATGGAAGTACCCAGCAGTTCATTTTACCTACCACATGCAAACTGACTACATAATCCTGGAATAACATTACAATCATAGAACAGACAGCAAGAACCACACAYTTGTAAGTTGCCAGAAACTAGCAGTGTACCCCAGGGGTCAATACTGGGTCCAACTCTGTTCAACACCTTCATTCATGATCTAGATGATGGGACAGAGTGTACACTCAGCAAGTTTGCAGATGACACAAAACTGGGAGGAGTGGCTGATACACCAGAGGGTTGTGCTGCCATCCAGGGGGACCTTGAAGCTGGAGAAATGGGCTGACAGGAACCTCATGAAGTTCAGCAAGGGGAAGAGCTAAGTCCTGCTGGGAAAGAATAACCCCATACACCAGTACACGCTACAGGGTGACTGGCTGGAAAGCAGATGTGCAGAAAAGGACTTGGTGGTCCTGGTGGACACGAAGTTGAACGTGAGCCAGCAGTGCACCCTTACAGCAAAAAAGGCCAACAGCATCCTTTGCTGCATTAGGAAGAGTATTGCCACCAGGTCAAGGGAGGTGATCCTTCCTCTCTGCTCAGCACTGGTGAGGCCACACCTAGAGAACTGGGTCCAGTTCTGGAGCATCTTTCCTATGAGAGGAGGCTTAAACAGCTGGGACAGTTTAGCTTACAGAAGAGAATGCTGGGGGTGGATCTTATGAATGTCTACAAATATCTGACAGAAGGAAGTAAAGAAGATAGAGCCAGGCTCTTTTCAGTGGTGCACAGTGACAGGACCAGAGGCAATGGGCACAAACTGCAACACAGGAGGTTCTGCCTGAATATCAGGAAAAACTAAAAACTTTTTCACTGTGAGGGTGACCGAGCACTGGCACAGGTTGCCCAGAGAGGTTGAAGACTCTCCATCCTTGGAGATAATCAAAAGCCATCTGGACATGGTCCTGGGCAACTGGCTGTAGGTGACCCTGTTCAGGCAGGAGGTTTGGACCAGATGACCACCTCAGCCCTGCTGTGATTCTGTGATTCAGTTTTTTATGCCGTTCTTCATAACCTTTCTATCAGGTAGGAAAAACAAAACAAAACCTATTTGTCTCCTTATTCCTACCAAGGACTGATAATTAATATGACTTGCTTTTTTTACTGTGTACTAAAACTGGAGTTTATAAAACAGAAGACAATGATTCCTAATAAATTAAGTAACAAAAATATGGGAATGTTTTTGTTGTGTATCCTGTGTTCTGAGGGACTGCAGAGGCAAATGTAGATGGAAAAAAATGGAAGATTTAAAATACAATGTAATGAGACTTACTAAGGTGTGTGTGGCAGGACAAGAGTTTGTTAACAACATTTTGGAAAGCATTAAAGATATGGCTGGAAAGGCAACACAGTATCAACATCTACAGTGAGTAAGTTTTTATATCCTATATCATGGGATAAGCAAGATAAAAATTTCATTTTTACCTCAATTTATTAATGTAACTAACTGGTGGTGAACTGGGACACAGACAATGTTACATTTAAAAGAACAAATAATGTCTCTATCATATGAAACAATATGAAAACTTTTACGGTACTCTATGTATTCTCCATGTATTTTGTGCAACTTGCTTCTCAATTCCTAAATTCAAATACATGAACTTGGGGAACTTAAGTGGATTTTCAAAATGAAAATGTCCTGCCTCATCTCATTCTCCTGAAGAAACTGGCCGCTCATGGCTTGCACAGCTGTACTGTTCACTGGGTAAAAAACTGGCTGGATGGCCAGGCCCAAAGAGCTGTGGTAAATGGAGTTAAATCCAGTTGGGGGCCGGTCACAAGTGGTGTTCTCCAGGGCTCAGTACTGGGGCCGGTTCTGTTTAATATCTTTATCAGTGATCTGGATGAGGGGATCGAGTGCTCCCTCAGTAAGTTTGCAGACAACACCAAGCTGGGTGGGAGTGTTGATCTGCTTGAGGGTAGGAAGGCTCTGCAGAGGGACCTGGACAGGCTGGATCAATGCAACAAGGCCAACCGTATGAGATTCAACAAGGCCAAGTGCCGGGTCCTGCACTTGGGTCACAACAACCTCATAGAACACTACAGGCTTGGGGAAGAGTGGCTGGAAAGCTGCCTGGCAGAAAAGGACCTGGGGGTGCTGGTTGACAGCTGGCTGAATATGARCCRGCAGTGTGCYCAGGTGGCCAAGGCGGCCAACAGCATCCTGGCCTGTATCAGAAATAGTGTGGCCAGTAGGACTAGGGAAGTGATTGTCCCCCTGTACTCAGCATTGGTGAGGCCGCACCTCGACTACTGTGTTCAGTTTTGGGCCCCTCACTACAAGAAACACATTGAGGTGCTGGAGTGTGTCCAAAGAAGCTGGTGAAGGGTCTAGAGCACAAGTCTTATGAGGAGCGGCTGAGGGAACTGGGATTGTTTAGCCTGGAGAAAAGGAGGCTCAGGGGAGACCTTGTCACTCTCTACAACTACCTGAAAGGAGGTTGTTGCAAGGTGGGTGTCGGTCTCTTCTCCCAAGTAACAAGTGATAGGACAAGAGGAAACGGCCTCAAGTTGCGCTAGGGGAGGTTTAGATTGCATATTAGGAAAAATTTCTTCACTGAAAGGGTTGTCAAGCATTGGCACAGGCTGCCCAGGGAAGTGGTTGAGTCCCCATCCCTGGAGGTATTTAAAAGATGTGTAGATGTGGTGCTTGGGGACATGGCTTAGTGGTAGACTTGGCAGTGTTAGGTTTATTGTTGGACTCAATGATCTTAAAGGTCTTTTCCAACCTAAATGATTCTATGATTCTATCTGGGCTAAAGCTCCACCAGCAACATAGGACACTTGACATCAGTTTGTATGAAACTTTGCTTCAGTCAAAGAGCACACAGATAGTGCTAGGGACTTAATGTTTGACAAGAATGAGCTATTCAGAGGTATATAAAAGGAATATAGGAAAAAATTACACATGGATGGCAATAAAGGAATACAAGGAAAAAAATACCAAAATAATGCCATGGGGGAGCTCCTTGACCTAATGGGACATAATCAGAACAAAAAAAAATTTCCTTCATTTATCACAGAATCCTGATGTTGCAACAACTCAGTTAACCTCAAAGTTAGAGAGAAAATTGGCATAAATGCATCCATTTAAGAGTAATCATCATCAAAGTCAATTATGCATCACTTAACAAATCAAAGTTCCTTGAGCATTATGATTTAGTCCAAATTAATCTTACGGACTGAACACTAGCAGATCTTCTTCATTAAAATCCTAACAAGGCCAGCTTAATTGAGAACACCAGCATATTGTTCCTCTTCAATGGTAACATATTTCACAGAGAAGTAATAAATGGTTTCTCCCACCAGCGTGAGCTACTGAAAGAAAATATATCCTCTTTATTTTAGGATCTGGGCTCTCTTTTGGCATCCCTACTCACTATGCTTGTGGAGGAAGCTTCGGTCAGCAAGACTATGAAGGTGAAATTGTCTCCAGCTTTTCCTTAAAGTAAGCAAACCAGGAGGATTTCCAGCTGGTAAAGCAGCACAACATTAAAATGCTATTAGAACAATATTAGTTGTCCAATCTGCTGGGACAGATTAAAAACAAAAGATCTAGAAACAACACTCTTCCTGCTTATTGTGTCCTTCCAAGGCAGGGCAGGAAGCTAACAGGAGCGTCCTTGGACTGAATGGGCTTCCCAAGGTGGCTGCATTTCCCCTTTCCTCCAAACGGTTCTACATGACCTTGGACACTGTAGGAAAYAGGAAAACTCCCTTTTGACCCATGACAGGTTTAAACAAATCACATGGTTAGCAGCAGGGAATAGGGGGTGGAGCAGGGGGAGACACCAAACAAAAGACAAAAAAGACCTTATCTGCCATAATGTTCATTTGACACATTTATTTCATTCCATACAGCCCATCCACCCATTCACAAACATTCAGTTGAATCTGTGGCCGCTCCACACTCATCAACAGCCCCGCACCACTTTAATAGTGGCAACACTAGTCTGTTTTAAAGTCACAGAATTACAGAATATTTGAGATCGGAAGGGACCTCTTGAGATCATCTACTCCAACTGAACTGCTCAAGCATGGTCAGCTAGAGGAGTTTGCCCAGTACCATGTCCAGTCAGGTTTTGAATACCTCCAATGATGGAGACTCCACAACTCTCTAGGCATCCTATGCCACTGTTCAACCATCCTCACAGTCACAATATGAGATAAGTATGATAGATTTAGCAAGGGAATATGGATAACACCATTACACTAGGGTGCCTAACTAGAACTCCCTAACCTAAAAAATAGCTAAAATCAGTGAAAAACTTAAGATGATTGAGTTCTCAGCTGTGGCGTTCAAATACACTTCTTCCATTCCCTTTCTGCTTTACTTTCTCTCCAGAATTGATTTACTGTTGTCTTTATCCTCGTGTCATAAAGATTAATCCAAATAGAAATCTTAAAATGGTTCCCCGTCAAAAAAATCATTATTTAAAACATTGGTATGATTCTTTATGTTCTTGCCCATGGATTACTTGTAAAGATAATGACTTAATTTTGTTAGGAACTCTTCTTCACCAAACTTCCTTTCTTTGTCTCCTATCTGCTCAACACTGCAGCAAAATATTCCCATACCAAAGGTATAGAAAATGGAAATCATAAGAGGCAAAAAGAGATATAGACAAATAATATGTATGCTAGAACAAGTTTATTTTATAACAAGAACACTTAAAAAAATATCCACCAGTGCCATACACCCCCAGAGGTCAATTTAATGATGTATAAGAGATATATTATCTGTTTTGATTTTCTTTGGTTGGAGAAAATAAACTCATTTCCAGTTAATGATTGCTGCCACTTTTTTGCTTTGTAATCCCTAGCTTCAAGAAGCCATCTCATTATCTGTTTGAGAACACAAATGCTTGAAAAACAGCAACTTTCATTCTTGCAGCAGTTCATGTGCAGAATAATTCAAACAATCATCTTAGATTCTTTAACCACTTCAGCATCATTTTAAGGAAGAGCTGTTATTAGTAATCCCAGGCAAGAGATGCAGAGTACATCCCATGATTAACTCAGATTTATTGGACAGAAGGTAAGTGACATTATAGCTTAAGAGTTGAAATTTAGGCAATGTCTTTATTGAAAACTTCTGAACATAAAATAAGCCCAAGGGTGTAACATAAGGGGAATAATAAAGCATGTATTCACAGCAATGCATACGATTGTATTTCCTACTGTTTTGTATTATTGGTTCACTGTAGCTGAAACACTGCAACAAATTTATTTAAGAGGAGTGTTCATTGATGTATTTTATTCGCCTTTTGTGTGATACACAAATGTCACCATTACCTTCTATCTGCTTTTGTGTAATCTAGGCTTCCTGTTGACCTGAAATATTTCCGAAGTGAAAAAAGTTTTCTGCCTCCAGTTGATACTGAGGATGTCATTCCCTGATGACAGGCATTTCACAGATATCACAGTTGTCAATAGTAAAAACTAGAATACTTTGGGAACACTTCAGCGGAAAATTATTTCTTCACAAAGATCTGACATACCCTTTAAGGGCTCAAGAAAGTAACTACTGGGCCCAGCCTAAACGCCTATGGAGGTAATGAACAACTTTTCAGTGACCTCAACAGGCTCTTGGGCTGAGGTCTATGATTAGTCTGACATGCTTTCTTTGGAGAGCTATTAACAGTGTTCAACACACATAAAAATTTAAAGGGTAAAGGGGAAGAGTCATTTAACATACTTTACACTATAGGGGTGAGTGGGGCCCCAGCACCCAATGCTATCCAGTGAACACCTTATTCTCTGACAATAAAAGCTTTTTTTTTATCTACAGTCATGACAGAGGGTTTGGTTGTTTGGGGTTTTTTCCAATAAATCCTGTGATGGGGGCCAAAATCAAATGCTTTATGTGTTGAGGTTTGGTAGGGTTATATAAAATTGTCCTGATAACCCAGTTCAGGGTTATCAGGTTCAGGGTTTCCCCAGAAAATACACAGTCAGGAAATGCAGAATGTTTCCTATAGCAATAGTAACTGTGCTACACATCTTTTACTGAATGTCTACCTTCTTGATTTTCCTTTTAAATGCCACACACTTGCAAAGCATTCAGCCTACACTCAATGGCATATCTGAGTGCCAGCATTTGCCACTGGGTGAAAGTCTCCACAGGCTGGCAGATCAAAGCTGCTCTAAGAGTAGTTTCCTCTGGAGAAAAAAAAAAGGAAAAAAAAAAAAAAAAAAAAAAAANGCTGGATTGACCTATAGAATCACAGAACAGTTTGGGTTGGAAGGGACCTTTAAAGGCCATCTAGTCCAACCCCCCTGCCATGGGCAGGGACATCTTCCACTAGATCAGGTTGCTCAGAGCCCCATCCTACCTGACCTTGAATGTTTCCAGGGATGGGGCATCTACCACCTCTCTGGGCAACCTGTTCCAGTGCTTCATCACCCTCAGCGTAAAAAATGTCTTCCTTATAGCTAGTCTGAATCTACCCTCTTTTAGTTTAAAGCCAYTCCCCCTTGTCCTGTCGCAACAGGCCCTGCTAAAAAGTTTGTCCCCATCTTTCCTGAAAGCCCCCTTGAAGTCTTTAAAGGCCGCAATAAGGTCTCCCCGAGGCCTTCTCTTCTCCAGGCTGAATAACCCCAACTCTCTCAGCCTTTCCTCATAGGAGAGATGTTCCATCCCCCTGATCATTTTTGTGGCCCCTCTCTGGACCTGCTCCAACAGGTCCATGTCTTTCCTATGCTGAGGGCTCCAGAGCTGGACGCAGTTCTCMAGGTGGGGTCTCACCAGAGCAGAGCAGAGGGGCAGAATCACCTCCCTCGACCTGCTGGCCACGCTTCTTTGGATGCAGCCCGGGATACAGTTGGCCTTCTGGGCTGCAAGTGCACATTGCTGGCTCATGTCCAGCTTYTCATCCACCAGTACCCCCAAGTCSTTCTATGCAGGGCTGCTCTCAATCCCTTCATCGCCCAGCCTGTATTGATACTGGGGGTTGCCCCGACCCAGGTGCAGAACCTTGCACTTGGCCTTGTTGAACCTCATGAGGTTCACAGGGGCCCACTTCTGCAGCTTGTCCAGGTCCCTCTGGATGGCATCCCATCCCTCAGGCATGTTGACCRCACCACTTAGCTTGGTGTCGTCTGCAAACTTGCTGAGGGTGCACTCAACCCCACTGTCTATGTCACTGATGAAGATATTAAACACTACCGGTCCCAATACGGACCCCTGCGGGACGCCACTCGTCAACGATCTCCATCTGGACATTGAGGTGTTGACCACTACATTCTGGATGTGACCATCCAGCCAATTCCTTTTCCACTGAACAGTCCACCCATCAAATCCATCTCTCTCCAATTTAGAGAGAAGGATGTTGTGGGGGACCGTGTCAAAGGCCTTACAGAAGTCCAAATAGACGACATCTGTAGCCCTTCCCTTGTCCACTGATGTAGTCACTCCATCACAGAAGGCCACTAGGTTGGTCAGGCAAGACTTGCCCCTGGTGAAGCCATGCTGGCTGTCTTGAATCACCTCCCTGTCCCCCATGTGCCTTAGCATAGCTTCCAGGAGGATCTGTTCCATGATCTTCCCAGGCACAGAGGTGAGGCTGACAGGTCAGTAGTTCCCAGGGTCCTCCTTTGTACCCTTTTTAAAAATGGGTGCAATGTTTCCCTTTTTCCAGTCACCGAGGACTTTACCTGACTGCTATGCCTTTTCAAATATCATGGAGAGTGGCTTGGCAACTACATCAGCCAATTCCCTCAGGACTCTGGGATGCATCTCGTCAGGTCCCATAGACTTATGTATGTTCAATTTCCTCAGGTCATCATGAACCTGATCTTCTCTTACAGTTGGAGGGACTTTGCTCCCCCAGTCCCTGCCTTGCGGTCCATCCACTTGAGAGGTGTGGGAAGAGATTACCAGTGAAGACCGAGGCAAAAAGTTGTTGAGTACTGAATAGAGATCTGGTCTAATCCTAAAACATGTATCAAAAATACTGAAGATACATGCTATAGATGAACTAATATTAATTATATGGCAAGCTGTTTCTGTCACCCTTGAGGATAACTCTAAGCATGATTAAAAATTCCATTCAAAGGAGGGTCATGTTACATATTACACCCAGTTTGCCAGATCTTAAAACTCATCATGCCAGTAAAAATTTATTGAATGGAATAGAAAAGAAGCAAATTCATCCCACCTATTCTAGCACTTCCATTCAGAAACATTTAAAAACAAAGTTAATAATTCATCCATCCAGGCTGTACTGCTTTTCTAAATGTGAAGTTTTTGCCAGACATGGCACAAATTTATACAGCAAGACAACAAAACACTCACCTAAAACTACATGATAGGATACAAAAGCCACAGACACCAGGCTAGTTATAGCACTGTTCTTTCGCAAGTTCTCACCAAATGAACACCTTGACTGTCATATTCAGGCTTTGCTTTCTTACAAAGGGAAATTCCACACTTCCCCGCTACTCTCAGGCCAGCACCAGGACAGGACCTTCAGCAAATCAGCCCAAAGTAACTCAGTAGCTCTAACAACAACCTAAAGGGACAGTAGGTCTCCATAATGAGACCTTAAAGAGCTACTGATATGCGTTTGGGGTTTTTTTGCCAAAAAGACACAAGAAGAGTGCAAGACAAGACAAAAGATAGACAGAACTTACAAGAGCAGGTTTAGAGTCTTGTGTGCATATTTGCTTAGTATGCATTCTTTATCTTTAGTTTAGACACATCTGATTTATGCCTCACCTCCGAAATGGGGAGAAACAGACTGCACTATTTGAAATATATTCCTTGTAAGTGTAACTACCTAGTCTGTCAGCATTTTTTCCAGTGATGGCGTTTCCTTACTCAGCCATACCTATTCCCTTTTGTTATACTTCTGACACATTAAATCTTTTCTGATACTCAGTTGAAGACAGGTAACTCCTCCAACCAATTCCTGACCTATCTATTTGTATTTGAAGTTCTTCTTAAGCTTTCGAGTCTCCTTTAATTTAATTCTATGCATTGCTGACTACTTTAATGGAGAATTAAAGGCAGAAACAATCACATTCTTAGAATTATTCCCAGATATTTTCCAACATTGTCCCAAACAGATTTACATATTTTTCAAAGACGAATTGTTTTCTCTTGTTAGGATTAGGCATAGGTAGCATTTCATAAAGTAAAAAGATAGTTATAAAAGTTAAATTAGGTAGTACTATGGTAGCTAGAGGAGCTACCAATAAAATCCTAAGGTCCCAATGCTATAATAGCAAGTATTGAATTAAATTTAAAGTATTAGTTGTTTCAATAGGACAGAAATGACAGGCTATAGGGAGACAAGTAAAAACCCAAAAGTGACATATATCTTTTTGATAGGAAAAAGTTTGCTCTCTGGCCCAAGAAAAATACAAAATTCTTATAAGGAGTTTTGAACTTGAATGAGAAATACCAGAAGCTCAAGAGAAAGATTTACCTTGGATTCTCCTCCTTGGAACATATTTGGAGGAGAATAATCTGCATCACAAATAATAAGTGGAGAAAAACACATCTGAACAGGCTAGTGCAAAGGATATGTATTTTCAGGTATATTCACTTAGATGGCAGAGAAACAGACCCAACAAACACATTGATAAATGTCTGGTATAGATGTAAACATCCTTTAAAAAAACAAAGCAAAATAGTTGTTGTTTCCTGTCCTGCCCCTCTCCCCCTCAAGGTCTCAGAAGCAAAAAATTACAGTTTGCTAGGAAAATGTAGATGTCGTTCCTTGTCAGATTTGTATAACAACTTCTGTATAACAACAACAACAAGATATCAGCAGCTTTTTATATAATATCAAATCACAATGTAAAAGCAGGACTCCTGCAGGTTGTATACCCTGATAAACAATACAGATGGCAGAAGCAGGCAGCTAGCAACAGTAAAGTCTACAGTATTCCAGGCTAGAGTGGCAAATGACAGTAATTACCATTGTAGCTGAAAGACCGAGAGATGGGAGTTCAACAGTCGGTGTGAGATGTAGAACACTGTTCTCACTGAAACCAGCTGACAGGTCTAATGAAGGACTTCAACACATACATCCCCCTTTTAAGGCACCCTGATTCCTTCCATCCATGGCATTTGCATGTGGTATAGGAAAAAATCTATAGTATTGGAATGAGTAGTTACCCCACAAAAGGAGGGGGAAAACAGCTTACCAGCTAACTACTCGCAAAATCACAGAAACAGAGAGGCAAGATAAAATTTAAACCAGGGAGAAGCCTGAACAATGCAATCAGAATTAGTTTCAAGGAAACAGACCTATGAAGTGGTCAGCTTTTTGACAAAAGCTGTTTGTTTGTTTGTTTTTTAAGAAAGAGGAGTCAGGAAAGCCTGAAGATCTAAAGGTATAAGGAAAGAGGCTATAGAAACGGCCCACAGTGAAAAACACTTTGTGAGAAGTTTCCAGGAAACAACCTCTCTTAACTATATTAATTGTATCTATAATACTACTCTGAATGTAACAGAAACCTGTATTTCTTTTGAACTGCAAGTTAGTGTGACATCTGAACTTACAATAAAAGGCATGAAAATAAAAATTTAATCATACTGAACACAGATATGACCATATCATACACAGTGTTTAATAACAGCAGGAATGAGAAAGATGTAAATGGAAAACAAGGTAATTCCATAACTGCTGAAGAAAAATAAGCCTATTATCTAATATTCTATAACAAGAATAATTAGTTACATATCTAGTTTGACATATCTAGATTTTATTGAAAAATACTTTATGTCAAATAGGAGTCTATGAAAAAGACTAGAAAATAAGTAGCAAGAAATAAATAAATAAAAAAGATAAACAAACAATAACTTGTCTTTTCTTTCACAAGTAGGCAAATTCCAGAAATAAAATAAGAAATAATGTTGGCACTATTGAAAAATAAGACAGTAGTAGAACAACAACCACAGTTTTGTGTTATGACTCTGAAGATGCTCAAAGAAACTCTAAATCAATAGCCTAAAATTAGTATAAAACTATGTGGGAAAAAGTTACATACTGGCTCTTAATTATTGTTCTGTTTTTATGGAAGTACTACTATTACTGAACATGAATGTGGAGGATAGGGGAAAAATGACAGAGGACATGAATTGTAGTAATTACGGATAACGAAACAACTCAGAACTACTCCAAATTGGAATGTTTTGTAGAAAATTGATCTTATATCTACAGCCAAGTAGATCTGTGGAAAGAGATACTAAGAGTGTCAAAGGAGTATTCTGAAAGGGACAAAAAAGTAACAAACCTGGATCCTTCTGGGGACCTACTGAATTATGGGACAGGATTCTTAAAATGTTGTCTCAAATACTAACAGGAAACTTAAAACAAATTTTAAAGTAAGACTATGAAATCACCACTGTTAATGAGTATAGTTATCCTACTTTTATAAACATTGAGGGAAAAATTCTAAACAAGAAGCCATAGGTGAGGAGTAGCTTTGACACGAGTTGAACTCAGCTACAAGGCAACATACATGTATACAATGACATAATATGGGAGCAAGGCAATTCTTTTCCATGAAGATGCTCCTTGTTACTTCTTGTTATTGTTAAATAAGGTAGACCCACAGAAAAGACCCAAAGGAGTTTCTTCAAAGGAGAAAAGAARTGCTTGCATCTAAATACTGCAAAACAGAGCTATTGGGAAGAACCAGAAATCAGACAGCGTAAGTCAAGATATCTGAGCAGAACCAATAAAAGACAATGTCTTGGAAAACTACAAAAGAGACAAAGTTCTGTCAGCATATACTTCTTTTTTTTTTCAGTAAAAGATTTTGTAAGGTTAATAAGACCACGCAGATAAGCATTAAAAATAGAAAAGCCCGATCAGAAAAAAGTTGCTTCTCTATTCCTCAGAAACAACTAACATGAATGCTGCTTTGAATAGTTATGGTTGTCTTAACATTGGAAGAAGAGGGACCACACTTTGAAAGGTCTGGAAAGCTTAGCATATACACGTAAGCATGAGGAAGTCTCAGAAATTTATGCAGTGGGGCCTTTCCTGAGAAGTTTTACCTTTTCTGGTTTGTAGTCATTGATACCGCAGTGTCCTTAAACTCCTGGCTCTTGGTCCTCCAATAACAAAGATTTTCCTATAAACAATTTTATAATTTATATTTTCAAACTTCTTTAGAGTATGGGCAAGGCACTCAGATTTACCAAGTTCCATCAGACTTGAGTGAATAACCTGTGAGCTCTGCCTCAGACAGAGGAAACATCCTAACTTGATGTTTTTCTAGCCCCTCTCCAACACAGTGATGATAAGGCGGCTTCTGATGCAATAAACTGGGTGGGAAAAGTTATTGTCATTATGACTTCTTAATGATGAACTCACACAACTAGTTGTCCAAGTAGTGTCGAGATATGAATTGCAGGACTGATCTGCATCAATTAGCTCTACAACTCAATAGGTAATACCTGGTAAGACTTGGCCTATTTCTTTATCAGCATGCTTGAATCTCTAGTTCCTAAATGTTACAAATTAGGGACAATTAAAAACTTCTCCAAAATTCAATGATTTCCTGAACCAAAAATACTTCTTTCAGCAAAAGTGATAATTTTTTATCAGGTACTGCAGAGAGAAGAAATAAGTACAGGGTAGGTATCCAACAGTAAGATTATAAAGCAAGTTGAAACTTGTCATACCCTTGACTACCAGAGCTAGAACTTGTAAACTGAAGCTGAGACAGATGCTTTTGAAATGTTATGTTTAGTATCTTAACTTTCTTTCACTAATGCAAAGTAATTCTTCCTTCACTGATCAYTTTCACATATGGGAATTTATCCTTACCATAACTACAAAGCTTTTAGTACTTCATGCATGAGCTCACAGCACTATTGACACAGTTTTTGCAATGAAATATCCAAAAGCAGTCATCGCAAAGTGCTCTTGCATAACTATTAATACTACATATCCTACATCGCCCATTTTCTCCAGGTGCATTCTATTTGTTTCCTCCAAATAGTCCACATTTATAGCCATACACAAAAACCTCACAAAAACTTTTATGAGCTTTTTAAAAGAAGTTATATTTTATCCTTTCCTGCCAAAGCTTTTAAGCTGCTTGTTTTTATCTCTTGTATGTGCCACTTATAAGCGCTAATTTTATAATTTTTTCAGGGAAATTTACTGAGCAACGTCCAATTTAAGGAGTAAGCTTTGCTGTCTGCAGGAGATCATAGCACATTGAGCTGGAAAACAGGAAAGGCAGAGATATCTCCTACTCAACCAGGGAGGAAAAAAAAAAACAGAACCAAAACTATTTAATCTGGACAGTACATAGTGTATCATTAGTACCCCCTTTTGCTTTAAAAAAGATTATTGAGTTTACCTGCGTAGATACAATAGGTATCAGCTGCTTTTTCTTCTAAATGCCTTATCACATGCATATGAACACTGCCACCAACATTTCTGTTTAGAGACTAGCAGTTTAACATCCCAAATCCTTGTGCATCACAGGAATAGACTGAAATCAGACTTGTTTAGTAGGCGCTCATTTCTAATAGTGGTAGAGACTGGCTGCTGAACCCCAGGCAGAGCAGCCTGTTACTCCACTGATCTTGAGATGGGCTGTAAGAAGTGATGAATTCAGCATAATGTCACAATTCTGCTGGAGTCAACTGTAACTGGCCAATCAGTTGTCACACAAGGTTGAGATCAAAATCAAAGTCCCAAACACATGAAGACTCTATTAACTATATAATCTGGATGCAGATTTCTTTTTAAGTGTTTCCTGTGCAATTGTTAGCTGATCCTAGTATCTGTTGGAGGGACAACATGTCAGGGCATAAGCGATCGGGGAGGTTCCTGGAATGCATCAATGATAACTTCCTTCTCCAAGTGGTAGAGGAGCCAACGGGGAGAGGTGCTATGCTGGACCTTGTTCTCACCAACAAGGAGGGGCTGGTGGGGAATGTGAAGCTCAAGGGCAGCCTTGGCTGCAGTGACCRTGAAATGGTGGAGTTCAAGATCCTTAGGGCACCGAGGAGGGCGCAAAGCAAGCTCACTACCCTGGACTTCAGGAGGGCAGACTTGGGCCTCTTCAGGGATCTGCTTGGTAGAGTACCATGGGACAAAGCCCTGGGCGGAAGAGGGGCCCAAGAAAGCTGGGTAATATACAAGGATCGCCTCCTCCAAGCTCAGGAGCGATGCATCCCAACAAAGAGGAAATCGGGCAAAAACACCAGGAGGCCTGCATGGATGAACAAGGAGCTCYTCTACACACTCAAACACAAGAAGGAAGCCTACAGAGGGCGGAAGAAGGGACAGGTAGCCTGGGARGAATACAGAGAAATTGTCCAAGCAGCCAGTGATCAGGTTAGGAAAGCTAAAGACCTGATAGAATTAAATCTGGCCAGGGGCATCAAGGGCAACATGAAAAGTTTCTACAGGTACGTCGGGGATAAAAGGAAGGTGAGGGAAAATGTGGGCACTCTCYGGAATGAAACGGGAGACCTGGTTACCTGGGATATGGAGAAGGCTGAGGTACTCAATGACTTTTCTGCCTCTGTCTTCACTGGCAAGTGCTCGAGCCTCACCGCCCAAGCCGCAGAAGGCAAAGGTGGGGACTGGGAGAATGAAGAGCCGCCCACTGTAGGAGAAGATCAGGTTCGAGACCATCTAAGGAACCTGAAGGTGCACAAGTCCATGGGACCYRATGAGATCCATMCACGGGTCCTGAGGGAACTGGCAGATGTAGTTGCTAAGCCACTATCCATCGTATTTGAGAAGTCATGGCAGTCCAGTGAAGTTCCCACTGACTGGAAAAGGGGAAACATAACCCCCATTTTTAAAACAGGAAAAAAAGGAAGACCCAGGGAACTACAGGCCAGTCAGCGTCACCTCTGTGCCTGGGAAGATCATGGAACAGATCCTCCTGGAAGCTATGCTAAGGCACGTGGAGGACAGGGAGGTGATTCGAGACAGCCAGCATGGCTTCACCAGGGGCAAGTCTTGCCTGACCACGCTAGTGGCCTTCTATGATGGAGTGACTACATCAGTGGACAAGGGAAGAGCTACGTATGTCGTCTATCGTGACCTCTGTAAGGCCTTTGACACGGTCCCCCACMACATCCTTCTCTCTCAACTGGAGAGGTATGGATTTGATGGGTGGACTGTCCGGTAGATGACGAATTGGTTAGATGGTTGTATCCAGAGGGTAGTGGTCAACAGCTCAATGTCCAGATGGAGGTTGGTGATGAGTGGCATCCCACAGGGGTCCGTAYTGGGATCAGTACTGTTTAGTATCTTCATCAATGACATAGGCGGTGGGATCGAGCGCACCCTCAGCAAGTTTGCAGATGACACCAAGCTGAGTGGTGTGGTCAACATGCCTGAGGGACGGGATGCCATCCAGAGGGACCTGGACAAGCTGCAGAAGTGGGCCCCTGTGAACCTCACGAGGTTCAACAAGGCCAAGTGCAAGGTCCTGCACCTGGGTCGGGGCAACCCCCAGTATCAATACAGGCTGGGCGATGAAGGGATTGAGAGCAGCCCTGCATAGAAGGACTTGGGGGTACTGGTGGATGAGAAGCTGGACATGAGCCAGCAATGTGCACTCGCAGCCCAGAAGGCCAACCATACCCTGGGCTGCATCAAAAGAAGTGTGGCCAGCAGGTCAAGGGAGGTGATTCTGCCCCTCTCCTCTGCTCTGGTGAGACCCCACCTGGAGTACTGCGTCCAGCTCTGGAGCCCTCAGCACAAGAAAGACATGGACCTGTTGGAGCGGGTCCAGAGGAGGGCCAAAAAAATGATCAGGGGGATGGAACATCTCTCCTATGAGGAAAGGCTGAGAGAGTTGGGGTTATTTAGCCTGGAGAAGAGAAGGCCTCGGGGAGACCTTATTGCGGCCTTTAAAGACTTCAAGGGGGCTTTCAGGAAAGATGGGGACAAACTTTTTAGCAGGGCCTGTTGCGACAGGACAAGGGGGAATGGCTTTAAACTAAAAGAGGGTAGATTCAGACTAGCTATAAGGAAGACATTTTTTACGCTGAGGGTGATGAAGCACTGGAACAGGTCGCCCAGAGAGGTGGTAGATGCCCCATCCCTGGAAACATTCAAGGTCAGGTAGGACGGGGCTCTGAGCAACCTGATCTAGTGGAAGATGTCCCTGCCCATGGCAGGGGGGTTGGACTAGATGGCCTTTAAAGGTCCCTTCCAACCCAAACTATTCTATGATTCTATGATCCCATCCTGTACCTGAGAAATATTCCCAACACACTGAGTCAGTGAATATTTAATTTTAGAAGCATTTTTGTTCCTAAAAAGTTACATCCAGCTCCATCTAATAGTACTGTCATGAAGAAGCCTTTTAAAATCATAATTTTCCATAATCAGCAGTCTAAGCGTTTACCAATTTAATTATTAAAAATTTCAAGGGATATGTGAAAAATGAAATCCAAGTTTTTTGAATGTATAGTACGACCAACAATTATCATAGGAATACATTTGAATATATAGCTCAATATCTTGAAATACTTTGAACATCTTATAGGAACAAATACATTATGTATAGTTCCCAATAAACATAAAAGAGCATTCCAGAGTTAACACCTGATTAATGCTACCACAAAACCTGAAAACACATAAATATACTAAAAAATAATTCAAAAGAAACATTTTATTCCCAACCACTCTAATCCTCCAAAACCTACAAGGAATAAAAAAATGGGTAGAGGGAAGAGGTACTCAAAAAATTGGTTTAGACTTTATTCCACCCTAGGGAAAATAGCAATTTACTCCTGGGAAAATGCTAAGACCTGGGTCCCTGTGCAAATATTTAGTTTTCAGATAACTTATTCTTCCAAGTTTAYAAAACACAACACCTTTATGAGATATTTACAATGTGCCATAGTATTATGCAGTATTGGTTTGGAACATTTCAGCTTGAAAGACTGGAATTTGTTCATGAATACTGCTACAGAGCAGCATAGAATTTAGCTTGGATTTTCAAACATAGTTGTTCATAATGCACACTGTTGTAACAGTATATATATCTAACACTGTATTTGAAAGGCATTCATTAAAGCAACAGCTGAACTCATGAAGACACAAAGAATACTTAAACAGAATTTACTTTAAGAAAATTCAGTAAGAAAATATCATGGTCATCCACATACCACATTGACATAACTACGGATACTGGTCTGATATTCTGGGAGTCAAGTGATTTCTTGGTATTTATTCAAGAACTGAATGGACCTGGCTATTAGTTACAGCTACAGTAATAACACAGATTCACATTAGGAGGTAGATTCAATGTTGTTTCATTCGTGCATTGAAATTGGGTGAGAATCCATGTGTGTTAACTAAACAGTGAACAGTAATGAAATTCAGGAATTACGTATACAGCCTCATTACAAGGATTATATGTGAAAAAAAATATGGTCAGCATACCCTGTGAATGAATTCCCTGCAAGTTCACCCACCATGCATTGGCGATATACATTGTCAGTATTAACCCTAAAGAAAAATACCTAATTTGTCTAATAGAAGTAAATGATAAACAAGACCACAGCATGGCAGGAAGGAAACATGTAATAAAATTTTTAGTTTATATTTCAATGGGGATTAGAATTGAATTTAGGGGGCGGGAGGGGGGGGCGCGGCGAAAAAAAAAGAAAGAAAAAAAAACAACCCTGCCCCCCTGCAACACTGGGGTGGTGACTGCCAATCTCACCTGCACACAACCACAGCAAAGAGCATGCAGTTGATTACTTATATATTCCCCTGATCATTTTACACATCTAGTTTTATAGAAACACAATAAACATACAAGTCTATCAAGATATGACAGGCTGCATTTGTGATTTCTTGCTGCTTACCTGAATCATGAATTTTATGAATATTATTTCTCTTACAAAACTCTAGCTCCATTTAGGTGCAGAGAAGAGTCTAATGCCCTACAGTAACAGTTTGTAACTAACAAGGCAGTGGGCAAGGTGAGCCTAGCAAACACTTATGAAATCTTTCAAAGTTTAGCTGTTTAAATACATTATTTAACATAAAATACCTTAGTCCAAATTCCCAAATAATAATGCTATGACTGAAAGTTGTATCCTTTAGTATTTAAAAACAATTTAGTGAAGGCTGGGAGTTCAAACTGGAACTATGTAAGGACAGAGCACTAGTTCAGCTGCTTACTAAAGCCCAAATTACAGCTTTTGAAACAAAAAACAAAGGAACCAATTTTCTAACATAGAGCAAGAAATTCTCAAAGTTTTCACTAAAATTTTATATAGACTTTGAACAGATAATTGTACAGACTTTGTGATAATGAACAATCTTGCTCATTTCAATGCATTAATTCAAACAACCAATCACATATCTACATAACAAAGCACCTGCTTATGGGGCCCTCTTAACGATACTAGAAGCCTTACACCTGTGGAGTAACTCTGCTTCTCATACAGATTCCCCCAGAAGACTCAGATACCGTGGACCCCTCCCTAAAACATAGCATTCTCTGCTCACAGAAAATATAGATTTCTGAAAGTATGCCTATAAAATCTTTTGCTGGCATACCTGTAAGCCATTCTAACACAGTGTAAACCTGAATTAACATATACTTCGCCTTTGCTCTTCACAGCACATGGGGAGTATGTTCATACAGCCTTAACAATACTGTTAGGAAGGCATTTGAACCATCTGGGGAATTTCAAAGAACTGACTCCATGAATTCTGTAAAGTTCAGGGTTAATTCTGTGAAAGTGATAGAATCTGTATAGAAAATTATGCTGAAATAACTACTTTAGATTTCAAACATTACAAATCCAAACATTTACAAATGTAAAAACGAAGTGATCCTTTGTTATTCAAACTAGTTTTATTTTACCAAACTACTTTTTGTGGTAGCAGTGGATGAAATTTCTGGACTTTTGTCCCCTTTAACCATAGTATCATGAAATAAATTAGAATAGCACTGTGAAATTCTGCACAGTCTACTTCAAGAGGTATTTACTTCTAGCGGTTCAAGGAGGCAGAAGTTACTGTGCAAATAAAACCTGAAAAAGCAGCAGTGTTTTTTCCTTCCCTCATGTGATTTTTCTATCCAGCCCTTCATACCCAGTATCAACTTTCCATAGAATACTCTGTGCTGCTAGGACATCTAAAAAGAAAAAAAAAAAAAAGACAACTAATGTTCTAGAATAAGAACTGGGGCTTTTTAACTCAGCTCCTGCAGTACAAAACAACGTCCTAGTTCATGTGCAAAGCTCAACTGTTGTTACTAATTTGTTGCATCCAAATTACTTAACTGGTTTGCTTGAATTCCCATCAGTTTGTTACACTCAAAGTGTTTTCAAGGGCAAGTCCTGCTGCAGCAGGAGTACGATGTTGATGGTTTCTTCTTTTGTCACCTTAGCATCTGTTTTGTGTCGGTTTTAATATGTTTGCTAACGTGCTCCACCTTGCTGGGTTTTTTCCCACTGGTTAGCAACCCCTCATGACACCCAGCTTTTCTAAGGTGTGTGCTGCTTAGGTTGGATACTTGCTCTCTCCTCCCTTTGTTATCCCTGAAACTGCCTTTGCCCAGCTTCCAAGGCAACATTCCCCTTCTGAACAATAACTGGGTGCTGGCAAGTTGTTTATAGCCCTGGGGCTATCAGCCTCACCTGTAGGCCTCTGCTGTCATCCCTTAGCTGTATCCCTCTGTTCTGCATTCTATTCTAAGGCCATATGTGTCTCATTTTACACAGAATAACGACTTGTTATTATTGTCTAATAGTTACAAACATATAATATCAATTACTGTTATTCCACGCAATAGTACAAAGCTAAACAAAAACTAAACCGAGGTAGTTAATAGTTACTTGGTCATTACACAGTTGCTGTTACAGCTAAACAAGCTAAAATGAGTCTGTAAGCAGGCCAAGCCCAGGCATAGCCTGACAGGTCCCGAGGCCCGTGCAGTTAGTCTAACTGGCACAAAACACATGGCCTGTTACGAGAAATGGCAACAACATAATTCTGAGACTGGAAGGGGCTCCACCACTGCACTGTGAATAAACAAAACCACCTGGGAGCGGGGAGAATCCAAGCCTATGGAACTCATTCTTCCACTAACAAAGAACTACACAGMTGTTGTTGCAAATGCAAGATATTTCTCTTTGACTCACCTCTATTAGAAAAAGGGCACTGTACTCACACCTACATGTAAATATGCCAGTGCAACAATTCCTGAAGAGGGGCGGGGGGGAGAGGAATAAATATCCAGAGTGAGAGATGTTGTGTGTCTTTGTAGATTCCTCAGACTAGGTAGTGTTTTGATAAGGCACAGGATGCTCTATGCCAATGGCCTGAAATGCTTATTAGGACTTTTCTCTTTTGTCCTGTCAATAACTTTTCAAAAACATTTGGTTCTCTGCACTGACACAGTGGATTTAAGGCTAAGAAATATGCTTAGAATAGACCTAGCTTGCTAAAGTACACAACTCAAGTTATTGTTTTTAAGATTTGATTACATATGACTCTCAGTAATGTGTTTTAGCCACAATATGGAATGAAAGATCTAGTGATTTATTTCCACACACACACAGCAGAATAACATTTAAGAGGTTAACATGCGCTTGTGAGACAAAAACGAAGTATGAAAAAAAATTCTAATCCATTATTTACATAAGACTGTTATAAAGTTGTCAAACCATCATTTTTAGTGAAATCACATATCAGCACCCAAAACTCACAGATGCTCCATGGCTGCTTAGTATCTTTGAGCTTAGTAAGGTACCTTTTTCAATTAATTTCCTCAGTGCATTTATCTGCTTGACTAATCTCTCCTGGAATCCTCTGTGAAAATTGGTATCACTTTTTTCTACCTTTCAGTCTTCTGGAAGTGAACTAGTTTCAAGGGAGATGTTACATATATCATAGGTAGCAGTTCAACCAGTTTGTTCCCAATTATTTTTTATTTTTGTTTTAAATACTTTGGTCAAAATGTTTTAAAGTACTTTTGGTCCTGTGATGCATCCAGATTACACTTAGGGGTGGAGCTACCATATCAAACACCCCACGCAATCTACATGTGATAAAGAAGCATATCTTACATGCAAAGCCACAAATATATTGATACTCTAATTAAACAATCAACAATCTGTTCAAAAAGTTATTATACTCTTTACAAGAAATTCTCCAAACTCTCCAAGTATTGTTAGTTCTCAACAATAAGGCTAGAAAGCTCCTTTACAGCATGTTTCACTGTATCTATCTCTTTCTCTGTTGTTATGATCACCAACCTTATGCTGCTCAAGAACAAATGTGGGTATTATTATGGTGAATTGTCAGCATCCTGAATTCTTCACTGGTGTGGGCATGCTCACAGAGCCCACCCTTGGCAAATGCACTGAATAACAACATGGGTAGGATTAGAATGAGTGTACACAGTATGTGCATGCAGATCGAATGCACAAAGCTGTCTGGAGGGTGCTTGCCCAAAACTGATCATGTTAAATGCCACAGCTGATAGCCCTCAGCCTCTGATGATGTTAAAGAGGAAGACAAACAAAAGCCAAATGAAACAGTATCCGGGAAATTTCAAACATACTTTGGAAATAAATGAAGAGTTCACCTGAGAAATATAGAAGAAACAAAAATTTCTAACAAGGGAGAGGAAGATACCTTAGAGCAGAAACGGCAATACTCATCCTGCTGGCATTATAACCTCCGCCTATGCTAAACATCACAGCCTCCCCATGGGAGGCCCTGAGAAGCTAGCACCCAGCCTGTACCCCACGTGTCCTGTGGGAGGAGTGCATGTGGTTAGACTTTTGGGGGTTCAGTTGTAGAAAGATTTGTGTTTCTTAACAGTTTAAAAATGCTTAAGTTTAAGTTTTAAAATGCCAGTATTCTGACTTACCTGTTGTACAACAGATATTAACTCCAGACGGATAGATCAATGATAGCTGGTTAATACAAGTTGCTAATAAGTTTATGAATTGATTTGATCCCAGTTTAGGATTAAACTAGGTGAACTGAGCAGTTTTTCCCTTGTAACAGCTGGGAGATTTATGGTGTTGATAGCAAGTGTTACTACTTCTTCATCTTATGATCCATCATGGCCTATTTTTACATGCTCTCAAACATGCACTGTACCTTGCTTTTTCTTCACTGGTCTGCAGTTCCATGTTATATGTGCATTTAATATATATATATGACCTGGTTTACATATACTAAATACTTATTCTTTTGTCCCTTTCTTAGCTCTAAAACAAGTTTTACCAGTTCAWTATTGCATTCCTTTAGTGACCAGTAACTGACTACTGATCATTTGCTCATAGCCCTGGACCTCTGGTTTCATCATGTGCACACATCTCAAAAGCTTCTGCTACCAGCCCACACCTGTACCCTTCTAAGCTGCATTTTTATTCTATCATCATATATAACCCATTCTACATAGAAGAACTACTTATTATTACTTATTACTTGTAGAAATTATTACTTATTATAAAAATAGCATTACAGCACACAATCATACAGAGCTAAAATCATACAAGCTTACATTAAACAAGTTAGGTAATAGTTACTTGGTTGTTCAACAATTGCCATTACAGCTAAAGAAGGTAAAATCTCTAGGCCAAGAGAAGCTCAGACAAAGCAAGCCTGTCAAGTGCTAGTGCCGAGGTTCTGCAGAGTTAATACAGTGCCTCTGCTCTGTTACTAGCAAAGGTAATACTGTATTTATTGGGCTATGAGGTTACACCTACTAATTTCTTATAGTTCATTTTATCACTTTGTTTCATAACTTCCCCTACCAACACTTCATATAAGACAAATCTCATGAATCACTAATAAAAAGAAAAACATTTGAGATGCAGCCATGTCCCTCAGACTTCTTAAGTGTACATGAATGCAAAAAGTGCATTTACTTTTATGCCATAGTTTTACTTTCATGTGCTTTTATATCCTGATCACCTATTGGCCCTACAGATCATCTGGCAAGCCTACCTAATAAGGTATTTAAAAAACACTTAGTATTTGTTTTATTGCCTTCTGGCTTGCCCTCAAATTTGCTTTATGGTTTTTTTTTACATAAAGTTTGCAAAAGCATATGGTTGTTGTCCTCATTTGGACAAAAATCCAACTTAGTGAATGATGCGCTCTTAGTAATTTAGTTAACTCATTGTCAGAGAGCTCTAAGAGCTGGGCTGCCCAGTGAGGGAGGATGAGCAGGAAACAAGGATGAACCCAGCAAAGGCAGGACAGTGCCCTCACTGACCAGGGCACAGTCCCACAGTACCCAAGCAGGGTCCTGATAGCAGGCCCCATTGATGGTCCCAGACAGACAGGATGATGAACCAGGTCCAGAATTCATCCAGGAAGTCCAGTCAGAGCTGTAGGAGAAAGGGCTAGAGACAAGAACTGAAGCAAGACTACAACATAGGTACAAGGCCCCTTCAGGAGTTAGGACTACAAATAGGAACAACCTCAGTGTAGTTGTAAATGGAGCCCCTAGCCTAATGGGCTGAGGAGGCACGGCCTGGAGGTCCCAGGTGAGGCTGCTCAAGTGTGGTGGGTTAACCTTGGCTAAGAGCCAAACTACCAATCTCTCACTCTGCCTCCTCAACAGGATAGGGGGAGAAAATAAGGTGGAAAAGCTCATGGGTGAAAACAACGACAGGCAGATCACTGACCAGTTACTGTCACAGGCAAAACAGACTCAACTTGGGGAAAATTAATTTAATTTATTGCCCATTAAAACAGACTCAGGTAGTGAGAAACCAAGACAAAAAATTAAAACAGCACTTTCCCCTGACCCACCCCACCCTGTTTCCCAGGCTCACATTCACCCCTTCACTCCCTTCTCCTCTTCCTCCTCCCACCGCGGGGCACTGGGGGATGGGGAATGGGGGCTGCGGTCAGTCCACAACAGCTCCTCTCWGCCGCTCCTTCCTCCTCTCGCTTTTCCCGGCTCCAGCCCGGGGCCTTCCCAGGGGCTGCAGGGAAACACCTGCCCCGCCGGGGTCCCCCCCGGGACCGCAGGGCCATCTCTGCCGGGGCGCCTGGAGCACCTCCTCCCCTCCCCCTGCTCTCCCCTCGGGGCTCGCAGGGCTGTTCCTCACACTGTTTCCCTCCGCCCTGGCTGCCGGGCAGCGTTTTGCCCTTTCTTCCCCAGGCTTTCCCCGAGGCGCCCGCCCGYGGCTGAGGGGCTCAGCTGTGCCCTGCAGTGGGGCCGTTGGGGCCGGCTRGAACCGGCCCCTGTGTCCGGCGCGGGGCAGCCCCGGCCGCGCCTCACGGGGGCTGCCCCTGCGGGTGCCAGCACAAATCATCAGGGCAATTAGAGCCACGTGGTGCAGTCAGGACACCGACACCGGCTATTTAGCAGTGCCAGATGCCTCTTCTCAAGTTTTGTTTTTCCCCACCACATATAGTATCCCTCAGTCTCCAATCCACTTGCAAAGATTCAACTCTTTTAGTTGTCCACATTTTCTTCTTTTTAACAAGCTTTTTTTTTTTTTTTTTTTTTTTTTTTTTTTTTTTTTTTTTTTTTTTACTTTTTTGACTTTCGTAAAGATGTTTAATCTTAAGTACATGATGCTGCTCTCACAACGTGACTCCCTTTAAGAGGAAAACCCCATGTGAGGCTGTTTCTCCTCTTGCAGTTTCCCCCGCCAGCCCTTCCACGACACCGTGGCTGCTCACGTCGAGCAGCCAGACCCAGCAGCGTGGCATGCACCTACCCCTGTCCAAGTGTTATACCCCCGCAGCAATGGAGCTTGCTTTAGAGACTGATGAACTCAGATCTTTTCCGCTGCTTTTGGTGTGCTTTGCCTGCAACTTCTTGATCTCTTCACATAATACCTTCTTCAGGAGAAGCCACAAATTTGAGGATTTTTGCTGCTCTGCTACTGTGTATTTAAAGAGAGAGACATGCACAAATCATGCAAGCACAAATGCTCAGATTACTAGCATTTTTTCTACATTATTATTTTACAGAATTTTCTCTCAATTGGAATATTTTTTCTTCATCTCCTGACTTTTCAAATTATCTTTTTCATTTCTACTCATGTTTTTTTAATGATTTTGAGTCCAGCAATATTATGCCTTTAAGCTGAGTTTGCTTCAGTTTCTCCTGGTATTGAAACGTATCAAGATTTCATTACCATTTTTCCTTCTGCTTTTCATGCTATATGAACCATTAATAATTTAACTTTTTCAAAATATGACCTATTTTCCTAATGTAGACAAGCCTATAACATTAGCTATCTACAAAGAAAAATAAGTCGATTCAGTTATGCCAATAGTTAGCAAATGAAAAAGAGGATTGAGTATCTCTGCAATATGACTTACATTTCTAACAAGCTGTAAAAAGATAAAGTATAATGGGACTATGAGGAATATGGGAATAATCAGAGGAGCCTTTATAAAGGGAAGGTTTGCCTGAGCTGTCTACCAACATTCTTTGGAGAAGCCAGCAAGCACATAGATAAGCAACACTGCAGTCCATCCAAAGGGCACCTCTTTTTACAAAATCTCTACAGTAGATATTTCTGTATCATTGAAGTCTAGCATCTCCATGGCATTTTAAACAAACCACAAGTCATGCCCCCTCTACAGGGGGTGTACCTTATAAATTTAAAATTGACCCTTAAGATTAAGGTCATCTTAGCTAGTCTTCTTTCTTTCCTTCCTTCCTACATGTACATATAATGACACTATATTATTTTGGTCATTCCCACCAATCATTCCAGGACAAGGCTATCTGTATTTTAAGTTTCGTTAATTGTCATTGCTAAAGAGGTAGAGATGTGAATCAGTGGAATTAGCATCGAAAGATTATCAGACATCTGGTCACCAAAACTCAAGAGGATGACACAAAAGGCTGAGGGGAGAGGGAGGGGGAAAAGGAGAAGGATTAATTTCAAATTATTTAAGTAGAGCCTTTCCTCACTGATTCAAGAGACAGGTTTTCAATATTTCCATATATTAGGAATGAAGTTCATCAAATACAGTTCAGCTGTAGTCAAGAAAAGCAATTAGAATTTTAGGAGGTACTAGAAATGTAATAAAGAGCAAAACTGGAACAGGCATAAATACGTATCTATTGCCCATGTTTTGAATATTGCAGTTATGATCCTCAGTATCAAAAGAAGATAATAAAAGGTTTGTTTTCATTATAGATTACTTGTGTATAAAGAAAAGAGGTGACGGAAGGGGTATCTGGCCACCTATCCCAAAATCATCATTAGCCTGGTGGTACCACCTGGTGTTGGTAAGTTGTGTGTTTCATGACCTACCCTAAGTCAAGCAAAAATACCACACTGACTGAAATAACTCCTTTGAAATGCTGTCTTGAATACGGCCAACTGCCAAGTGATATGCAACAATGATTCCTACATAAATTTCTAGGTCTCCTGGCAATAAATACAGGGATGAAACTCAGGAGATCCTTCTATCACTGACTGCTGGATGCTGGGAAGTTATAAAAAAGAATGGGACACTAACCTCTTGCAGTCATTATCTTTTCACTCCAAACTCCTTATTTGCCAGTATTAGAAAACAGAATTGATTAACAATCTTTCTTACATCAGCATAATTTTATGGAATGACTAAAATCAGGAAGTTTAAATAGGGCTCATGCAGGATTCTTCAAGTCTTAATTAATAAAAATTTTATTCTATAGATCATTTAAAGATAATAGGAACATAGAATCATGGAATCATAGAATCATAGAATAGTTTGGGTTGAAAGGGACCTTTAAAGGCCATCTAGTCCAACCCCACTGCTGTGGGCAGGGACATCTTCCACTAGATCAGGTTGCTCAGAGCCCCGTCCTACCTGACCTTGAATGTTTCCAGGGATGGGGCATCTACCATCTCTCTGGGCAACCGGTTCCAGTGTTTCACCACCCCCAGCGTAAAAAATGTCTTCCTTATATCTCGTCTAAATCTACCCTCTTTTAGTTTAAATCCATTCCCCCTTTTCCTGTCGCAACAGGCCCTGCTAAAAAGTTTGTCCCCATCTTTCTTATAYGCCCCCTTGAAGTGCTGAAAGGCTGCAATAAGGTCTTCCCGAAGCCTTCTCTTCTCCAGGCTGAACAATMCCAGCTCTCTCAGCTATTCTTCGTAGGAGAGGCATTCCATCCCCCTGATCATTTTTGTGGCCCTCCTCTGGACCCGCTCCAACAGGTCCATGTCTTTCTTGTGCTGAGGGCTCCAGAGCTGGACGCAGTACTCCAGGTGGGGTCTCACCAGAGCAGAGSAGAGGGGCAGAATCCCCTCCCTTGACCTGCTGGCCACACTTCTTTTGATGCAGCCCAGGATACGGTTGGCCTTCTGGGCTGCGAGTGCACATTGCTGGCTCATGTCCAGCTTTTCATCCACCAGTACCCCCAAGTCCTTCTATGCAGGGCTGCTCTCAATCCCTTCATCGCCCAGCCTGTATTGATACCGGGGGTTGCCCCGACCCAGGTGCAGGACCTTGCACTTGGCCTTRTTGAACCTCGTGAGGTTCACAGGGGCCCACTTCTGCAGCTTGTCCAGGTCCCTCTGGATGGCATCCCGTCCCTCAGGCATGTTGACCRCACCACTCAGCTTGGTGTCATCTGCAAACTTGCTGAGGGTGCACTCGATCCCACCGCCTATGTCGTTGATGAAGATATTAAACAGTACTGGTCCCAGTATGGACCCCTGTGGGATACCACTCGTCACCGACCTCCACCTGGACATTGAGGCATTGACCACTACCCTCTGGATGCAATTCCTTTTCCACCGGACAGTCCACCCATCAAATCCATACCTCTCCAGTTGAGAGAGAAGGATGTGGTGGGGGACCGTGTCAAAGGCCTTACAGAGGTCACGATAGATGACATCTGTAGCCCTTCCCTTGTCCACTGATGTAGTCACTCCATCATAGAAGGCCACTAGGGTGGTCAGGCAAGACTTGCCCCTGGTGAAGCCATGCTGGCTGTCTYGAATCACCTCCCTGTCCYCCATGTGCCTTAGCATAGCTTCCAGGAGGATCTGTTCCATGATCTTCCCAGGCACAGAGGTGACGCTGACTGGCCTGTAGTTCCCTRGGTCTTCCTTTTTTTCCTGTTTTAAAAATGGGGGTTATGTTTCCCCTTTTCYAGTCAGTGGGAACTTCACTGGACTGCCATGACTTCTCAAATACGATGGATAGTGGCTTAGCAACTACATCTGCCAGTTCCCTCAGGACCCGTGGATGGATCTCATCAGGTCCCATGGACTTGTGCACCTTCAGGTTCCTTAGATGGTCTCGAACCTGATCTTCTCCTACAGTGGGCGGCTCTTCATTCTCCCAGTCCCCACCTTTGCCTTCTGCGGCTTGGGCGGTGAGGCTCGAGCACTTGCCAGTGAAGACAGAGGCAGAAAAGTCATTGAGTACCTCAGCCTTCTCCATATCCCAGGTAACCAGGTCTCCCGTTTCATTCCGGAGAGTGCCCACATTTTCCCTCACCTTCCTTTTATCCCCGACGTACCTGTAGAAACTTTTCATGTTGCCCTTGATGCCCCTGGCCAGATTTAATTCTATCAGGTCTTTAGCTTTCCTAACCTGATCACTGGCTGCTTGGACAATTTCTCTGTATTCYTCCCAGGCTACCTGTCCCTTCTTCCGCCCTCTGTAGGCTTCCTTCTTGTGTTTGAGTGTGTAGARGAGCTCCTTGTTCATCCATGCAGGCCTCCTGGTGTTTTTGCCCGATTTCCTCTTTGTTGGGATGCATCGCTCCTGAGCTTGGAGGAGGCGATCCTTGAATATTACCCAGCTTTCTTGGGCCCCTCTTCCCTCCAGGGCTATGTGAACTTCTCATTTTAATGAAACAAAAACAAAAACAAAAGAACAAAAACCCAAGAAACTAAAACTCAGATTTTTGAAAGGTTAAGTGGAGAGGTACACTCACTTAGTGACATTCAGAAGTCTGCTTTTCTATACCATATATCATTAAAAAGTTACTACTAATTTACTCACAAATAAGAAATGCACATAGCTGTAATACCTCAAGGTCTTAGCAATAAAAAACAGATTTCTCTAGGTTTTTTTTTTTTTCCCTCATTCACTGCCTGGAGAGATAACACAATGTATCTAAATGTTGCATAGAGTTTTTGTTTTCCCTATCCCATCACAAACATCTACTTCTGCTGTTGTCTTAACTTTGCCTGGGAAGAAAACAGAAAAGCTCCAGGAACTAATTTATTCATTCATTTCTGGTGAAATACCATCTTTGGACTTTTTGACCTTGCCTGTCTTATGTTTTATAATGGCCTGACTATATTGTGTAACCATTTAATTTGCTAACAACACAGAAATGATAGAATCACCCTTACTGCAGATGACATTTATATAAATATAAAAGGGCTTAAACTGACAGAGCTGGTTTAAAGAGGCAGCTACTACAGCAAGGGCTGCCACAGAACTGTGGTTTGGGAGGTAGAGACAAATGGAAAGAAAGTGGCCAAGAAAGGGCCTAGTTCTCTTCACAGATAGGTTATTTTGCTTCCTATCTTTTACCTGAGTATGAATTCCCTAAAATAAGGACACTTTTACCATTTTAACTGTATTCGTATGTTAAATAAATTAATTTTTACAGTACTGAACTGCAGTTTTGCCTCATTTCAGGTGTTTCTTGGTATAAAAAAGAATAATCATAAAGATTGTTAAAATACTTAAAGTTATAGTATTCAGGTCTAATATACTAAAAGATCAAGAGAGAAAAATAACAATGATATTTACACATTTATATAAATACATTCCTATTCAGCAATTATTTAAATCCGTTCTTAAATCCTCTTCTAAATTGGGGCTTATCATACAGCTAAGTATCAGCAGTGTGTTACGACTATTTTATTGTATCTCATAATAAAAAATGTAATTTGTTTGTTTGTTTGTTTTTAATTTACTTTAATTTGATAATTTGAGAAGATTAAGACAGAAAACATTCAAATAAAAGCTTTGGAAAAGCAATCAAGGTAGTGATGTAAGTATGATGAAGGAAATAAAATGTAGTTTTAGATCTCTGCAATTTTTACCACCTGTAGTTTCATACTTTTGTTTCACATGTATTCCAAGACCTAGACACAGAGCTGACATTACTTCACCTTGTTATCAAAGAAAAACTATATTCCATTAGGAAACTGTTCAACATTTTACGGAATTAAGCTCCGTGTTTATAATAAATGTCTCCAGTTATACACTCCTAATATAACCATACTTCAAAATTCTCTTGAAGCATGTTCCCAATAATGCATTTTCTCCTGGAAACACCGATGAATTAAATCTGAGGCTGCAAACAGAAATTACATTAATCCATCTTGTAGCTTACAGTAATGTAAATCTCCTAACCTCCTCATTTATATTGCTACAAATGTCTCATTAATCTGTTATGCCCTGAACTTTTGTTCTTTATATTGCTTAAAAGCAGTGGAGTAGATAAACTATGTGCAGTGTATCAAGAGGAAGGAGCAAATTATAATTTTGACACTTACTAAGTGATTTCCACATTTTCCTTCTATGTATTTCTGCTGCAAGTTATCACTTAGGCACTAACACTTCCATTAAACTTTCAAATGGGCTTTCTCTCTGTATAGAACTTGTGGAAATGAAACAAATCATCTGTGACTTTGTTCAGACTGGTTGCACTGAAGTGCTGTCCCCTGTTTTATACTGGTATTTTAAATTCTGGAAGAAGGAACTTCTGCAGCATGCTTGTATTCTCCCTAACACTGTGATCACGGGACTGCTGCAAACAGTAAAATAATATGTACTTACGGAGATTTATCTGCATAATATCAAGAATTATAAGAGATCTTGATTACAAAGCCACTAGAAAGGTTATTAGACTTTGCACTGCATTTTTAATCATCTCCGATCAGCAAATGTTAAAATAACATGTCATGTGGCTGGGAGGCTATTATCCCACACCTGCCTGTTTTGAAGCCTTCAGTGTTTATTTTGAAGTGGTGCTGGCCAGTATCAGATACAAGACACGGACTAGCTACAAATGGGTCTGGCAGTGACTACGTTCATATGAAGATACTGCTAAAGGCATGAAGTTTTGGAGCAGAGTACTAAGGGAATGCTTAGTGTTCCTTCACTACAAAGTTATGAAAGATAGGTTGGAAAAAGGTTTTTTGAATATATTACAATGCTGGGATAACATGTCTGATTCTGTTGCACCACAAAAGTTTAGAACAGATAATCCCATAAGAAACCATTACACTACCTATTACTGTGATATTACTTATTAGTCATCAGTAAAACCTCACTTAATTTAGATAAATAATTTTTGTAGTGGTTTATTTGTGGTGCTTCCATTAAAAGCTCTAAATATGCTATAAGCTCCTGCTGTTGTACGTCAATTCCACAAGCCTCAAAGGATTCACAGATTTATATTCATTGCAGTACAGAATCTGGCATAATTTAAAATTTTCATATTTCCACTGCATACCTTTTATTTTCTGAGGAAAATTTAATAATAATAATTATTATTATTTAATAACAATAATTATAACTATGATAACAATAATATATTCTCCCTGTATACCTGAAAAAAGTAAATCAAAACACAGTATGAAAGTCTCTTCCTAACACTAGAAAAATGCACATAAAAGCATAGTATGAACTCAAACTCTTTGGAGAAAGTTGCACATAAAAGCACAGAAAACATTGCCATGATGACTGAGAAGCTATATGTGGAGGGAGAGAAATCTGTACCTACCAGTGAAAGGTTACATGAGAGAGGAAATGAGATTTCATCAGAGATGCAAAATTAATTTATAATTGTGAAATGTTGATAATTTCCCTAAGTCTGCTCAAAACACTCCTGTCGAAGACTAACAGTCCACTGGCTTTCCTCACCGGTGTCTAGAAGAATGACTGCAAATGCCATGTCTTCATCTCAAAAAGCAAAGCAACGTGATGCAAGTACTATATAACAAAGGAGAATGGAAACTTCTGAAGAACCTTTCTTCCTTATTTTCTGGGGAAATGAGGCCTGATATGGGAAAATGTGTCTTCTGTGAAATGTTTAAGAAAATAGTAGTAAGAAAATCAAAGTAACGATTTCCAGAATTTTTACAAGTGTATTTCAGTCGTCTTTTTCTTTAGTCTTCTGGGGATGATATGCTTCCTTGCTCAACTGGGCACTGCAACAGAATATATTTGGCCACTGATACTCTTTGCTGCTATGTGGGCAGCTACGCAGATGTCTTAAAATCACAACTGATGTCACTCTATTTGACAACATCATATCCAGTGAACCAGAAGGAATTAGACACCATGCAAGTAATTGAAAAAAATTGCAGAGCCATATTCAACATAAAGAATAGAGTGCTGACAAGCACTACTCGCATGATCAGATATGATATGTCATGGATCCCTAATATGATGCTGAACGTTCAATGTTCATTGACATCCACAAGTATTAGAGTCCAATACCAACTTCCGCAGGCTCTGATCTTTTTCAATAACTCTAACAGAAATCAGTATACTTCAAACACAAATAACATTGCACTTCTATAGGTGACACATAAGTAGGTCCTAAACTACTGGCATGGCAGAAACTATTCCTTTCTATAGAAAGGGGTGGAAGGAATCCTCACTTAAAAAGTAACAGGCTTTGTCTTCTTAAAATGTTATTATCTCCAAATGATGCAACTATACTGCAGGTAGAGGAGAGATATAAACTGAAATTGCAACCAAGTGTTTGGAAGGAGCTGAAGGACAGCATAAAGGAAATAACTTTTAACTATTCACAGTATCTGAACCTTTCTGTTCAGTTTACTACTGGTTGCTAGTTCACAAGGGTGATTAATGCGTTCCAAATAACTACTGGCAGGAAAGATTAAGAAGATGGATAATCAGCTCCTACACAGGTATGGAGAAAACTTCAGGAAGCACATCTGGATATGAAGACCATTCATCTGGATGAATACCTGTATTAAACTATTTCTAATAAAATGTAAGATTTCCAATAAATTTCTGTTTACAAATATAACTACCAATTTATTGTAAAATAGTAATGGAATGCAGCTGTAATGCTTTGAATATCAATGCATTTACTCAGCTATGTAAAATACTCTATCATTCCCATGTATGAGAATCACCAAAGAGGGAAAAGACATATGATAATGTGCTATTACCTCTGCTAGTGCCACACTCTGCTTTCCTAGAAGACATTTATTTGTGTCTGGCTTACTATAGTTTAAAGTCCCCTTATAGTTGTGTTCCATTACATTTTTCCAGAAATATTTCCACGGTCACATACTTTCACGTGCAAATAAACTGCCATTTTTCCTAAGCTCATAGTTATTCTAAATTTTAACCTCTTTAATTTCTTCCCTGATATACTTACCTGAATTTCTTACCTGATATACCCACCCCATAGTGCTATAGCTATTATTCTTTTGATCCTTTCTCTCTGCACTCTTTGAATAACATCAGACTCTAATCTTGGCAAATCTAACATCCCGTCTTGGAATTTCATTTCAATCCTTTCCAGACAAACTGGTCTCCACCTTTTCAATCTTTCCCGGTCTTTTCTGAAATCTCTTTGGGAGTTCTCATCAGAAAATTCCAGATGTTCTATGGCATAGAATCATAGAATCATTAAGGTTGGAAAAGACCTCTAAGATCATCGAGTCCAACCATCAACCCAACACCACCATGCCCACTAAACCATGTCCCTAAGCGCCTCATCTGCACGTCTTTTAAATACTTCCAGGGATGGTGACTCCACCACTTCCCTGGGCAGCCTGTTCCAATGTTCAACCACTCTTTCAGTAAAGAAATTTTCCCTAATGTCCAATCTAAACCTCCCCTGGCACAACTTGAGGCCATTTCCTCTCGTCCTATCGCTAGTTACTTGGGAGAAGAAACCAACACCCACCTCACTGCAACCTCCTTTCGGGTAGTTGTAGAGCGCCATAAGGTCTCCCCTCAGCCTCCTCCTCTCCAGACTAAACAGTCCCAGTTCCCTCAGCCACTCCTCGTAAGACTTGTTCTCCATGAAAGGTGAAAAAGTTGCTATACCCTGTTGTAGGAAATACAAGCAACAGAGAACTCAATTTGCTGGTACTTGCTCTGGCTAGTACTCAACCATGACTTAGACCACCAAGTTGTGACCACACTAAGTATGACATGGGAATACACACCAGTCTGGCCTGTAAAACAAAAAAAAAAAAAAAAAAATAAAAAAAAAAAAAAAAAACAAAAAAAAAAAAAAAGAATAAAAAGAAAAAAAAAGAAAAAAAAAAAGAAAAAAAAAGGATGCAAGCAATAGTATCATAGAATAATTTTGTTTGGAAGAGCCTTCTGGAGGTCATCTAGTTCAACGCCAAAGTAAAGCTGACTTCAACTAAATTTGAACTAATGTTGCTCAGAGCCTTATTTAGTCAAGCTTTGAAAGTCCCTAAGGTGGAGATACTAGAACCTCTCTGGGCAGTTGCCAGAGTCCAATACTCTCTGACCAGGTTCTTTTAGATATTCCACACATTGAGGGTGTCATGTTTAATATCAGATTTACTTATTTGGAGATGGTTGATGTTACACGGGGTTTCTGATTTAGCAGAGTGATATAAAACATAGTGAAAACACAATACAAATGTAAGTTAGACTTAACAAAACAGCAATTGCAATACACATTTCAGGCCCAATGTGATTCCCATTACTGGTCTCTATAACATGCTCACTGTCACAACTCTGTACGTCCCCAGTTGCTGGGAARCAATACATGGGTTGAAGCCAGCTCAAGCCTGCTGCTCTCTTCAAAATTCTTTTAGTAGTTGTTTAGCTTTTATACTTTATGTTGGGATAAGCCACGTTTTCACTCCCACCCAAGCTGGCCTGGCTAACTCAGGGAGACATTTACACCACCAATTGATCCATTCAACTGTTGACAGCTGTTTACCTAAAACAAAGGCCACACTCTGGTCCCCTTTGCGTTGAGATAAAGTCAGCTTCTTTTCATTATTCTCTGAGCTTCATGGGCACATCACCCTTGCCCATCTCCACTGAGTATTCTTCCATTGTAGGGGTTTATGCAGTGACTGACATTCCAGCCCTCGGGGTTTAGTCAGTCACAGCAATCTGTTCCAGTGCTAAATCAGCCTGGTGGAAAGTATTGAGTATAAGGGAGAAGAAAATACACAATAAATTGAAAAGGTTTGACTTAGTCAGAATGCCACAGTCTCAGAAAATAGACTAATATCTGCAAAAGGATAAAATACTGATGAATGCCCTGATCTTCAAGACTTGTAATGATACGTTAAGATATCAATTTTGCAAATACATAAGATTGTTTAAGGTCTTAAAGCATGAATGGTCTCATAGAAATCACTGCAACTATTTGCAGCATGCAAAGCTAAGCATATGCTTACATTCTTTGACTGAGGCAATTTACTTTCATAAGCTGAAGCTTGTATCAGATACAAATAAAAAACTGGAATGAAAGACAGCTGTGAACATGCAGTGACCTAATATTCATAGAATAGTTCAATTTCTTAATTCCATGTAATAAAATTGTCCAGTTCAAAGTTTGAGGAAACAAAGAAAAATATTCTTTTAAAAATCTAAGACAAGAATGCCTGTGATACAATTTCTTTAAAAAGCTCTGTTCTTTATTTGAATATGAAAGTACATAAACTGTTTGGAGCTGTTGAAAGAGTAATTTAGGAGACACACAAATCAGGCAGCTATTTGGGAGTCTGAAATTCTCTCACTTTACCTCACATGTTCTGGCAACAACAGGGGAATTATTGTTTAAGTTTTCCTTTTACAGGTTATGCATAACCTTTTGTCAGAAAAAGATGCTAGATTTTATCCGTATTGCCATCATTCAAGCTAGGACAGGAAATAAAAGCTCCATTTAAACTCCTGAATAATATTTCAAATGTACTGTCTTCCTAACCATAAAATCCAGTCCTGGTTTCATACTCCAGATGTTCCATCATCAGATGTAACAGATACAGAGAGATATTTTGAAATAATCATTGAGAGATAGGTACATATATCCTATTAAATTTTCCACATTTCTGACTTTAAAAATCTCACAATGTTAACTGAAGTTGACAACTTCATTAAAAAGTATTTTCTTTGGGGGTGGGGGGGGGTTGTTTGGGGGTTTTTTAACAACCATTTTAAACACTACATGGGATAAATAATTGACAATATTTTCCATGATTTAAGGTCTGATTTAGAAACAATTATCCAATGGTGATATATCCATTCTTGTCAATAGCTGGATTAATGAGAAGTCTGTGAAGTAATAGTCTTAATTTTTTTTTTTTTTTTTTTTTTTTTTTTNTTTTTTGAAAAAGCTTGCCTGGTATTTAATGATCGAATCACTTAAAAAAAAAAGAAAAAGAAAAAACATTACCTGGGTTTTAGAAATGCATTCATTTCATACAAACCAGGTTTCTGCAAAGCACTGTCAACCAACCCAGAACATACAAGACTGATATAGAGTCAATGTGTATCAGACTTAAGATCTAGACATTCTCATCTCCCAGTTGGCTAACTGCACACTGCATCTTACTTTAGTTCTCACAACCTACTCGCTTGTGCAGAGTGTCTCATATGTAAAAACATATTCACTGAATAGTTTCTCTGCCTCAAATTACACCAGTCTCAAAGAAATCACTATGATGTTTTGCTCTGCTCTTTCTCCAACAAATTCTAGTTGAGTATGTTCTTATTCGTCAAGTGGGTTTTGGAATTTAAAATATGGCTCTGATATTCTATTGTTCCCTAAAATTTCTGATTCACCCACGGAAAGCAAAAGAAAACAACAAAAAAGGATTAAAACAGAACTACTCAACTGAAATAATCTAATAGAACATTAATTAAGTATTAGTTTCTTATTGTTAAATCTGGGCAATTATCTTTTATTTTAAATGCATGTCTCCCAAAATTTAAATTGAACTTCCCTATGACAGTAGCCTTGAACTCTAAGGGAATCTTTCAGGATCTGGATTCTCTATGCTCTGTAAAATGCTTTTCCGTCCAAATGAACTGTTCAAGGATCCACAGTTAAGTTTCATTTTATTTTCAGTTACTCTGCATGTTATCATGAGTAATCAGAGCCATTAACAAAAGCGGTAGCCATTCCACCTTCACAAGCTCAAGATAATATGGAAACAGTAGCAAATTCTGTCCTTAGGTTGTTTAGTGCTTGTATGAGTGGATTTTATAGCTTTCTTCCCAGTATGAAATCTGTACTAGAAAAGGCCTGTTAATGGCCCCAGAACTTTGGATCTTCAGCTAAAGCGGTAGGAGCTCACACATGCCAGTGCTCCCAGCCAAATTGGTAGTGTACTGACCAACCTCGCAGTCACACAGATCTGAATCAAATGAAAACACGCACCAAGAAGTGATCCCCAAAGTAGGCCTTAAGTATTTCTAGCACCGTTGATTAGGACTGCCTGACAGGTTGTAATTAGACATTAGGTTTCTAGAATTTAATCCTTAACCTTCCACAACAAGTTTCTGCCTTATGCTGTATTTTGAGGTACGTAACCATTCAATCTTAACCATTTTTTGAAAATAGAACCAAGAGAAATGATCTTGCTGCACATATTAAACACTTCTGTTGATTTTTTACTGAATCCCTCTATACATATATATATTTTACATATATATATTATATATACATATATATATATATAAACCCTCAGCACAAGAAAGACATGGACCTGTTGGAGCGGGTCCAGAGGAGGGCCACAAAAATGATCAGGGGGATGGAATGCCTCTCCTATGAAGAAAGGCTGAGAGAGTTGGGATTGTTCAGCCTGCAGAAGAGAAGGCTTTGGGAAGACCTTATTGCAGCCTTTCAGCACTTCAAGGGGGCTTATAAGAAAGATGGAGATAAACTTTTTAGCGGGGCCTGTTGTGACAGGACAAGGGGGAATGGTTTTAAACTAAAAGAGGATAGATTCAGACGAGATATAAGGAAGACATTTTTTATGCTGAGGGTGGTGAGACACTGGAACAGGTTGCCCAGAGAGGTGGTAGATGCTCCATCCCTGGAAACATTCAAGGTCAGGTTGGACAGGGCTCTGAGCAACCTGATCTAGTGGAAGATGTCCCTGCCCACAGCAGTGGGGTTGGACYAGATGACCTTTAAAGGTCCCTTCTAATCCAAACTATTCTATGATTCTATGATTCTATGTTTCTATATTCTATATCCATTAGCCCAGCAGTTCAGCTGTCTGTGATGCAGTGCCTACATCTGATGCATCAAGCTGCATGACCTTGGATCAGGTTTACTACTAAAACTTTCAGGTTTTGAAAAAGAATACATAAGAAAGTACATAAGCTAGAGTCATGCAAGGTAAGAAAAGTGAAACAAAGACAGAGACGAGACAGTTGAGATAGTAACGGCTCAAGGATTCAAGAGGAAAACTACAGCTTTGGAAGAGCAGACAATGGTAAGAAAAAAAATACAAACCAGGAAACTGAAACATAATAAAACAGCAATGCTGAGCATCAATTGATATTGAACACTGGCCCATCCCAAGGAGCAATACAGGCCAATGCCTCCTGATCTAAGACTGACTGGCCAGCAAAGACTCATTATGAGCATATTAATGGGCCTGTTAACTAGGCTAAGCCCTAGTAACTCATTAGTTCTGACTATCTTCTCTGTGTGTATTAGCCAACAAATAATTGTTTGTACTCTTCAGTTGTATATAACCTGTTTACAGAATTTCTTTTACATGGTAAAAGTTGCCAAATCTAAAATAACCAAAAGAGGGAAGGTTACACTGCAGTAGACTCATGCTTTGGAACAAGCTTACAAAATTGGAAAAGATGACATTTTTCCATCAGAGATGTCTTCCTGTCTTCTCCCACTTCTAATAAAAAGTAACTAGGCATATTTTAAACACATTTTAGAAATTACTGACTGTACAAAATAACAGAAACTTTGATAGCACTGGTTAAAGACCCACAGATGTCATAAAGATCATCCTATAGTCCTAATGCTAATCACAGTGCATTTGCGCAATTCTCACATGGTAGAAAAACCCACATTGCTCCATCCTTTGAGAAGCCA
Source organism: Phoebastria nigripes (assembly GCA_035582835.1). Classification (NCBI taxonomy): domain Eukaryota; kingdom Metazoa; phylum Chordata; class Aves; order Procellariiformes; family Diomedeidae; genus Phoebastria; species Phoebastria nigripes. The sequence continues at coordinate 184,348 of JAYKAV010002865.1, read as the reverse complement.
TGTATGGCCAGACTGAGATCTCAGCAGAGTGTCTGAATGTGTTCTCTATAGACTCTGGCTTCTGGGTGTAAAATGAGGGTTTGATCATATATTTAAAGATTGCCATCAATGTACTTAAATGAGAAAGTTGACTGGAATATGACAGTTCCTGACTTGAGCATTTTGTTTTCTGATGTTTACACTATTCTAACACTATATTTTTTTACAAAAAACTTCCAACAATGTTTAGATATCTCTCTATGAATGTGGGAATTTGCTCCTTCTGTTTCCAAGTTTTAGGAAGGTTTGGATGAAGCGGGAAATAAGGAGGAAAGAAAAAGTGGAAAAATCTTTGTTGTTCTGGCAGTCCTGTGCTACTCTAAATCATCAAAGAGTGCATTGCAATGTTAACAGTTTTAAAAGGAGCTCAATAATCTTGTGCACTTCTCTGCCGCATTATTACAATCTGCACTCTGTTTAAAGTTTAATTTTAAAAATAATTGTCCCTTATTAAAATCTCCCACATTACATTATTGCTAGTCATGCAGAAAATTACTTTGCTGCAGGAAACAAAACCATCCAATATAATCACTTCTGTCCTATAGATGAAAGAAAATTGGTTTAATCACACTGCAAAATCTTGGAAGGGAAGTACTTTGTTTACTAAACTGAGCTGAGAAGATAAAGAAGAGGACTTAGTGCTTGTGACTTTCATGCACCTTCCACTAGTTTCTTGAAACTAGGAAGTGATCTCCCATGTCCCTTTGGCATGGTTTCTTTAGCATGATCTGGATTAAACATTTATAAGTGACAGAACTATGAAAACTGTTGAAAAAAGTGACTACAACGATCCTGTTTACAACATGTATTTTTATTATTTCCATCTATGCATGTTTTTCAGGATTTAGCATGTTGACAGTATAGACAAAGTTGGACAAAATTAGGCTTGGCTTTTTTCTCTTTTCTCACTGCAGGATTGATCAAAAGAAGAAAGACCGTGAAACACGCCTCAGGGCAGACAATGAAAATTATAACCAAAATTTCTGTGTTTTTTAATACTCTATCAATCTGAGAAATTTTTGTATTGCCAGCAGTAGGTGCCACAGAAAGCAGTAATATCACTTAAAGAAACTGAAAATTATAATACTATTATATAAAGGACTTGTTTATTTTATCCGAGATAAAGTAATTTTTATGATGTCAAGGCTGAATTTTCAACCTATTCTTATCTTATTCCACCATAATATTAAGGCTGGAATTCTCCATGTGTCTATCGCCCCTCTGCACTGACCTACTTCACAGGCTGGAGAAGAGTTTGACTGGAAATAAGGAAGCCTTAGTGAACAAAGATCCTATACGTTCTACAACAAATGCCTGTTTTGGGCACATATATTAGAGCTGTGAAATGGTTAAACAAACCATCTACCAAAGAGCAGCAAAAGGGAGGCTGCTCCACAAAGAAGGATGAGCTAGGAGCAGCAGATGCTCACAGCACAAGCAGTGCCCTCCCTGACAGGGTGCAGTCCGGCAGGACCCAAGCAGGGCTGGACTGGGGATGGCAATCCATTCACAGTCCCAGACAAGGTGAGGGGATGAGTCAGGTCTTGGGTCCATCCAGGGAGTTTGCTTAGAAACAGCAGAAGTCAAGACTGGGCACAGGGACACCCACAACGGCTCAGGCCTGGTAGGTGTGCCCCAGCCTAACAGTTCTGAGCCCAAACGGAGCTCCTGAACCAACAGGYAGAGAATGCCTGGGTAGAGGCCCCAGGTGAGGCTGGTCAGGGCAATTAAGGTCTATTGCTGCAACCCAGACCATGACACCACCACAGTGAGCTGACTATGACAGATGTGATGGAACTGAGACCCCACACAGACAGTTCTCAGAGTATATTTTCTCCAGCTGATTTTGGTTTATGAACCACGAGGGCAATATTGCAGGACCTCTCCCATTTAACATCTTTATCAGTGCCCTGGAAGAAGTGGCAGAGCTCACTCTCAAAGTTTACAGGTGACACCAAATCTGGGGGAGACATTCAATAATGCTCAAGTGAAGGGGTACCATTCACATGTACCTAGTCAAGCTAGAGGAACAGGCCAACAGGAAATGTATGAAATTCAGCAAGGACAAATGCCAAGTGCTGCCCCTGGGCAGGAGGCACCATGCAAGAACACGGGCTGGTGCCTGCCTGGGTGGGAGCAGCTCACAAAACACCTAAGTCTCTTGTGGGTTTCGTTTGGTTTGTTTGGGTTTTTTTTTGTTTGGTTGGTTTTTTATCCCAATAGTTTGGTCTAAGGTTACTTCATTGAAAATAAGAAGTATATCAGCTGCCTTCTGATGGGTGAAAAGCTCTAATGTATACTAAGTGGATTAATGAATACACAGTACAGTCTTAGCTAGTACAAGTCCATTGGCTTCAATGAAAATTCAACACACGAATTTCTTACCCACTGACAATATAGTGGATTTCTCAACTCTTGGAATAAACTTTACTGAAGTTCAAATGCTCCTTCAGGAAGGATTTGGAAGGCATTTCGGATTTTATACTTTCTGTATCTCTAACTTATCCCTTGTTTCAGCACTTGCAGTCTTTCTGTGTCTATTGCTGCTAACTAATGGAAAACCACTGGTGGACAATGGGTTGACCACACAGAGGTGATATATGAGGGAAAAAAGGTATCTACATACTTTGATCCACTGGCAAAGTTAATTTGCATCAAACTACCTTTTAGATGTACTATTGCTACTTACAAAGATGCGTACTGAAAGGGTGAGACTGTTTAAATAGATTATTATGCAAAGGTAAGTTGTACTAACCCCTCTAAGACATTTAAGTTTCAGATTGGTAATAAAACCTAATGATAAAGTATACTTTTAATAGGTTTTGAAGAATATTCTTTCAATAAACTTGTAGGGGTTCAATAAAATGTGACTGCTATCCCTCAATAAAATACTGCTAGAATTTCTGTATTAGTGCATAATGGTTGCAAAGTTTTTAGTAATTTCAAGGGAAATTTAATATTTGATATGAATATTTTAATGTTAAACCTGGCACATTATTAGAGAGATGGAGACCAAATTCTCTCTTATTACTAAATGATTGCTTAGTTGATTCCAATAGAATTTTACTCATTTGCATTGGCTCTAAAAGTCATTGTTAATTTAGCCTACACTAGAGGACTAAGCTGTTTGTAAACAAATCTTTTAAAAAATATATGTCATCATTTCATACTATATGTTTTTCATCACTTATTTAATGCTTATATTTGCTATTTAGGGAGAATGATTACTTATTGAAGGCTCAGTTCTCTGCTGGACATTAAACATTTTTCCTTCTTACGATGATCAGCAAGTGATAGCTTATCATCACACAATGAACAGTGCACTTCTAGTATGGATATTAAGGTACATAATTATCCACGCTAAAAATCATGTTCAGGAATGCACAAGTTAGAAAAAAATATTTTARTGAGAAAATTATATTTCTCACAAATAAGACTCACAAACAGCAAGCATTGTTTTCATTCACAAAGACYAGTATTTTTTAATGTATTGAGAATTTACAATAAACAAATTAATATAAATTGGGATAAGAAGTGTCTTGGTAGGTAACTACTTCTCACTAACTAACTATGATTACCAAAGTTGCAATTCACATTGTATAATTTTGTGATGGAAGTTACAAATCAGTATTATTTTCAATAGAATTAATATTGATTGTACTTGGATGTATTAGTACATTTCTATAATTACAGTCACTGCTCATACAGTATAGGTAATTGGTCTGTAGGCTACAACTAGCAAGACTGCCAAAAGCCATCTTAGCAAGAAAAAAGAGCTAGATTTTTGTGAAATATTGTCAAGCCCAGAATGCGTTAAGTTGAAACAACAAGAGCTAGCTCTTATCAGCAGTGACTGAAAACCCAACTTCCATTTTTTGATAGCTCAAATTTTTTGAAAACATTCCATGCCAGTGATGCCAAATACCAAAACTTTCATGTTTTCTACGAATGGAAATCCTTTCCCAGCCCTCCCCTAGAGAAACAGAAACATGAATTTTCCAAAGGAAAATATGTTCCTTCTCAGATCAGACAGGTGCTGTCTAAAATTGACCTTGGTCTTGTCAGTTCATGACTGGTCAGCACAGGGCAGCAGCAAGTAACCTAGCAAAAGTCATGTTAGTTTTAGGCAGGGAGAGTCACAGCTCTGGGCAAATCCATCCCTGGAGGCCACAAGATTCCTGGGCCAGAAGGTTTTTCCTGAGTAGTCCTGAAAGCAAGTTTTCCTAGCAATGTGTGAATGGTGGCAGCATGACTTCAGAGACCTGAAGCTAGATTTTCAAAACTTGCCTGCCAAAATCTGTGGTAGACAGTTCTATCAAATTTTCATCAAAATTATTATTTTATTATGACATGTTCCATATTTGAAAAGCTGTTGTCTAGCTGGGGAAGAAAGGTATCCATTCTCTCCACTGGTTAGAATTATCTACACTTTAAAAAAAAAAAAAAGGATATTTAGTACTGATTTTTTAATAATGGAATCTGAGCTACGAAGAACCCGTGGACATCTGTAAAACATTTCTTATGTAGAAAAGAAAAGGACAGGGGAAATATAAAAAGGAATTCTGTGTCACTGATTGATCTAAGAATTGGTAAGTCTGATATGTTTTTCCTGAGTCACTGCCTTAGAGAAACCTAGGAACAAGGCTATGGAAAGCAGCTAGTGCATTACTGGGTTTAACGCTTTTAATACTTTTCTTCTAACTATTGATTTTTGGTGTTTGCAAAATATATAAACAATTGATCAATCTGTGAGTCGTCTTAACCGTTTTATTGAGTGATCAATATGCTTCCTCAATTTTTCGTATAGAACAGAAAGTTTCTGTTCTAACAGAAAGAGCTTGTATTTAAGAACTCAAAAAAAGAACACATTTAAAAGTCATGCTGAAAAAGTAAAACTGTATCACACTGGAGCAGTTAATTTTACACTTAAGTGTACTCAGAAAATTGATTTAGTATGTGATGCTATCTGTTTTCCAATTTAAAATAAAGTGCCTCAAGCTGTGGATCATCAGAACTCATTTTCCAGAAAAACAACAAAATACAGTTTGACAGACTGATTCTTGTTAACAATGAAAAGGTATTCCATGTACAGACCTGAACTGATTTTTATTTGTTTTTCTTATAATAAGAACTAGATCACTTTATCTCCTGACTTACTGATATATCAGGACATTAATGCAGTTTGACAATGTCAAAGAGTTTAACCAGCAGAATGTAGAATTTCTGGAACAATCTGAAATTCATTGTAGTAAATATGTAAATAATAATAAGAAACAGAAGAAATTAGCAACAAATGCAAACTACTTATGGAGGAAAAAATGAATGTGCTTATCATCAATATTATACATCAGTTTTCTTCACTGTATAGCTCAGACCACTTCCCTTCCGCCCCCTCCCCAGGAGGAACAAAGGGTTGTGTACTAGTTTAAAAACAAGTGAGGTTTTTTTTGGGGGGTGGTGTGTTTTTACTAAATATTTATATAATTTTCATAGGTTCAAGATCAGAAAGGCAATTGCCTGATTCCTTATTTAAGAATAAGGGTCATTAAGGGACCGAACAAAAATACCACCAATGTCAACTGTAAGTCTGAAATAAATTTTTTTCAGGAAGGTCAGAATGTTTCTCAGTGTGACAGAGACACTGATGAGATTGAATCTTTTTGTATGTCATACAGTATGTAGGACAAAAATATACAAATCTTGAAAGTCTGTGGTCTTCTGATAAAATATAGATAATAAAAACAATTCTTGATCACCACCTCTCCCTGAGGAGAAAAAAACTCAAGATTCAAATGAATCCTTTAGTCATGAACCTTGATGACAAAGAAATTCAAAAGTCATTACAGAAATTAAAATGTCTTTATTTGTTTATCTATGGAATCATAGAATCATTTAGGTTGGAAAAGACCTTTAAGATCATCGAGTCCAACCATTAATCTAACATTGCCAAGTCCACCACTAAACCATGTCCCTAAGCACCACATCTACACATCTTTTAAATACCTCCAGGGATGGAGACTCAACCACTTCCCTGGGCAGCCTGTTCCAATGCTTGACAACCCTTTCAGTGAAGAAATTTTTCCTAATATGCAATCTAAACCTCCCCTGGCGCAACTGACACGCTCCAGCACCTCAATGTCTTTCTCGTAGTGAGGGGCCCAAAACKGAACACAGTATTTGAGGTGCAGCCTCACCAGTGCTGAGTACAGGGAGACAATCACTTCCCTAGTCCTACTGGCCACACTATTTCTGATACAGGCCAGGATGCTGTTGGCCTTCTTGGCCACCTGAGCAAACTGCTGGTTCATATTCAGCCAGCTGTCAACCAGCACCCCCACGTCCTTTTCTGCCAGGCAGCTTTCCAGCCACTCTTCCCCCAGCCTGTAGCGTTGCATGGGGTTGTTGTGGCTGAAGTGCAGGACCCGGCACTTAGCCTTGTTGAACCTCATACAATTGGCCTCGGCCCATCAACCCAGCCTGTCCAGATCCCTCTGTAGAGCCTTCCTACCCTCTACCCTATGTTACACCAAGCATCACTATTGCCTTATCGGTGGTCTGCCTCAGCTGACTAGTTTTCAGTTTTATTCTCATCTCTGCTAGTTACTAAAAAAACAAATTAAAATAAAATATTGACCAGTAGGTCAATGAAAATCATCAATAGTATCAGTATTGCTGCCGTTCAAACCATCTTTCCCTCAATAAATACTGGAAAGCAGGGACTGAAAAGATCATGTGCTTGCCTTAAGAAGGTGTGGTGGGTTGACCCTGACTGAACGCCAGGTGCCCACCAAAGCCACTCTATCACTCCCCCTCCTCAGCTGGACAGGGGAGAGAAAAATATAATGAAAGGCTCATGGGTCGAGATAAGGACAGGGAGAGATCCTTCACCAATTACTGTCACAGGCAAAACAGACTCTACTAGGGGAAAGTAGTTTAATTTATTTCCAATCAAATCAGAGTCGGATAATGAGAAATAAAACCAAATCTTAAAAACACCTTCCCCTCACCCCTCCCTTCTTCCTGGGCTCAACTTCATTCCCGAGTTCTCTACCTCCTCCCCCCAAGCAGCACAGGGGGATGGGGAATGGGGGTTGTGGTCAGTTCATCACACATTGTCTCTGCTGCTCCTTCCTCCTCAGGGGGAGGACTCCTCACACTCTTCCCATGCTCCAGCGTGGGGTCCCTCCCATRGGAGACAGTCCTCCACAAACTTCTCCAATGTGAGTCCTTCCCATGGGCTGCAGTTCTTCACAAACTGCTCCAGCGTGGGTCCTTTCCACAGGGTGCAGGCCTTCAGGAACAGACTGCTCCAGTGTGGGTCCCCCACGGGGTCACAAGTCCTGCCAGCAAACCTGCTCCAGCGTGGGCTCCTCTCCCCACAGGGCCACAGGTCCTGCCAGGAGCCTGCTCCAGCACAGGCTCTCCATGGGGTCACAGCCTCCTTCAGGCATGCACCTGCTCCAGCGAGGGGTCCTCCACGGGCTGCAGGTGGRTATCTGCTCCACYACGGACCTCCATGGGCTGCAGGGTGACAGCCTGCCTCACCATGATCTTCACCATGGGCTGCAGGGTAATCTCTGCTCCAGCACCTGGAACACCTCCTCCCCTCCTTCTTCACTGACCTTGGTGTCTGCAGAGTTGTTTCTCTCACATATCGTCACTCCTCTCTTCCAGCTGCTGTCATGCAGCAGTTTTTTCCCCTTCTTAAATGTGTTATCACCGAAGTGCTTCCACCATCACTGATTGGCTCAGCCTTGGCCAGTGGTGGGTCCGTCTTGGAGCCAGCTGACATTGGCTCTATTGGACACGGGGGAAGCTTCTAGCAGCTTCTCACAGAAGCCACCCCTGTAGTGGGGGTGCACTGGAGATGAACGAAACGTTAATTACATCTCCTGTTATACTTTCTCCAGAGGCAAATCACTGAACAAATCAATCTTCATTCTGTAAAATATCACCACAAAATATCAGATGCTTTTTATTATGCTATGATAGTAATTCTATCAATGGGCTGCTAACATACATGTTAAAGCCTGCATAGATAGTGTACATGAACAGTCTTGAGTCCAAACTAGAAGCCTAGTTACTGAAGTGTAATATCTGATGGAAGCAATTAAGAAAAAATTTTATTCAAAAAAAGAGCTAAAATTCAGTTTGTTACCACTGTGAAAACGTTCCCTGAAGACAGTRGTTATAAAGGAACTCAGTATAGGAAGGTGGTTTCTTAAATAAGAGTCATTAATTGTTCAACTACAATTGGATGGTCAGCTGCTACCTTATGGCCATGGAGACATATTATTTACTACTCCAGATTTCAAAGCCAAATAGTTAAATTCAGTTAAATCTTTATGTAGATGCTCAAGTATAAAAATACCCTGTCTGGATTTATGTTTACTTCTAAAGTGAATTTGGCAAATTTTGAATAGAAATGCCAATGTATATGTTTAACCTGATTTAAGTAATTTAATTAAATTAACATTCATTTCCCTGAATGTTCTAATTTATAAAATTGCTGAAGGAAGGACTGGCAATCTTAAGTAATGATGGGAAAATTATTGTCCTAAACAGGACATAACAACAAGCCATATGAGAAATTTTAGTGCTAAAGAGAAAAATCTATGCTCTGGCAATCTCAGGTATTCAGAGAAACTTCTTCCTTGCTCACTGTCTTCACAGAACTCAAATTTTGCAACAAGAACAAAAATGCTAGAAACAGACAAAACCAGAAGGAAATCAGACCAGAGGAGAGCTCTATAGCAAGCCTGACAGAAAACAGAGGCTCTCAAAGCAATTCTTCAAGTAGCAGAATACAAGCAATGGTTGACAGAAAAGTCTGGAATGACATGAGATTAAATAGAAATAAAATTAATGGGATGTCAGCAACAATATCAGGGCTTCTCCCTTACTAGCAGTATCAGCAGCAAGTATGCTTGGAGAAAGCTTTCATTATGGCTATGTAAACTAAATGAAATCACAGTACCAGTGAAGAAAAAAAATAAACTCTATCCAAACTGGTTCAAGCACTTGTTTTTAAATACTTTTCTCAATACATGCTCTTACTTGCACTGTTGTAAAATTCAGTACTATTCTAAGCACAATTAGTCTGAGTTTGCATAAGCTAATGAAAACACAACTTGACCTTCAGTTTTATACACAAAAAAGTTAGCAAAGATTTTTTTTTTTTATTTATTTTTTTCATAAAGGAGAAATTAGATATGCAGATATGCACTGGCTAATTTTAGGAATCTTACTTAGGTGCAAGAATTAGGATTCTACTTAGTAAGACATCTCCAAAATATCTATCAGAATTGTTATTAAAAAGAACTTGTATAGTTTTGGAGATGTACCTACAGACACACACACATGTACATACACATATATATGTATGTATAAGTATGTAAGCCTTCCCAAAGTGATATATGTATAAAATATATATACATATGTAGAGATTTAAAGGGAAAAATAAAATAACAACACTATATGGTATTAAGGTTGGTGCTTAAGGTCACGTTGATGTTGCTGTGTGTGCTTAAACTTTAGAGAAGAGTAAAATGCAGAATCTGAATTCCAGTAACAGAAGTGTTTTCAGCTTGCTGCACCGGATGGGAAACCTCACCCTTATCACTTGACAGGCCGTAACAGCAACTTTTTCCCCTTGCATTCTTGTGCTATTTCTATTAGAGCTCTTAGTGAGAGCTAAAAGTCGAGACGTTTAGTCTTTAAGGCCTTTCCAGAAACATTCTAGATATACCCTATTTCTAGGTAAATTAAAGGCTTCTCTTGTCTCGTTCCATGTCATAAAGGCAACAATAAATGACACAGTTTCGAATAAAGCATTCAAAATTGCTAACAAAAAAATCTTTCCATGCAAATGTAGATTTTTGTAAAAAATGCTACAAAACAAAAAAATCAGTCTCACTCCTGCAATGGAAAACATTAGATAATACCTCTTCTCCCACTGCCACCACCTCCCCATCCCCAACTGACCTATTTCTTTCTAAATCAGTTAGGGTAGTGACTGGATCTTCTGGGCAGTCCCATCAGAATACAATACTTAGTAGAAACAAGGATGAATTTTTCCAAGTAGGAGAAAGACTATTCATTCCCAGAATTTATGAACCCTACTTGAGACTACCACCAACCACAAATCACTTGAAATAGTGAACCTATTAGTAATAGGTAACAGCTGTTTGGTTCCATACCTGTATCTGATATAAAACCTTGCTGCTTTTAGAACAGTGCTAAATTCTGCGGTTTTCTGCTGCTACTGGATTGATTAATGTCACTGTTTATTATCTGCAGTAATCCCTTTCCAAGGTGCCTAACTTTTTAACACAATGAAATACAATGTTAGAGATACCTAACAAACTAGTCCAGGGCTTTTTCTACAGAGAAACCTTTGAACTATCATCCAAAGACCAAAAACTTAAGCAAAAACATTAGTTTCTGAGCAGAATTTTCATATGATTTCTCTAGGTCTGTATGACCGTAATATTTCCTGATCACTTGGAAGCTGTGGCACTTTCAGATCACTTTTGTTCTTGTGTAGTTTTTGCTAACTTTGATATTTAGGAGCAAGTATCTGACAGCTCTCAGCTGTTTTTGATGATTATTGACTAAGTTCAGGAGGTCTGTGATTGTCACATACAGAACTACACACACTGCATTTAGAGATTTAATTCCACAAAGTTCAGCAAGCAGCCTCTTTTCAATTTGGGGGGGGGGGAAGATGACTGGGTCAAATTTTAGATGGTACCTACTCCTCTACTCCTATATGCAAAAAAACTATGGAAGAAAGCTGGGGACCTTGGATACAATTTTATGCTTCATACTTAGCATTGGCTATACCAAGGCAATGTTCTTCTCAGTATAAGGACTATTTCAGATTCCTAATTGAGACAACTCTGCCTTGTGCTATACAGGGAGCAAAACAGCCCCACTCATATAAACAACTTCTCTCGTAGGCGGATAAACTGCAGTTCCTCCTTTGCAGTTGTCAGTGATCTTAAGCACACACAGGCCTTATTGCTTTTATTCTGGAGAGCTCTGGAAGCAAAATCCAGCAGCAAAAAACAGCCACTGTGTTGGGGTGGCTTTAGACTCTTTCATCTGAAAAAAAAGAAAAAGTACCATTTCTGTTTCAAAAATGGTAAAAGGGAAAAATCATTCCTCATGCACAGAAAGGAGCACTTGAATTACACTACATTGTATTTCTACTACATAATTAAATGACTTAGCCTTGGAACAGAGTTATTCAAAGTTGCTCTTACTCAAGAGCAAGATACCCTTAAAAATTAAACATTGCATGAAGATACCCTTACACCAAAGGTTTCTACAAACCAGAAAAATTTTATTTAAGGAGCAGTAATTACTTGTTAATTATAAATTTAAGAGGGCAAATCTGCCTGTCTTCTGTGTTCCAAAAGCATCTGTATTTCAACAGAAAAAAATAAAACTGCTCAGGAAGTTGTTTCTTCTAAATCTGTGCAGATTTCCTTGTAAACTGCGCTGAGAATCTTCATTACTCTGCCATTAGCAACACTATTTCTTTTACTGTGATAATGGTCACAGCTAAGGAAGACTTTATTGCAGCTTCAGTATTATAGTCAAGCTAGGAGAAAACAACCAACACTCTCGTATCTTTCAAATAAGCTATTTGAAGTTGCTTTCTTTTTACTACAAAATTATAAATGCAACAAAATGAGGCTGAAGGCTCTTTTTTTTTTTTTAACAAGAGGTGAGAATTATTTTTAAAATAACTATATGAAACTAAATGTGTTTAGTGTGTAAAGAGCACACAACTGAGGGACAAGCTAAAACCAAACCTTTTTTTTAATCTAGCTTTAATCAAATTAACTGAAATTTTGCTACTTCTTTTCATTTTGATGTGAAAGTAGGTAACTCCATGCAGCATTTAGATTCTTTCAGTAGCAATAGGATATAAAAATGTAAGTAGGCAATTTGATTTCAAAACATAGCTGAGTTTAGGAAGTAAACTCACAGGATTATAATAAAAGTCATCCTCTGTCTCAATTTCGTTTAAATAATTTTCAAGAAATGGCACTACATATTTCCTGATTTTTTATTTTATTTTGTCCTTACCTCATACCTGTCATTTTAAAGCTGCTATATTATTAACATGTTAATTGCGAAGTTCTGAAGCAAAATTACCCTGTGAACAGAAAATCCCTTTCTTTACCTCTGCTTGATCTCTTGCATTACACAGAGAGTGACACCTACTGCCAAGCACCAGAAAGGATCGTGAGGAAAATTAAGAGAAAAAATTTGCATCCCATGCCCTGGTCAGAACTGAATGGACACTGGCAGTGGTAATGAAAATTGGAAAACATGGTGAAGTCAGGCCACATTAGGAGCAGAAGCAGTTCAGATCTGTATTTCCTATTTTGAGAGATTTTATCCTTGGGTGGGCCGGGTCAGGGAAAGGCGGGAGAGAAATAATTTCCTTGAAACTCCATCTATAGTTTTAGTGTACACTTTTCTGCCTTCAGCATTCTGAAAGGAGCTATAACACATGGATGCAGGTTATAACAGAAGGCAGCAACCTCACTGGCACAGAAGTCCCTTCCAGTTCTATGGACTTAATAACCATAGTTGTGGTTCAGTCCCTTCCCTTTGTCACAGAAATTGGTTTCGCTGACAGGCACAGGGTTAATTCCTTACAAKAATTTCATCAGGTTTAATAGTATGACTGGACTTCAATAAGGATTGGATAATTTCATCACTGCTCATGTTATTAACTGAAAATAATGACATGGATGGTCTCTGGGTTGAGATTGTCAGCAAGGCATCTATGTATACCAAGAAGGACTTTTTCTTTCTGGGAGAATTTTTTTTTCTGCCAAAACAGAACTGAGGGGATACCTCAGAATATCTGAGAACACAACTCATCTTTCTTTAAACCATCAAGCTCCTGCTGGAAGCTATTCTAATCCAACAAATTGTTTCAATCAGTATATAACAATGTCTTTGCACCTAATAGATKAAGGGAATTATTATTAATGAGATATTACTATGCTTAGCAGTTCTCACACAATACACTGATCATTTAATTCACTCTAAAAAGAGAAACAGTAAGCTATAGAACTGTCAAAATAAGTGTTACGCTTGCTGAATTGATGAAGTAACATATAAAGAAGGAACCTGCCTCTGAACCTTTATCAGGTATTTTCTAATAAACTCTGACACTCTAGACGAGTTGTCAGGCTCTTTTCTGTGCTGTTTCTCAGACTCAGTTCCAGCACTACAAAGTGACTGCAAACATAGCAACTGCTGTTCAGGAGCTATAACAGACTAGACCCAGAGAGGAAAAGAGAGGCCAATGCCCAGGTATGTCATTACTTTGTTTCCTTCTCAGGATCCATTGTTAGATGTGTGATGAGGCAAAGGAGAGCAGTTAGGGGTTTTATAACCTTGATTCACCTTGCTTGGACATTTTTTTCTCTTCCCGGACAAGAAAACATCAAAGGAGCACACTAAAGTGAATATGCCAACAAGGAAGTCTACCATGATTTTACGAGGCAGGGTAGCTACCTGACAAGGGCTTAGGAAGTCTCACTGCATGACAGCACAGCAAAGAAGTTAAATTCTTTCCAGAAGTTGGAAGACAAAAACAGGATAAGGAAACCCGCCAGAGGGAGGGCTGCTAGAAGGACCCAGGTAGGCACGGCAGGTGAGTAAGGCTACCTCCAAAGACAGCTGCTGTAAGCCGACCAGTTCAGACTCCCTAGCCTCTGACATTCAGCTGGAAGTCACAGCAAATGTAATCCCAGTATTTTGTTTCATTTTACAGTGACATAAAGATCTATAAAACTAATGCAGCAATGGAAAATGTTACGATACCTGATTATCGTGAGTGCCTCAGCAAACTGCAGACTAGATTTGCTTGACTTATAGGGAAGGCATCAAAGTGTACCAGAGCTGTGAACAAAATAGGAATATATAAAGAAAGGTAGCAACAGAAAGTTAAAAGGACTATGAAAAACCACAAACATACCAACTGCAAGCCAATCTGATTTCTATACACCACCATGGGATTATTTACATAAGCTTTCATTGAGTTTCAGCAAAACTGGATGAGAGCATAAAGAAATGCCCAGTCTTGTAAACACTGACATCAGTGAGACATACTGTGGACCAGTGACTGATCTGCAAACCACTATGTTTACAAACAGTAGTTTACATGGTATGTAAGGTAAGGAGCACTCCATTTAACTTTTGCTTTATAGACATTTTGAAATATTTAAACTCTGTGGGGGGAAAAAAAAAAAGATTATGATGTAAAATGTTCCCACTCTTCCATGCCAAGTTCTGAGTTCTTTTTGTTCTGTGTAGTTTAGACATACAGGCCATTTGCAAACTCTGTAAAACAAAGTTTTGCAATATATTTTTTATTTCAGTTTAGGTTTACTGTAGCTTTAACAACTCCCAACTGATAATCTGTACGAGTCTCTAACATTATGCTCTCTCTTCTCTATTTAGACAATTATTCTTCCTACAAGTATATGTTTTTATATGGTATATTTAGCCATAAAACTTGCTGAATTTAGTATTTTATGCTCTTACACACTTTACTAGCTTTAATGTATCCTAGATTTACAGAGCTGTGTTGCTTTTTTTAGTGTATTTTTTATTTTTGCAAAAGATAAAATATTTTAACAGATCTTAAAATATTGCATGTATCAATGGCTACAATTTAAAACATTTTTCCAAGCATTCTATTTCAGTGAGACCTTCAAAATGATGGTCAAATTTTTCCCAGGCAGTTTTCTTTAAGAATATATATTATTTTGTCTTCTAAGCTGCATTGCACAGACAGAAGTAGACCATACCCAAAACTAAGTGGTTCGGCAGAGGTAATCCCAGTAATGGAGGAAAGTAACCAAGTCTATCAAGGGAGGACAACTAAAAACCACTGCAGTGGGACAGTTAGTCTACAGACAGAGCTTGCTTTTAAAAGACATTGCAAATTTGCCTTTATCATGCGGTCCATTTCTTTTTTTTAAAGAGAATCTTTAATAAGGATTTTTAAATTAGTTTCAGATCACAAATCTCAGCTCTGAGCTGGTCAAAGGATAATAAAGAAATCAGATTATCAAGTCCTTTTAAATCCCGGTGAGCCCCTAATAGCACTAGAACCTTTTGAACATCCCAGGCAAAAGATCCTCTAGTATATCTCATCCAGTCAAGCTCAAACTAATATATTACTTTTTTTGACATTGCACCATGTGTTTATTTATTGTGACCTTTTATTTTGTTAACACTTCACTTATCACTGGTGTCTTAAATACGATATTCTGTCTATACCTGATGTTGGCCTGTGTTGTTTTACTATAAATGTTTAGTTTAACTGTGCTTAATCCCAAAATACTTATTTTAGCTTTTTACCTGAAAACGGGTACTAAAACTATATTTAACATTTTGGTGTATGTTTCTCTCTCTGCTAAATCTACCCATAATCTGATCTTTAAAAGTTCTTTAAATCCATAAAGCAGAAAACTGTGTCTGTTAAGTAAGTGTTCATGTAATTTCTCTATTCACACAGAAGCCTACACAAAAGTGCAATGTAAGTTAGAAACTCCAGACTGCTGACTTTAACCGCTTGCTTACCATATATACCAACAGTCCGAGTTGATCCTGTGCCTGCTTACAGATACAACAAACTCAAGAGACTGGAGCAAGTGAAGACTATTGGTTCAAAGCAGGATTTCAGGATAATTTCTTGGTACTTCTAAATTATAATTAAGGCCCTGTAGTGTGTAAATTTGTCCCTGATGCCAGGAACCCATGGAAGATTTACATTGCTGTCAGGAGCTGGCAGTTCACTGCAGTCTCCTGAAATCTTCAAGAGGCTAAGTAAGCATCAGTGGACTGAGAACTCAGGGCCTATATCCTATGCAACTGTCTGACACGTGAAGTAATGTATCTGGGCCATGGTGTATTTCAAAATAAATTTTTCAAGTCCATGGCTCTCCAAAACAAGAAAATTCTGCCAAAATAACTTATTAAGACTACAAAAATCCACCTTATAATTCTGAAGTAAATTTAGCTGAACAAACCATATCACTACTCCCTTCGTTAAGCAGATTTACTTTTCAAAGCTTTCCTCTGGCTGTTAACCTGACAGGACCATTTCATTGCTGACCTATTCTGATCTTATTAGTTGTAAGCAATTAAAAGACTAATTGAGAATCAGGCTGCTATGTCAATATTCTTATCTTACATTTAAAGAGGTCATTTACCAAAACTGTACTCTAAGAAACAGTTACATTGACAGAATCATAACACATGAATACAGTACCATAATCAGAATAACTGTTGCACAACAGAATTCTAGTGTTTGTGAGAAGACAAAAACATATACTTTTTTTTTTTATATATACATATATATATATGTACACACACAGAAGAGTGAGGAGCACATGTAGCAGTGCACCCACTATAGCCAACCAACTCCCCAAAATAATTCACAAATTGCACTTACATGAAGAAAGTTGGAAGTCACTGTTTCAATAAGATCCAGATATCAGGAAATCCTCTAAGACCCAGAACTGTATTAGAAATTGACACAACATAACTATAAGGAACATATACTTCATGGTAAATTTGTTGGTTAGTCAAAAGGACACTTCTTCATTTCAGTCAGCTTGATTTAGAATAAACAGAATCATTATTATTAAACCACTGCCTAATGTATAATAAATTAAGAGAGGCAAAAGGAAGGAGGAGATTCCTTATCTATGACACTTCAGGTATTAGGAGTTTCATTATAAACAGTTACTTGAATTTAGAGTAAAACCATTACCCAACAACAAAACCAGATTATGACTAGCTGCTCTGGTTATCAAATACTACTTGCAGAGAGTGATAGGAAGCTTAGAAACTTTATATGTTGGAAGAAAATACTGCAATACTGGAGGTTTATAAGACAGGACACACCTTGCTCCTTGCCTTAATTACCCACAGGGCTTTTCTCATTTCTATTCACATAGTCAGTCTTTGTGGCAAAAGCTGATTTTTGATCTGAATTTTGCATTTAGGTTGAGACTCCTGAAAGAGGGAAGATAGTGCCTGTTTGCAATCACTTCTGTATAACAATCACATAGTACTGTATACCAACAGATTTCTTCTCTAATGGAAACATGGCCTGCAAGACCTTAGTATCTGGTGAACCTTGGCAGAAAGATAACACTGTGAACATGTTCAATATTTTATTTTATCTACCTATAGGCCCCAAACAACATTACCTATTATTATTAGTGAATACCATTAGGCAATGCAGAAATGTGAATAAAATTTTCTGCATCAAAGAGCTTGCACTTTAGAGCACTAGACTGAAGAGAAATAAAACACAGCAGTACAAGCAAACAGGCATTAAGAACCAAAGGTATATTTTTCTGAAATGATCTTTGCTGATCTGTCACTGCTATCAATCTGGTATCTGGATTTACAATATATTCATCTGCCAGTATATTCACCTTAAATGAGAGTTTCTAAAAATCTACTTTTTAAAAAATAAACCAATCTATCATGAAGTTGAGTTGGTATTTGAGGCTACATGATCTTTGATATCTTTCCTTAGGGTCTGTATTTCCTAAAGGTAAATAAACTCCACATTTTGCAGTCATGAAAAGACCACTATTGAGCTAAACATATGCAGCAATAGGAAAGCAGTATGTATGGTGCTATTAAATGTAACAATCTAATAAAAAGAAGAAATTTTCAGGAGAAAAAAAATGCTGATAAGACTTTTCAAGATCTCATAAGAATTGCTGAAGTGAGGCAAAGAAAAGGTATGCTTTGTCAGTACCAACAGCCTGTGCTTAGAGACAGCATTAGAATATTATTTCTGGAGAAACTTCTTCCAGCTAGAGCATCTCAGGTGCTTCTTGAAGTAATAACTTTAATACGTCTGATGGCCTAAATCAACAATAGTAGCATGTGTTGCATTTACATATAATTTCTGGAAAAATCTTTTTAAAAGACAGTTTAAGTGCGTACCAGATTAATCACTTCTGTGGATATTAAAAAAAAAATCTTTGGTCTACATAATATGAGAAGTCTTGTCATATATTACTTTATATAAACTTGAAGGACCTACATAAGCGCTGAATGTATAAGTAGTTTTTACTGAAATTGCTATCTAAAAGAATAAATGAAGAATTACAGCTCCCAAAGCCAGAAGAGTGTGGAATTAATTTCTATTTTCTGCTTTTGTATTCTGCAAATAATATTCGCAGTCTCAGGCAGGCCATTAACTACTTTGTCACAACTGTAGTGGGATTTTTTCTTTTTTGTCAGTTCCATGAAAATAAATTTTCTCATACTACTTCTTCTCTGACCTAAATGTTTCTTTTAATTTAGACTTGTCACACATCACAAAATTGAATTTAAATTCAAATGCTTTGAATTTAAAAGCAAAACATCTTGGTGAAACTATGGAAAACAACCAGCAAAGTTGGTACAATTTTGTTTCAATGGATTTTCTGCTAGCTAGCCATGAAAATAAAAACCATCAAAGCCAGACAGAAAGTTTCAATTCATCTTTTTCTCCACAAGACTAAATTATTTGATATGTTAATTCTATCAACTGTTCTTGCATCTATCATCTACTGTATTTATGAGCACAGGTATTTGTATGACTTTAAGTCCATGAATGAACCATTCTTGTTACTATTTTTAATATTAGTCCAGATGCCTATATTCCCCTTTCTTTCTGTAATCTATATTCTCCTTTCTTTCTGTAATCATTGATGAGCTTGTACTGCTGATTTTTCCTTAYCAGAATTCAGCAGATTCTTCATTGTTCTTTTTATGCTACATACTTTATTCCTATGTTCATAACCCTCATAGTTTGCCAAGGTAGAATTTGTAACTTCCAAAGTTTAAATTATATCTACTGCATTGTATCATTAAACTTAGACAGAAAGATTTGAGGTTTAAATGATGTGATTCAACAGGGATAACTAAATACTATTATGATTGTCAAATAATTTTGGAGGGATACTTTATATATAGGAATATATATAGGAGTAATATATAGAGTAACAATATAAAGTAATATATACATATATTCCTATATAGGGAGAGATACAGATGGGGTACACGTATAGATCTTCCTTTACATATATAGATGATATAGATAAATAAACAAAGGAGAAGAGCCATATTATTCCGGTGATCAGAATTGCAGCTCTATCTTCAAGATAAGAAACATCCTTAAACATCTTCACCCAGTAACAGTAATTTTATAATCCCTCCTCAAAAAGGAAGATCATCATGAGATGATCACTCTGTTTAGGGACTAAGAGCACTAAATTCTTACAACAGTAACTTAAGAATGTTATTTCCTTATGGCAGGTACTTGCTCTGTGCAGTCCCTTCACTTAGTATCCCCCTTCACTTTGTGGTGAGGAAAGCTGTCAGAGAAGTGTCATAAAACTAGTAAGTGATAGTGATCTCACTGCAGCACATACTTCACCACTGTTTTTTCCAATCAAGAAGAGATATTGGGGGTGCAGGGTAGGGTCAGATTACTATATGTAAACACATATCTAAAAAAAATTCAAATATTGGTTTAAAAACTATGTTGAACTCCATCCTTGGCTAAATCCCATAATCACATCAAGGGAGAAAAAAAGTCTCTTCCCTATTTCTCAACAAAAATATAAACAGTTGCTGCCACTCCAAGGTATACGATTTCAGAATTTCATTATTCTTATAAAAATACACAACAGCACAGTTATTATTTTACCCTGAAGTGATGTCAGGGGAATGCTGTGACAATATTTACACAAGCCTTAACTAGACAGAACAGCTCCCTTTAGTTGTTTCTTTCCCTTTTGAACATTTGAGCAACAAATTTTTACTTGCAAAAAGGATCATGCCACGTGAAATTCAAGCTTGTACAACTTCTACAAGGCATCCATGGCATGGCAACAAAGTTGCAGCGAGGCAGCTGCAACCACTTAATGCTTGCTTTACACGCAATTGGCTTTTGGTGAAAGGAGGCATTTCAAGTTGAGTGATTTACCACCTAACATTTATCTGAATTATCCACTTTTAGGAAGAGTAGATGTAATCTTAAGATTCCTTTTCAAAGTCCCTGATGGACATGTTTCCCAAGTTTTAAGGCATTTTTTGCCATGCCTTAAAAGCGTGATTCCCAACCAAAAAGGCATATTCCATCACTAAGGTCACAGTTATACTCTGGGCATTTACAATCTCTCAGCTGCAGGTTGTTACTGATGCTGTCTGGGAGCTGCGCCTTGGGCCCACCCGCAATCCTGCTTTCTCCCAAGAGCATGGGCTCCTCCACCCAGGCCCCTCTGCCAGGGTGTCCCCAGCAAAACCACCCCAAGCACCAAATATTGCAAAGACCTCTGAGCTCACTGGCTCTGGGCTCCCTGAGCCTCCCTCGGTGCCATGGGCCGTCGCTCACCCTGCCCAGCCGCAGCCTGTTACAGCAGTGCAGGGCAGCCTGCAGTATGCCCTAAGTGGAGAATAAAGTGATAGAACAGGTGTCATCCCCAACGGGACCAAAGCTAAAGGGCTGTCTGTAGCTCATTCTGCGAGCACCAGTGGGATGAGAGCTGGGAGGCGGATCAAGTAGCTTCTGCTCATCCTTTTGCATTAATGCTGTTGTGCCACTAACATGATTTATAAGTAATAATGCCTGTCAAAAGGAAATTACTGTTGTTGTTTCTGACCATGCATAACTCATCAAAATTAAACACAGACTCTGCACTAGGGATGCTGTCACCTCTGTTGCACCTCATTAGGCGAATTGAATTCATAAAAAAAATACTGTTGGGCCTGGGCTTTCCTCAACAACAAAATTCAAGTCATAGAATTACTCTAATTATCCTCTTGCAGTTGTGTTATTTTTTGCTGGGAGTACATTTCAGAGCTCTTCCAGTGTCACTGCATAGAGTCTCCTCATGAATGCCTTGCAGTGGAAGTGTGGGGCGCAGCGCTGCCTTTGCTCTCACCCCATGAGAGCAGCAAGCCTGAGCTGACTTTGAACGTGCCACGGAGCTGCTATGCACGTACACAATTTAAACATTTTTTTTGCCCCTCAAATGGTGAAAACATATCTGTAAGAACTGGGTCAAATCACTTCAACATTATTTGTATTAAGAACATTGGATTTCACTTCCCAAGTACAATGCTAAAGGCACTGAGTAGACAAATTACTAGAGTAGAATAAATTTACTGGCTTGCCTTTGGGAAATTTTAATAACCAGAAATGTTAATAATTAATAATTACCAATAAAAGTCAGCCAGCTTGTCTTTATGCATTTCCCATGGTCATTTCCACATTCAGTATTTGATTGATGTGAATTCATTGACCCTAAAGTAATTACCCAATCATTATCAGACAACAAAATGAACTTCAATAATAACTACCAATCAATATAATCGTTAATGCAGTATGTTTCACATTAATGATCCAACATTCAAACTTCAGTTTGCTTAGTACCGCAATATCCAGGTTCAACAGGCCTCGTCTATGTGCTTCAGGATCCTGTATTCATAAGAGGATGCTTAGATTCAATATCCATTCCTTTGAATTTCAGTCCTTTGTACATGACATATTAGATTTTCCCCCTTCACATTTACATCTCAAAATGTGTATTTGTAAATGTCCAACAAGCAGATTTAAAATTCAGTATACATCCACATTTACCCTCAAGTCCCCTTGTGAAATGATTCTGTGGCTAGAGAATATAATTAATAATATTTCAGACTTCATCAAATCAATAGAACTACTGACTTATGGATAAAGACAACTAACCATTTCATACAAGACTGCTTGAACACCCTGTTTATATAAGATGCAATACAACTTCTCATGCCAAAAATTTGCTAGCTTATCACTAAGATGCTCTTCATATAGCTAGAGATTCTTGAATGAAGTTGATCTTTCCTCCACAATGAAACTTCTTCCATCTGAGATACAGCTAGCACCATGTCTTTTCTACCTGATTTCTCCGAGAACTGCAAATACGCCCCCTCTTGGCTGTATAAAAACTTAAGCCATTTTGGACACATGGGCTTGTGGGATTTTTTATTTATATGGTTGAAATGCTGTGACTATTTAATGGAATTTTGCTTAATAAGTCTCGGTGTAGTTGTTGATAAAGTTCAAAAACTTTGTTGTCTAAAATATTTTTAATGTTGTCTTTTAACTTATGTTAAAGCTACATACCACCCTTTGTATATGTGTGGAAGATATAATGAAACTGTTGATTATTAAAATTATTTACTTATTTATACATTTCCTCTTTAATGTACTTTATATTCAGTATTTTCTAGTTTAAAATTTTAAAAGTAATTTTCTATATGGCATGCCCTTATGACATTGTTCACTCTGACTCTGCCCAAAAAACCTTAATATTTTCCCTGGCTTCCCCATTTTTACCCTATTTTAACTCTTTTTCATCTCTTATTTAAAGTAATTATATTCAATTAATAATTAGTGAAGTCATTACTTAGATAAAATACTCATATATAGTAATGAGCCATTACTTGAAACCAAATGTGTATTTTGTGTTACATTTAAATTTGATTTAAAACCATGACTCCTAAACCAAGCATATCTCAAGTAAATACTATTTAAAGGAATTCTCAGTTTGTGTAAATAAAAGCTGTGTTCTTTAGACTTAATGAATTAATAAGGCATAGATTTTTATATTATATTTAAAAGTACCAAGCAGCATTTCTCTATTTCTCTTAAATGTATGATCTTAACGTTACTATCCCATGATGTTCAGAAGGTTTCAGAACCATGCTTTCAGAATGAGGGAATTTTTTGAATGATATATCTTTAACATTTAAGTATTTTAAATTTGAAAAAATTGAGAAAAAATTAAGTGTTTTAATTATGCTTGCCAGGAAGAAAACAAAAAAAWTTAAATTTTCCACTTCATTTAGCCAGCTGTAGAGTACAAGCACAAAGAAAATTAGCAGCCTTTAAAAAATGCTGAGTTTAAGAAAAAAAACCTAGTTTTATATTTTAAAGGGGAAGATATGAGTTTTCTACTTTTTAGAAGCTCTATTGAATTATTTCTTTGAATTATCTGTGTTAATTAAAATTATAAATTAACTTTCATGCTTTGTCTCAAAATGTTCTCTTAAATTACATTATGAATCATAGTTCAGTCAGCTTTAGAAAATGTATTTCAACATAAGTTAATGCAACAACATCTTTAAGGCATTTTATATATTCTTTCATAACTTTGCAGGCCTCATTTATACTATGTATTTATTACATTTTATCTCTCAGGCTTACCTCAAGAGATAATTGTCTTCCAGATGTATAAAAACAGCCATTTGAGGAAAATTATTTCTAAAAATAATAATTGTCCTTTAAAAAGAAAAATCACAATTTAATAGCTAAGAGACAATTGATCACTTCACAAGGTCTTTCTAACCTGGTAAATTTATATGCCTACTTGTTCTGCACATTAGTGATGAACAGTTTTTGATGGTATGACCAATCAGGCTGAGAATTTATCACTGGAGGTTGCTCAGATTGCCAAGGAATATGGAAACCTCCTAGATTTTGCAAGTAAAGAAAAAAAAAATTAAAATCAACCTTTACATAATCTAACAATTCTACTTCAATGGATATTTAGCCCTCATACAAGAATTACAAACAATTATACTATTTTCTAGACAGAGCCTCCCACATGCTAGGGAACATTTGCAACCAATCTGCAAGCCTGGTAGAATTAGAGTAATCAGATGCTACACTAGAAATACAAAGACTTTTACTTAACTGCATGGTCCTGAAGATAACTTGCTATTCCAGAGCCCCATGTTCCTTTGGCAGGTAGCTGCAGAGCTGGAAGTCAGCATGCCAAGGTGAGGAGTAAGTGGCAGCAGGGTTACGGGTGCCAGAGGAGACACCTGTCAGCTCAGCAGCACATACCAGCAGCACCACACTGGTATCTCTGGTGGACCTTGGAGGATGTTTGGGGACGTTCCTTCATGCAGCGACAACATTGTGTTACTCTCAAACCTAGAAACTCCTGCCTCCCAAGAGGTGGCTCCTGTGTGAGGAAGAGCTCACCACCCTGAGAAGGAGGTGATCACCAATGCCAGCTCAACGGGAATTGCTGATACGACAGTCAGGGCTGTGTTGGGAAACAACCTCTCTTCTCAACAGGAGGCATGAGTTAGCAGTTCCCATATCCCAGAAGAGGTAAGACCTCAGTACTCAACGAGCACAGGAGGTGCTCCATTTGCAAAGGAAATGCTCTATTAATAACTGAGGGGTTTTAATGGTTTGATAAAATATGAAATATAAAAGATATGTCCTTGAACAAAAAGGTTTTCTCAGTACTGTTATTATGTCTTCATTTATCATCAGCACCTTTTCAGACACAAAACAATGAAGAGTCTCTTTTGTCAGCAAGCATCTGTGAAGCCAAGAAAAGAATGCTTAGGATGAGCTTATTTTTAATTGGGAAGGATATTAAAGAGCTTCCCACCATTTCTGAACAGTTTTGGTTTTAATCCTTTCTATTCAGAGGGAAGAATTAATGTTTTATACCACCAAAATCTATTAACCACTGTTAAAAAGCAGGTGAAAGCATCTTACAACAACATGCTATACAAATATTTTGAAAGAGTAATTTGAAGTCTGAGACAGTTGTACTCACAGAATTTCTAATATATTTCTAATTATATTTTTTTATACAGTAAACCTCACTGTAAACAACAATGTGGTATGGTAAGTAACATTCTCCCCAAAATGAATCAGGTCCAAACTTCAACAAAGTAAGAACAGGTACAGGATAGCTTGTGATAACAATTAAAAAGTGCCCTTTTGCCTTTGGAAAGATGTGCTGTTCAGGTGTGGTCCTTACATTGCCAGAATAAGTGACATGATCTTTCAGGATAGAAAGTCACTTCTCCCAGTGAAGTGCTTCTGAAAAGGTTAACTTGTACTAAATGCCCCTCATTTCCTCCCCCCGTCCCCCCAGTACGATGAGGTAAATACGTTACAGCTCATACATTACGCGCTCATTAAGAGCAACAATTTTTCTCTGTCATTACAGATGAGTTTCTTTCAATTCATCCCCCACCTCTCATTTCCAGGTCGCAAAATCCCCCAAAATTCCCAAACGCAAACCCAATAAAACAGTTTTGTTTAACAAGCCTTCAATGAAAATGAAATAGCATTATTAAGATATCTGTGTACATCCAGATCAACTAAAATACAAGTCAACATGAATTGTCTCCCTATTCACTAGCATATCAGACTACTTCTTAATAAAACAACATCTTCTTACAGATCCTTGGTTCTTCTGTTGTGTCTCAATAGGCTTAAAAGAGCCTATATCCATTATGCTTACTTTAGATCTACTTTAACTGATTCGTGCAATCACTTGCGCTCAGTAAGAAACAGAAAATAAACTGACTCTGGTACAAATGCTGAAGGACAGCACAGACAAAAAGAAAAATGGACCTGTCTGCTGGAATCTGTAATCCTGCCATCAGTGTAGAACTGAGAAGCCAGAATGCATTTAAAAAGAACAAGCTTTTGCTATCCAAATGTCCATAATAAAATTAATTTAAGGTCACGATACTGGATTCATAATACGGATGTAGTAGTTCAATTCCTAAAGCTGCAACAGGTTTCCTGTGAGACTGTGATAAAGCCTGTGAAGCCTGAGACTGTGAAAAATTTCATAGATTTGGGAATGTGTTCCTAGTTTTAGACACCAGATATTTCCTAACAGCAGCACTAACAATGAAACAAATGGCTTAAAGATAAGCCTAAAGTACTAAAATACTTTGCTGAATCAGGGCTTTTGAGTTGCAGTTTCCCAAATGAAGACACCACCTCTTTTTTTTCCCCTCAGGTCTCAACAGGCCTGGTACCTACCATATGCCCAGTTTTTCTTCTGTGAACAATCTCCATTAGTACAGATAAATCATTTAGCACTATTAATCCTGAGCTTATTTGGGTTGTCCTGGTCTTTCAGTACAAATAACAATGGTGTATCTTTTCCATTCTTTATGACAGAATGAACTAGAGCTCATAAAAAAAATGGCAGATACCATTAAATTTTGTTAGAAGACTCTCTCCCAAAGTCTTATGAATCCTGTGAGAAAGGAGGGAACCAGTGAGGAGTAGGTTAGGGGATAAAGAAGTAAAAATATAATCGTCCCTGACAGAGAAGAGCCTGAATTTAGTGTGGGAACAGACACAAGGCAAAAATCTATTTTATAGCATCCCTTGCAGTAATAAAAAATTCTGTTGGAGGCCACCTTCTGAGATATTGCTAAAATAATTTCCCGTGATCTTTGAAGCTTGTTTCTGTACAGATATATATACACAAAATAGTCTGTTATTGGAGGACAAAGTGATAAAAGAACAAAAAAGACTTTGAAGTTTGAATCCTATGTCTAGAATTCAAAACCACTGTTCACTTTTCCAGCAAAGAACTGTCCTAAAAAAAATTCATACCAGACTCCCATCTTCCTCCAGAAATATAAATGCAATAATGAATTGCACAGCTATTTTATACTCAGTAAGTAGTTCAGATGAATAAGAAATGACATAAACCTTAAAAATACTTTGATTAAGCCATTAAGATGGAAATCATCACACTGAAATATCTCATCCATGAAACTGTGGGCATAAAATTTATTTTGAAATCATTCTACAAGGAAAATAATTTCTTGTTTGTTTTTTTTTTTTTTCTTTCTAGTGACTTGTGGTTAAATTACCACGTTTTTAGCACTTAAGGTAGCATGAAGGCAAGACTACAAAAGGAATGCAAGGAGGGTTTTTTGTGTTTGTTAATTATGTTAAAATAGCCACAGGTCTTTTCTGCCTGGGAAGGTCATAAAGAGCAGTCTGTGCCTGCCCACAACAGCAAATTTTCCTTCTGTTCTGTCAGCAGTCTCCAGACCAGCCAGACCATCCCATGTGTAGGAGAGATTTCAATACTTATGTCTGTTATTATTTTGCCAGGCAAATCTGGGCAGGCTGCCTGCAGATAGGTTGTGCAGATGGGTGGTAGTCAGAGACAAAACGTTGGTTGCCAGTGTTCATGGCTACTCCTAAACTACAGTTTAGGAAGTAGTAGTAGTAAAAATACAGAAAAATCACATCTCTAAACCCTAAGATAGGTACTCTACTAGAGTGGATGGTGTCATGACAGAAACATGGTGAGAAATAGACTCTGCACTGCATAATTACTACTGCTGTGAGCCCGTTGGGTGGAGACACAGATCCTGAATAGGACTTAGGAGAGGTTTTGGCACTTAGGAGCATGACAAGTGTGATCTCTAAATAGGCCGTAAAAGCGTGAAATCAACTCAACATCCCCTCGGCATCTTTGCAAGCACACATAACAGAACTGTCACCATATCTGTAAGGCTGAGCAGCTCAGCACTTCATTCCTCCTTCTACCTACTTTCTTCAGCCAAGTTTGGTGCATGCACCATGCCCCAGGCACTCCTGAGAAAAACATAGTAGCTGTGTCCCACTTTCCTACAGTTTCCAGGGAGAAGAAAGAACAGGTCTGCCCCACAATGGAGGAGGAGCCAGGAGCTAAAGGTGACCCAGCACAGGCAGTACCCTCACCAACGGATGCTGTCCCACAGTACCTGATCACAGCAGGCAGAATCAGGTGCTAGTATTGGAGGATATCAACAGTACAGCAAGCAGCAAACCAAGGCCAGGATCCATCCAGGGGGTCCAGTCAGGAGCAAGATAAGATGGGGCCAGAGATAAGACTGGAGCTACAGCACAGGTCTGAGAGGTCCAACCAGAAGACAAGACTGGAGTCAGGCTACCTACAGAATAGGTCCAAGGTCCCCCCAAGAAGCCCAGCCATAGACAGGTCTGGGACAGGTGCACCTACAACTCAGTTCAGGAAAGAGCTGAAGGCCCAGGCCTGCACTGAAATAGGGCTCCTGGGTGTGGGTGGAGGTCCCAAGTGAGGCTGGGCTGGGTTATTAAGGCCTATTAGTGTCTTCAGAGCCCTGCCAACAATACCGGAGTGACTAGAAAAATCATCCAAGATGATGAAAGACTTCAACAACTGGGGTACTACATTAAGTATCGTTACATATTTTTTCAGAGTGGTGGATCAACTTGGGTTTTGTTATTCCGGTTTAAAGATGTGCTCTTTGCAAAAATAGAAAGCAAGCCCCACTAACAAAGAGATTTGCTAGGGTTGGAGGGAGATGAATTCTGCTTCCTAAACCCCGTTACTGTTTCAATCAATTAGTGTAAAACTCAGGTGTTTCAATCTGAACCAAGACATTGCCTGGACCTCACTTAGGCTGAACACAATCCATTCAGTCTTAATCTTGCACACTCTGAATTCCTGCTCCAGTCAAGGACATTTGTCAAGTGACCCTTCCATCTGCACAAGTTCACATTCATGTGCGTGAATTAGTCAACGTAGACCAAGCTTCAGAGCTGAAGTACCCCCACGCCCCACTCCCAGTTTTGGGACCAGTGCCCTGGACTCAGGACTCTGTGTAACAATTCATGGGGTGTAACCCAGGAGCTTGTCTCGCCCCGCTGTATAACTTACACTGAGAGAGGGGGGTGAAGAAGGGGAGGAACTTCCTTCATATTGCAGTTTACTCCACTGTGAGTACTCAGTATTTTTTAAAATTAAGGAAAATTTACTGAGGGAAATATAAGAAAATATGGAATTCTGTAACAGGCTTTGCAAATCTCCCAAGGATTTATTTTATGACCACAAATTTAAAAAAAAAATTACATTCCTATGTTATTAAATGGTGTTAATTTCAATTTACTTAATGTTTTCCATACATCTTAATGTGTTACAAAATCGTGTAGAAACTGTTAATCTGCCCTCCTGACTGACTTTAAGCTACAGTTTTTTGCATTTGGACACCAGCCCGTGGTAAAGTTGTCTACAGCTAGTAACATGAGAGCAGCTAGGGTCTGAGTTAGTACCTTGACTTTATGATCCAAATTGCGTAAGCAGTAGTGAAATGTTTGTAGTTTTCTTGATTACATCTTTCCATTTCACACTTAATATACCATCGCTACAAAGCGGACACATTGCACCTTCCAGAGCCATTGTTTCAGGCTATTTGCAGAATAGAACACTGCATCTGTTTATATGCTGTTGGCATTTGGGCGTTTTGGCCATAGAAGAGTATATCTTTTGCTGTCTGCATCTGTATTGCCTAAGAGAAAAAAGCCTACCAATGCAGATGAAGTCTCTAGGTATCTAAGTATCCAAATGTAATAAATATCAATATTTTTTATTTAAATGAAAGATTAGGTTCTGGCAAACAATTCCATGGAAACAGGAGGTTTCCATGACAAAACTGCAATCATAAAACATACCAAACCTTGAGTATTGAGTAGCATTTTAGCAAACATTAAAAAGGCAATATAAGATTTTGTCTCTGAAATTGAAACTTCTGTGTCTGTGTATAACGTGCAGGATTAATAGTTTGCTTTGTTTTCAGATGGTAGTCTGCCTTGGCTTACTAGAGTCCTGTATGGTTGGTCACCCACATCATCAAGAATAGCTTCTAGACCTTGACTGGAACACTCAAGCTTTTGAAGCAGGAAAGTAATAAAATATGACCTCTGAATACCAGTAAAGCCATTTACAAGTAAATGTTCAGATGAATAATTATTTTTGACAGCATTCAGGCAAATGTGGAGATTCAGAGTCATTTTGACAGTAAATATGAAGTTGCTTGAAAACTCATAAGCGATGAAAACAATGTGGTTTAAAAGAACAAGAGCATAGCTACTTTATGATAGATAGATAGATAGATAGATAGATAGATAGATAGATAGGTTAGGGGCCAGCATGGGCCACGGACCAGGGCCAGCAGGTGCCCACAGGCCAGTAGGTCCATGCCCTCCCCTCCTTGCCCCGGTGGGCACAGTCCCACCACGCCCCAGTGAACTGAGCAGGGCTGGGAYCCAGGGGGGCTGTGTCAGGCGATGTCCAGGTGAAGAGGGTCCTAGGGCAGTGGGTCAGGTCAGGTCAGCCCATGGCCAGGGCAGGTCTGGGGTCAAGGGCTGGGGCTCTGAGGTGCTCCCGAGTGTGGAGGAAGGCCCCCACCAAGGCCTCTCCTGGCTCCCTCTCACCCGGCGCCTGCCCGGTCCCTGGGTGGGAGGATGTTTCTGGGCCCTGATCTGCTGGCTGCCTTGTTCCTTTCCTCCATCTGCCCTCAGAGAAGGAGCTTTAGAGAGTTTTGTTTACAGCTTCTGAACCACTGTCATTCATCCAAGATATATCTTGGCTCTCTTGTGAGGTACCTGGTCCTCCTTAGTTTCTGTCCTCAGGATTTTGTGGTCCCCAGTGTTTCTATAACACGTTCTTCCATGTGTTTATAAAAGAGAGAAATTTCATGTCTCACCAGCATGTCCAACCATTGCCAATACCCGCCAGAGCAGAAATAGTGTTATTGTTCGGCATGCATTGCTCTCACATCTGGGATTTGTGTAAGGATGCTCTCAAATTAGAAATACAAAAAAAAATCTGCAAAAAAAAAATAATCAAGATCTCCCTACTATCCTCATTCTTTTGTATGTTTGTGTGGATGTTTGTGTGCATGGGTGATAGATGCGGATAAACAATAAAACTTACACTGGTGTGTTTGTAGCTCTTACTGGAAATAGTTTTGTATGAAGCCGACATGAAACTTTGAAGCCTTATGAGAAAAATCATGTCTGCACACCAAATTAAAGAGTAATGTCCGCATTTTCTTTGTAGTGCGGCTTCTTTTTAACCCTTCAACCCCTTCCATATCATATTATAGTGAGTATAAACTTCAAAATTTGGCATCAGTTATGTTCCTCAATCAGTTCAGCAAAAGACAAACTCTTCACTACGTTTTCCAGAAACCCAGCTGAGGGAGAACTTTTAAAAGACAAATCATTCTGTTTTGCAAATGCAACAGAATGGAATTTCTTACAGTGGACAAATACAAAGTTGCAGGCATATTACGAAATTATGCTGCATTACACTGCTGTATATTCAGCATACAGCAAACTGGGAAAAAAGTAAAAAAGCCCTATGATCTTTTAAAAATAGATGTATAAAGAAAGAAAAATATAGAGCTGCCAGGTATTATTAATACAGTTTTCTTAAACTTTGAGCTTAGATCAAAACAGATTTGCAGCCATTAGGTTTTATGTAAGTTAAATAAGCAACCTCATTTTTCAAAAATGCCAGCTGTTGTTTAGGTATTTACATCCAATTTCTGGATTTTGCAAAGTGTTCACCTCCTACTGAGACCAGTAAAAAATAGAACTGTGATGCTTTTTAACTGTTTTAGATCCTATGTCTGCCAAATGACAGACCATGAGGGCTCAAACTCCCTCTCAGAAATGTGTCCATTGGGTGCCATTGCACTGAATTCACCAGAATTGATGGGTATACAGTCAGTATGAGATGACAATCGGCTGTTCAAGACGTAACTTGAACTGCGTTGCAAGCGCCCAGCTTTCCATATGTTTTTCTAAGGTCGGCTCTGCATTAAACCTGAAGACAAAACCGGGGCAAAATTTTCCTCTCGGTATAAATCTGTTGCATACACTGAACACGTTTCATGCTTGACATTTCCACTGACATCAATAAAAGACTTGCACACAGTGCAAGTGCAGAATTAGCAACACAGATCCATGCTGATGAGAGGAGGGATGAACAACAACAGCGAAAGCAAAGACTGCTGTAGCAGACGTGAAGGGTAAGATTCTAAGTCTGCCAGGAACGTTTGATCTTCTTTTTGAAAAACTTAAGTTTTACTGAATTTTCTCTAACCTGTGCAGACTTGCAGTTTGTTCATCCTTTCTCTCTTTTCATTCCTTTTTTATTCTCTTTATACTCTCTACATAGTTTTATCCTTTGTGTGTAATTTTCTTGCTGTAACTTTCCCTTTTTTTCCCATTTAGTTGCTTACCTACCAATTAAAGTTAGACCAAGAATATATCAACCCATTTTCTGCTGCAACATTAGTCACTTTGTGTCTTCACCTGTCACATTTGGATTAAAAGCCCATTGATGCAGAGAGCACCATCTTCCGTGTTTAAACAATGCCTATTATTATTGTGGTCCTGATTCCTTAGTTCTTTGTTTTATGTTGTTGTGTCATTTGATATAATAACAATACAGTTAATTGTAGATTAGAAATATTATTTTATTTTTCCTGACTGAAACTAGAAGATTTCTAGTAATTTTTAAGTTTCCTTTTCTGAAATAATACACACACACAGCATGTGCATAGGCATACATACTCTACATGCTTCACAAATGTCAGTACAAAATTTTTTGTTTGGTTAAAATAAGGATGGAACATAATATCTAGATGAAAAAGAATGTATACAACTTATTTTATACTGAAAAAGCTCATTTGCAGGCACAGTATAAACACATTTATATGGTAAGCATAGTTGTTCAGTAAATCATAAGCATTCACAATCTATTAAATACAAAAAGCCTGTGGAAACTGGTGTCTTCAATCCATTTTACATTATGTCTTTCAGACTTTCATGTTTCCTCAGCCATAAATCTGCTTAAGCTATTAAAAGCCTATTAAAACCATAATCAAATAAATACCATGAATCTGCTTACAGGTGACTCAGAATAAGAGTGGCAAAAAGACGTATAGTAATACAATTCTTCTAGCATAATACCTGTTTACAGTTCAAATCAATGTCTTCCACTGGCCAATCAATACCACCTTACTCTGTTTATAACTACTTGTAAGCCTTTTCAATAATTCTAATTTTAAAGAGTCATTACTGAAATTGTATAGCCATTGATTGTTTAAAGGTTATAGATAGCATGAACAAATTGAATTTTAGATTTAATTAAACCTGTTGAAAAATTGCAAATAACATTTTCTTAAGAAAGTTTCATATCAATCTTACAGATGAAATCAACTAGCGTAGATCCACTACAACCACAGTATGTTTGCTAATTTAGATCAGTGGAGGATTTCATTTGTAGGGTAAAGTACCTGCAAGCTACAGTGGGGTTGCACCCTGACACAAGGTTGAAACAGTTGTCCCTTTTCATCTTCCCTTGACCTGAGCAGGGACCATAATAGGCAAACCGGGATACCATTATATATTCTCTGTCTCTCATATCAGATATCTTATCCAGTAGAACCACACACTTGCTGTATGCCTCCTCCAGTCTGATCAGATGCAAGACAGCTTCCATCTGTAAGCTCCAGAGCCATATTAAAAGAATTTTAGGTGAATTTAAAAGTCCACAAAGACTAGGTTTTCAAGAGAACATCTTCTGCACTTAGTATCAGGTGTGATCATGCTGCAGCCACTCTCAGTAAAATGCTCATGGTCAAATATTTTTCAAAGACAACTGGCCACTTTCATGGGTGTCTGTCATGGTTTAACCCCCGCCGGCAACTAAGCCCCACACAGCCGCTCGCTCACTCCCCCCGGTGGGATGGGGGAGAGAATCAGAAGGGTAAAAGTGAGAAAACTCGTGGGTTGAGATAAAGACAGTTTAATAGGGAAAGCAAAAGCCACGCACACAAGCAAAGCAAAACAAGGAATTCATTCACTCCTTCCCATTGGCAGGCAGGTGTTCAGCCATCTCCAGGAAAGCAGGGCTCCATCACGCATAATGGTTACTTGGGAAGATAAACACCATAACTCCGAACGTGCCCCCTTCCTTCTTCTTCCCCCAGCTTTATATACTGAGCATGACGTCATACAGTATGGAATACCCCATTGGCCAGTTGGGCTAGCTGTCCTGGCTATGCTCCCTCCCAGCTTCTTGTGCACCTGGCAGAGCATGGGAAGCTGAAAAGTCCTTGACTAGTGTAAACGTTACTTAGCAACAACTAAAACATCAGTGTGTTATCAACATTCTTCTCATACTAAATCCAAAACATAGCACTATACCAGCTACTAGGAAGAAAATTAACTCTATCCCAGCCAAAACCAGGACAGTATCCACCCCTTATTCCATACCATCTATGTCATGCTCAGGTCCCACACTATCCAATACATTCTCATTACCCACCACTCCCCTTCCCATCCTTTGATATAATACACAGATATCATTCCCTTAGTCTATGGACCACCCCTGTGAAATGTCTGTAAAATATCCATAAATGTCCACAAAATGTCCATTGAGTTCATTTAGTCCATGACTTTGGGTTCCATCTGTTATGGTGGTCACTCAGGACAGGAGGGGTGGTGTGTTGCGTGGAGTTACTGGGGAACAAAGGCAGCTCAGATCGGGTCACTGCTGAACTTGCACTGTTTCTTGTAAGGCTTGTCCTCCATTGGTTCTGGTGGTTCCTGCTATAGTAATTCCTATAACACGCAACTCAAATCACGGGTTGCAACAATTTAAAGGTATATCCATTACAGTCTCCACCCCTGGTCCCTTTGGGCCAGGTTATAGAGTTTAACATTGCAATGAACTCCTCCCCTTGCTCCTAGCCTGGCTAGCAACAAGGGGTTTCTCCTATAGTAATTCCCATGACATGTAACTCAAGTCCTGGGTTACAACAATTTAAAGGTGTTTCCATTACAATCACTACCCCTGGTCCCTTTGGACCAGACCATAGGGTTTAACACTGCAATGAACTCCTCCCCTTGCCCCTGCTCCGGCTTGGACTTATCCACAGACTGCGGTCCCTTAGGGGTGTACCTGCTCCAACTGGAGCCTTACCTATGAGCCACAGACTCTCCAGGGGTAAACCTGCTGCGGCATAGACTTATCCACAGCCACAGTCGCTTTGAGGTGCACCAGCTCCAGCGTGGCCTTACCCACAGCCTCAGTCCCTTCAGAAGTAAACCTGCTCCAACATGGCCTTACCCATGGCTGCAATCCCTCCAGGATGTACCTCCCCTGTCATGGCCTTATCCACGGCCACACGCTTTGAGGTGCTCCAGCATGACCTCATGCACAGCCACTGATGCTTCAAGGTGTACCTGCTGCAGCATGGACTTATCCACAGCCACAGATGCTTCGAGGTGTACCTTCTCCAGCGTGGACTTATCCTTGGGCCACAATCCCTTTAGAGGCACACCTGCTGTGGCACAGGCATAATCACGGCCACAGACGCTTCGAGATGTACCTGCTCGGGCGTGGGCCTATCCATGGCCACAGATGCTTCAGGTTGCCCTGCTCCCACGTGGACTCATCCACAGGTCACAGTCCCTTCGACTTGAGTTCACACTGGAGTTCCAGCCTGTCCAGTACAGCAGCACAGAAACAGCAGCAATGCCCTGGCCATCTGCCAGCCCAGGCGCATGGCCATGGCTGTCATCAAAATGTTTCCAGGCACAGCAGAGTAAGATGATCAGCAGTGCAGCAGTACAGTAAGCAGCAAAAGCAAAAAGCAGCCACTAATGAGCACGAGACTCTAACACACATGGCAAGCACAGAAGCCTGCCGATTAATAGCTAAACACCAGTAACAGCTATAAATTTGATCTAGCACATTCCAATCAAACCTGTCATTATCTCGAACCCTTCGAGCCCCACGTTGGGCGCCAAAAGGGACTGTTGAGGTTTAACCCCAGCTGGCAACTAAGCACCACACAGCCGCTCGCTCACTCCCCCACGGTGGGATGGGGGAGAGAATCGGAAGGGTAAAAGTGAGAAAACTCGTGGGTTGAGATAAAGACAGTTTAATAGGGAAAGCAAAAGCCGCGCACACAAGCAAAGCAAAACAAGGAATTCATTCACTCCTTCCCACGGCAGGCAGGTGTTCAGCCATCTCCAGGAAAGCAGGGCTCCATCACGCATAACGGTTACTTGGGAAGTGTTGTGGTTTAACCTGGCCGGCAGCCAAACACCACACAGCCGCTCACTCACTCCCCCCCTCCCCTCAGTGGGATGGGGGAGAGAATCGGGAAAAAAAAAAGTAAAATTTGTGGATTGAGATAAAGACAGTTTAATAAAACGGAAAAGGAAGGGAAAATAATGATGATAATAATAATAATGATAGAATATACAAAATGAGTGATGCACAATGCAATTGCTCACCACCCGCTGAGCGATACCCAAGCCGTGATCGCTACTTCCTGGACCACGCCTGCTATTTATATATTGAGCATGACGTCAYATGGTATGGAATACCCCRTTGGCCAGTTGGGYYAGCTGTCCHGGCTATGCTCCCTCCCAGCTTCTTGTGCACCTGGCAGAGCATGGGAAGCTGAAAAGTCCTTGACTAGTGGAAACACTACTTAGCAACAACTAAAACATCAGTGTGTTATCAACATTATTCTCATACTAAATCCAAAACGCAGCACACTACCAGCTACTAGGAAGAAAATTAACTCTATCCCAGCTGAAACCAGGACAGTGTCTCAGAAACAGAGAGACCTTTTAAGGTGTTAAGCTTTTTATTGAAAATCTGGCCTGTACTTAAGCTGTAATTGATAGCACAGTTCAGGCTCACAATGTCACAGCAACTGAGAATTAGATGGGAAATTGTCACTGTGTCTTCTCTCAGGCCATCTAAAAGTAGTGGCTTAGCTTATCACTGTCTTTTTTTCTGGACCAGATAGATGAACATCATGTGTACTGAAGAGAAAACTAAACTCTTAAAATGTCAGCTGTTCAGTATCTGCACTGTTACTATAATTCCCTCTATAGTAACACTAGCTCTGCGAGTGCATTTGTTTCCAAGGCTTTGGTGCAGACTTTTTCTGGCCAAATGATAGAAATACTGACAGAATTCTTATAGTTCATTTGCATCTCCTAGGATAAGTTCATCATAATAATTTCAGACATGTCTTCCTTTTTCTCCATTGTTCCCTTCTCTTTCGGGAACTACAGATATCCTTTGCTGTTTATTTGTATTTATTCTCACTCACTCTTCTGCATTGCAGATAAATTTAAGTGGAAGTGTCACCTGGTCTGCTCACTGATGGTGCATGCGGCTAAAGATAGGTTGCAATCAATAGAAAAACTTTTGTTAGCTTTCCCAAATTGAAGGAAACAGGGCTGGTTTTATATACATACATATAGGTAAATCTCTGGCAAATCCATCCACTTGAGTTTTGTTGATTTTAGATACTTTTGCAAGTCAGTCGCATTTTCTACAAGGCTATCTTAACTTGTAAGCAATAGTCCTGTTCAGCAACTTGAATACCATGGGAGTCATGCCCAAAATACAGACATTTCTTAAACCTCGTGAGTTTTATTGTTAAGCACTTTACCTGTTTGCAATTAAAATTAATAGAAGTGAAATGACAGATAATGCCTATCCGCTGTGCAGCAACAGTTTTTGATCAGTACTATCAAGTGGTTTCTTAACAGCCAAATTAGAAATGGGCCAGTCTTATGTGCAAGTGAAACTTGTGTTCTTCTACCCTTTTTGTGACAATCTCGCTTACACCATCTGTTAACTAATAATGTTTTTTGAACTTCTTGAATCATTCTACAGGCAGTGATGGAGTTAGGAAAATCCAGCAGATCATTCTTCTCAGTATTGCCTTCATGGTAAAAGCTGCTGCTGAGGTGTAAAAGAATAGCATGAGCCCACTCTGAGAGTCATTTAATGGCTGATACATATAGATATCTCTATCATTCCACTTGTCTGCATCAAAGCAGCTAAATGGCTCTTACTGCAGTAACTCATTGTGTTTGTAAAAATTGCATTGGAGAGACTGCATAATCTTCCCTGCTCTATCAACAACTTACGTTATCTTAGCCACAGTTATTTCACATCACTTCACTTTACAGGGTCTTCACTCCACCTATAAAAAGATAATAACCTCTCATGCAAGCAAGGGGGGAAGAAGCTGTACAGAAGGCTTACTTTTTAGAGCAGAATTTGTTTGAATTGAAACCTGCAGACATAGACACCTCCATCTTTAGAAAGCACCTCAATATTCAGAGTTGTAACATCTCATACAAGGCTTTTAATAACAAAACCAATATGTCTTTATAATCACAACCCTGGTAGAAATGGGACCAATATAAAACCAAAAACTCATGATCTGAGAATCCCCAAATTTGTGCTTTTCAGCATCTGAATTTTCTATGTGGAGCTCCTCTGTAAAATGTACCAGAGTTTTGGTACAGGAATATCTCAAACTACTGCAGGTCTGAAATTCAAATAAAACTAAGCTAGTATGTCATCCATATATTCATTAGCCTATGCAAAGCTTCAGTTTTAGTTCAATATGTTTATTAACTTTTTATGAATTTATATAAGGATTTATACAAGGGAACTCACTTGCAGTGAACTCAGATGTAATAGCAACAGCAGCTTCAGTTGAGGAAAAATATAAAAATTAAAATCACTCAAATGGCTTTAAATGTCCATGTATCTATTCCATTTATGATTAATAAAAAAGTATGTGATTTTGCATGTTGAGAGTAAAAGTCTTTTACTGCATAGCATTTCCTAGAACAAATACAAGTGCCACCTTTCATTATATTCAGCAAGTTCAGAATGTATGTTATTCCTGTGCCTTGACAATACTTTCTAGTGTGTCAATTCAACAAACCTGACTTAAGCTGAGTAATACCTGGTTGCATGTCATTCTTCGTCTGCTTTGAGGCTTCTGATACAAGCATGTCTCCATCTGCTTGCAGTTGTAGAACTGGATATAATAACTTTATATATATTTAGTCACCGAAAAAGAAAAAAAGAAAAAGAGAAGCACAGATTAATAATAAAACTCCTGGAAAATTAGTTCAGCCCTCTGAATACTTCTTTCCTAACCATTGATGGCAAAAATCTATGCTTATCTGTAATTCTGAAGGAGCACATCTGTCTTTACCTGTTCAGTATGATATTCTTCATAGATGCTAGAATATTACTAGCTTTGTATTTTACCCACCTCGATATATGCATTCGGGTATTTTATTGGCATATTCTTCTTGCATAGCAAAATACTTTAATGTTAAATAAAACCTCATTTCAGTCTGTAACCCTGCCATGCAAGAATGATTTTCTAAGTTCATTCAGCTCTGCACTTTGCTGATCAGACATATTTACAAGTAATAGTATCTAATCAACAGTATTTTCATACTACTGAATCTCTGTACATACGGCTTAGAACCTTATATTGTTTACAATTTAAGCTAAGTATGAATAGGAAATTACTTAGATAGTACACTGCAGCTAGAGATCAATGAGTAGAATGTCAGGTTATAAAGTTCTGCTGTCAAGTTCCACAGTGCAAATTTAGATGTCATCCCCAGTGAGAAATGTTTACACAAACATACATTTCATCAAATAAAATGTCTCAAATAATTGAATTTGAAGACAGGGAGACATTTATGCTCTTCCCTTTTTGTGTGTGCAGTGAAGAAAATGAAATGGAAGGAATTAGAATGATATAGAAAGCACTGCTTTTCACAAGGGACTGAAATTTCCCATTAACTGCAAGCAGTGAACATAGTGAATGCACATGAAAAATGTTTAAAGACTTGGCACAACTAAGTTGTTTTTGGTTTTTGGTTTCTGGTTTCGTTTTTGTTTTTGTTTTTTTTTTAATTCATCTAATCAGCACATCTTTTGCCAGGGGGAGAGGAAGAGCATTTGGGTCATAATCAAGGAGGGGTAAGACCACAGGCACAGGGAGTTTGCTTTTATCAATAATTTTTTCCAAAAGAAGCTGTTTACTTCCAAAGTATGTAAGTACATGTTTAATTCCAGGTATCTAAAGCACTTGAGTGAATTTTCAGTAAAACTGCTTCCCAGGGCAACAATCTAAACAAGAGTCTTAGCTTTATTATGAAAGTACCTTTATATATATCAACTGAAACAGAGTCAAATAATACTTTTTGGAAAAATAGTTGCCTGACATTAACTACTAGTTGACCACCAGGAGACACTGTTGTTCCATAGAGATGAAAGAAGAGGCTGTGGCAATAAATTCTTGGAGGTAATACATTTAACAGTCACTGTTATCTTCCAGGTCATTCTCCACTATTCATAAAACTTATATTGACCTAGCTGAAGTTTGGATTTTTTTCTGGCTATGCAGCAAATACATGATCTAATACTTTTCACTGTCAGAACTTGCAAAAAAAGGGGAAAATTTGGAATCTGGAATACTTGGTGAAAGGGTAAAAGGGAAATATTATTGGTTTGTAATATGTACGGAAATAAAATCAGAATTTTAGAACAAAAATTTGAAATTTCAAAATACATTAACATTTGCATTTCTTGTCTCAACTTTAAATCATATGCAATTTGGAAAATGGTTTTGAATTTATATTTTAATTAGCACAGTATTAGATTTTTCCCAGAAATCATTGTAACGACTATTTTTCGTAAGTGATAATTTGTTTTTTTAATTGGTAATGTCATATTTTGGTTGTTATTTAAGTATAAAACAAAACACAAATATATATTAAAGCATTAAATATTTTTTTAAAACTTTCTTATTACTTTAATATGTAACATACGCATAATATATAACATAAAAAACCATAAAAATATAATATAATATAATACAATATAATATAAATATGTACTATAATATACAACTAGAATATAGAATATTTTTATATTACATGCTATCTATATATTGTATATAATAATATAATATATATTATATTTTAATAAAATACAATAACATTACATATATAATATATAACAACATATATATTATATACATGCACACATACATACATATCTACACATACATATATTTTTATATAATACATATATGTATATGCATTTTACCATGAAATAAACAATAATAGTGTAACATGATGTAGTCAGTCATAATGTATAAGTCTCTATAAAAAAAATCTAAGACCTTAAGTCTGTAATGAAATATATTACCTGTTAACAAAGTAACCCATTTCAATATAAAGAAAATAAGATTTTTCAGCCATATCAAAAGCAATCATTTCAATACCTTTATTTTTAAAACTCGGATCTAATTAATTTTACATAAACTATAACATTGATGTAAGTTTTTGTAATATTTTCATAAGTATATGCAATATTTGCAGAAGTATGCATATATTTATGTCCAAAAGTTATATTTTAACCTGATTGGCATTTTCAGATAATTTTTGTTCACTTTCTRTAAAAAAAAATCTAGTTTTCATTTGGCCATTGTACATTATACTAGGATTGTAAAGTATCCATAATATCTACATAAATTCTGCTTATAGACATGAAGACTTAGTTGTAATGCTGCAGAGCTGGGAAAGGTCCTAGACGCATATGCACAAAAGGATTTTTGAGTTTAAATTATCTCAGTACAAGCCTCAAAACTCCCACCGAGCTCTCACCTAGTACCTACAATCCCAACCGAGAAACTTTCTCGAGCAACTATGGTTTCTGCTTCTCTGCAAGTCCAGAACTGCCTCAGTTTGATCATCCTTGGTCAACTTAATATTGTTTTCATGTCTTACCCTAGTTCAAGGCACAGACCTTCAGGATGAAACTGCAGAGAAGATTACAGCTCGAAGATGATGAGGTTTGTCTCCTTTGTGCAATAATCTCCTCATTCAAGAATCCACCCCACATTGAGGAGTTCAGAGTTCAACACTTTCTTTTTCATTAGGAAGATTATGTATATGTGTACATGTAACACAAAATATGTGCATGTATGTTATATGTACACATGCATACTTTATATAAAACATTAAAATACTTGTTAGAGTTTATTTCAGGTAAAAAAGGGGAATTCTGAGACACGTTTTTCACAGCGGCTGGTGACCTCTGTCTGACAAGCCTTTCTGCATGCAGGAAGCTATAAGCCATCCTGTTGAATTCAAGACCTGTCTGAGAACAAGAAAAAGCCTTTAGCAGGACATAACGAAGAGTACAATCTTCTCACTTCATCAGCTAACCAAAGACAATAATTGGTCCTTTGTAAGTTTGGAGCACAGCTGTATTTTATAATTCAAAGTTTTATAATAATATATGTATATATACACAAGTCTTTTTTTTGTGGAAATAAATGCTATATTCAAGCCTTTTCCTGATTTAATTTATTGTTTGTTCAGGGTTACTTTTGGTTATATTCTATCCGTTGCTGTTTTAAGATGGATTACATAGTTGTATCATCAGATGATATGCATTTAATTATCTGTGATATAGAGAGTGGTTTTAATTTCAAAACTGAGAACAGTAAAAGTATTTAATAGTTTTGGGATCTATAAAACAGATCAGCTCTTATTTTAAATTAAAACTCTATTTAAAATGGTAAGATTTCTACTCTTCATTAAATGTAGGAGAATCCAGCAGCTGTAAAAAAGTGAGTTTGAACATATCTACTTTATCACTGAGAAGGAAAGCTCTAGGTCATACTATGGGCTGATGTAAATCGGTGTAGTCTGACAGAATTCCATAGAGCTATGCTTCTTTATAATAGAAAAATATCTATTCCTTTTGATCTTGGTAAGTAGACTCTGTTTACCGAAAAGTTATTGTCTTTGATGTTGTTTGAGGCAGATTTAAAATAAATGAACTATTACTGGTATTKTCAACAATACAAATGAAAAGTATAAGATCCTTATTGTGGCTTTGAAATCTTACTATGGCAGCTACCAAGAAAAAATAGCTAGTAATATTTGGGTTTTTTAGTAGAACTGAGTATACAGAAGTGTCACAAGTATTTTTTGAGACATTTATGATCAAATTTTGAAAAAATTTCCAGCCATCTTTGGGGACTGATTTACAGCCAGTGACTGTAATGCTATTCAAAATAAGGCTGTTTTCTAGAATACTGTAGCAAAAAATCCCAAGAGGTAGAATTGGTCACCTAGAAAACTGACCCCACACAAAAAAGACCTAAAGCTATCTATTTTATCCAACAAATGTTTAAGGATAGCTTTCCCATCACYTATGAGAACCTACAAGTTTAAGATAAGAAAAGATTTGAAACTTCAGCAGGGGAAAGCACAACAAAACACTGGAAATAAATCTAGACAAGTTCAAATGAGAAGTAAGTGTGAATGACTAGCAGCTGAAGTAATTTACTGTGACTGTGAGGGATATTCCATCATTTGAAGTGTTTGAACCAAGATTAAGAGTCTGCCTGAATGGCACCTACTCTTGCTCAGGCAGGAATTACAGGTCTGATGTAGGAATTCATTAATGAAATTCTGTGGCCCGTTGGATGGGATGATCACAACAGTTCTCTCCGTTTTCAAAAT
Source organism: Phoebastria nigripes (assembly GCA_035582835.1). Lineage (NCBI taxonomy): Eukaryota > Metazoa > Chordata > Aves > Procellariiformes > Diomedeidae > Phoebastria > Phoebastria nigripes. The sequence continues at coordinate 141,186 of JAYKAV010002865.1, read as the reverse complement.
TCTGTGAAAAGAATGAGAATAACACAAGTATAGAACCAAAAAGAGACAAAAGATTTATCAACTCTTTGCTGTTTTATTTCAACCATGCACTTGAATTGATTGTGTCTGGAATGGAGCTGTTTCCTAACAATCTAAGGCTGCCTTTTCTAATTATTTTTTATGTAAGTCATGTAGGGAAGAAAGCCAAATTCTTTGTGATTCAGTCCACCTGACATTTTTTAGAAGTGTGTTTTCTGAGAAACTGCCGTTCTGAAGTGATAGTGTCTCATTCAGAGTCTTGGTCTTAAATAAAATTGATCCAGATAATAAATAAGATAAATAGTGGTAATAAAGGCCCAAAAGGCATGACATCTTAAGGTTTGGAAGCTGAAGAGCTGATGCTTATTGATCTTTGCTAGTGATTGCAGGCTATTTTCTTAGGTACGTTGTCATAGGCAAATTAAGCAATTTTAGAGGACAGAATAACCTTCTGCAGTCTTTGGCTAGACAGAATTTGAACAAACAATTATCATTAAGGCTGGAGCACATCCTTCAAACATTGTACTCACTTTCACAGTGCCTGAATGCCCTTGTGCAGTAACGAAAATTTTGAAGCCAGGAAAAGCGAAAGTTTTGGTAGGTGGTATAGTCATTTCTCAGACTGCTGTTAAAACAATGCCAGATGACCCGTTTTCTGCTTCGGCTGCTCTTTTTTCTGGCATCTGCATTGACTGTGCTTGGATATGCAGGAGGACCTGTCTGACTCTTCTCCGTCTGTAAAAGTTTGGATCCGAAAGGTCTGAGCTCCTGAATGACTGCAGAAAGTCCCTGCAGTTTCTTACATTTGATCCAGCCCTTTTAAGCTTATCATCTCCTACATTCCTTAGTTCCTGGAACTAGCTGATGTTCAAAACACTGTATAACATTATTACGTGTCCTGCCTTTTAACAAAATTAAAGATTTTCAGTACATAAATTTGCTTTATATGCTACTGACATGTCTCAACCAAAAGCATATCTTGGCTTTTACTCGTCATCCATATGGTAAAGAAATTGGTTGTCTTCAGAGACTTTCTGCCTTCCTTTTCTTCTTTTTTTTCCTTTTTCACTATTGTATATATTGATACATCTGGTATAGAGCCAATAAAATTATTTTGCTGAAGGAAGAATTTCTATAAAAGAAAAATACAATTTGCCTAAATGAATCTGCATAACTCTGTTTACCACTTCTCAAAGAGCAGTTATGGGCAATGGGGGAAGTAAAATAATAGGATATATAAGCAATGCAACAAGCCATACGAAAAAATGAAGAGCTTGGAGAATGTCTTACCCAAAGAGAGCCAAAGGTCTGAGGCTGCTTGTGTTAGACAAATGAAGAGAGGCTATTAAATAAAATAGTCTAGAGAAACTAGACTGGGAGTATCTGTTAACTGATAAATGAACTGCTGTATCTCTAATTTAATTGCGAAGTTGGCTATAAAACTTGACAAGACTTCTAATGTCATTTGGTATTAATAGAGACCTCAAGAATATTCCACATTCAAAAGAATTTCTGGATTCTGTGCTTTTGGGACAAAATGAAGCTCCAGTTATTTGAGAATAGGTTTAGAAGTACATGGAAACAGATTAACAAACAGCTATTAATTTTAGCCCTATTACCTCTTCTTTTATCACCACTGTTTGGTAGTGGCCTATTGGCTTCTGTCAGAAACATGATGTTGGCATAAACTACTCTGAGGCTTCTTACGCTGGGATGGCAACATCTATGACCTTAATAGAGGCATTTTTCACATACTGTAAGTTTTTCACTAAAAAAAAATATCTGTGGAAAATAGGAATATTTTGTAAAAAATACCAGTTTAATTTAAAAGTTCACTGTTTACTGGGAAATCAGTTTTGACAGAAAACTTTCAACCAAACTTTATAAGCAGGCTTTCTTGCATGCATGCATACATGCTGTATGTGGCACAAAATGCTGAGTTCACACCTCAGCTGTCTCAGGTTTCTATGTCCATCAGTCTTCTAACTGTATAATGATGTGGAGCAATAAGATAGCTGTATTGGGTTCTTAGTTTCACTGCAGGGCTGTTGTCCTTGCAAAGGTTTTCTTGAGATCTGTAATTTTCATCACTACTTCTTCACTGTCATGGCACACATTTTCAACTAAGTTTGTGGAACATCAGTATTTACCATGCTAATAAGACTTACTGGGAAGGAGTAAGCACTACTCACACAAAAAAGCACTAGATTAGACTGGAATATTATTTTGCTTGTGTTAATGTTTCTTGCTTGCTTCACTGGAACAGTTCTGAGAAGCATATTTTAAAAATACAATTAATTAAAAGTTTTCTATAAAAAAATAAAGCACTACATTTATTTAAACTTCTCACAATAATGAATAATATTTTTAAATAACAACATTGCATTGTCTTATTGTGTCTCAGCCATGTGTTTTAAGCGACTTTGATGGTATCTGCAAGGCTAACTAGGGATACTCATTTTCTGTGTTTATCCCAAAGAATATATCTACTTTCTATAATTTGAATACAAAGGTGATAAAATAATTTCAATGTAAAATTACCCTTTTTTTTAGTGAAGGCTGATTAGGCAAGTACACAGTTGCAATTTTTCCATTTCTTTCTCTATATTTTTCCAGGATCATTGACTATAGAAAACAAAATAAAATATATCATATTCCCACTAGCTTAGAAGAAGATGCCAGATTCTAGAAATTGCACTTTTTTATTTCCTACTTATCAAGTTATTTCTTTCAGATCCCCCCAGAACTTACAATTTCTTTTCCTTCCAACACCACACTGTTATCTCCACTTTACAGATGTGCTCTTCATGCAAAAGAGAGGCTAGTTTCAAAGTCACAGAGACATCTGTTCTGTAGCCGGAACCTCCCTCAACTCATTCCACAGCTTGTACCTTCAGAGTTGGTCTTCATACAGGTTAAGCTTGAATTAAGATCTGGTACTTCTGGAAATCCTGTCAATTCCTACATTCTTCTTTAGGTACCAGAAATCCAAAGTCAGCCCCTGACAGAGGAAGTCTATCGCACAATAAGGAAACCTGGACTCCTGATTTCTAGGTCAGTACTCAATACACTGTTTCTCAAATGATGTAGCTCTAAGATCAGGAACCATGTATTTCATCGCTGAGTATTTAATCTATATAACATATATTTACTGAAGTAGCTTCAGCAAACTTGGATGTTATCAGACCAAGTCAGAAGAATCCTCAGAAGACACACAAAAAATGTTTGGGAAGGTATCCTCATTCTACCCCTTTGGCAAACGATAAAGCCAGTACTTTCTACCCTCAATGTTGCTATCACATTGAGATCTTAATACAGGAAGCTAAAATCTTATCATCTAAAGAGTTATAATTTTAAAAAATATTGTATTACTACAGCAGATATAAAAATATTCTATCATTTTCACATGAATAATAAAATCTGAGAGCATTTACCAGTGTGACTGTCCTACAAGATATGAAGACAAAAAACTTTCCTGGCATACCTCTATATAATTCCACATGCCTTGAAATATTTGCATGCAAACATGCAAAAGAAGCCTTATGGAAAGAGTAAGTGCTACATTCTGTTGGCTGTCTTCCCATGCAGTAGGGTGAATTTTATCATCTATCAATATATGTTACATATGATTTTTAGTGATGACCAAATTTGCCTGCTATCACCAATAAGTTTTAGGAAGCTGTCATTTTGTGAAAAAATTGTTCATCATTCCTCAAAAAGCCAGATTATTCCCACTGTAAATACAGGTAATTTCCAACAGCTTCCTCCCCACTACCTCCCCCCCCGGCCCGACTTGTCTGCAGGACAGTATGCCTCACACACAAAAAAGTGCTCATTAAAAACATTCCAGTGATCTAACTAATCTAATACAACATCTATATGCTTTTGTGCAACTCTTTTGCTATGAGGACAGACCTTCAATATCTGCTGGTTAATTTTTATTACTAAACAGCTGATGGCAGAAGCAGTAGATTGTGTTATTCTGAACGGAGTGCATCGACAAGCTTCTGTGTATTAATTCCCTCTTTGCCTTTGTTTGGGTTTCCCAAAATCATTGGAAGCTGTTGTCAGAGATTCTGTGCACTTTTCCCTGCTCCCCTCATATCTGCAGCAAAAGCACGTCACAATGCTTTGTTAAATTTGCCATCGGTAATTTCAGAACCTCAGGTATATCTGAGCCAGCTATCTGCAATTCACAATAATTGTTTAATATGTCATAATTTTCAGCATTCAGGCATTCTTTTTCACTTGGAAATGCAGAGGGGGAGATTCATAATGGCACTGAGATTTCCTGCTAAATTTCCCATCTGGTAATCCTCTCTCACTGGCACTACAAATTCCGGATTTCCATCCATTTGCAGCTGCAGCTCCTGCCCCTGTGAGATCAGAGTTGCACCTGGCTAAGCAGCCTTTTAGAAAATGCTACAAATAGTGCAATATGTCATTTTTGGATTAGGAGGTAACAGCAGGCAGCCAATAACTTGCTGGCACACCCTTCACAAGGCACTTCCCAAATCAGAGTATTTCTATCCTATTTAAGTAGATTTATTGATTTGCTAAAAGCCACAGAACAGATCCATTGTGAAGGGGAGGAAGGATCTTTAGTGGCATCCACAGGCCAATAATGCAACTTAAAGCAGCTGTTCTTAAGCTGCATTAAAGCCAGGACAAGCCCTCCTAATTAGGCAGCTCCTTCTCTGCCTAATGCCTGTGCCATGTAGATATGCACTGCAGGAATGAGAAGAGTTGCTGCTCTTCATGCTTGGTGTTTTGAGGGATGACTGTGAATCAATGGCTCAACAATTGCTGGAAGCATTTGAATACATCTTGCTTATTGGTTTACGATGAAGGCATTTTCCTGGCCCTGCTTTTTGTGACTGTTACTTATAAAAAGCAGCCGTAGAGGCCGCTGGACAGAACAGCAGATGCAACCCCAGGAGACCAAGATCCTATTTCTTGTCCTGCCAGCGGCTTGCCATGAAATTCTGGAGAAGTCAATCCCTTCACTAGCAGAATTCCCCCTTCTCTAAAGCCTGATTCTTCTAAAAATATACCGTTGAAAATTTTTCCTTCATTCAAACCACATTTTATCTAAATCCATTAATCTCAGAATCAAAACACTGAACAGTACTCAAAATGACGAAACAGAATTAAATCACAGTTGAAGATAAAACTGACAAAAGGAAGCTGTAACTCTATTTACTGTTACTGAGGGTTGTTGCATATCACCTTGGGACCATTTCCACTTTTCGTGCCAGACAGAGAGATATTTATTTTGTTGTGAATATTTAGTTTAACATTTTACTTCTGAAGTCTCAGAAGAARAACTTGCTGGAGACGATTTCATCTCTGGAAAAGACACATGAGGACGCTTTAACTGTTTCAAGACAATATGCTTGGCAATTAATAACTGAATGCAGCATGTCCAGATTTCCCAGGTCACAGCTACAGGTAAAAACTGTTGAAACCTGCTGCCATACTGCAAGACACCAATGATTAAATCAGGAAGGGAATGGGCCTGCTAAAGAATCTGTACCGTTTCAAGTGGTAGCACCTGAATGTAACTTAGATGATGACAGATTGTTGGTTAGACTATCCTGCTCTCTGCCAAAAAACCTGCCAAAGGCAAATATGGACTTGTAGTCATCTGATTGGGGTTCTTGTGCTGTTGTTTTGTTTTGTTGTTTGTTTGGTTTTTTTCCTTGAAGGCCTGCTACAAATAGCAGGAGCTGTCATTCTGTTTGATTTTCATCTTTCCTGAAAATCTTTTGTGCTTCCACAGTGTAAAATTGACCCAACACACAAGACTTTCTGTATCTTCTTACAAGACATGGAAGAGGCATTAAAATTTGGCTTAGTTTGGTCTACACTGCAATTGTTACAGTTATTAAGACAATTAATGTCTTTAGTTTTATAAGGATTTCCAGTCCCTCACCTTCAGTGTTTATGTATAAAAACACATGGGAGTGGTCACATTTCATGTACACGCAGTCAGGAGCTGTTAAAACTCCATAGCCAACTCCGAAGACGAATGGATTATCAACTCTAGCTTTTAACTAAATCCATTTTCCTGAAAGAAAAAGGGATTGCAACTGTCAGGGCCCTGGTGAATGGCAGGGCTGTGGCACCCCCCGCTGCCTGGGGCCCCTGCCCCACGCTCCCCCCAGCCCAGCCCATCCTTGCCACGCTCCATGGTGGGACCCAGCCTGTGGCTGCCAGGCAGGAGCTCACCCACTGCCCTTCCCAGCACCCCTAAGGCTGATGCATTTCCTACAGTGAAGGCAAAACAAATCCTACCAAGTTAAAATCTGGTTTAGGGCCCCRGACACGTTTCCAGTGTCTGCTGACTGGCCCTGTGCGGGCTCCCCGAGTGAGGTGCTTCAGTAACCCCACGTACCGTTGGTTCTGGCCAGTCAGAAAATATGCACAATGCTTTGTGCCCCTGAAGTAGCAAAGAAGGCAAGAAGATTGGCAAATCTGGATCTCATTGAAATGAGTTTGAGTTTGCGTAAGAAAAATATTTACTAAAGCTGAGACAAGGGAGAACAAACAGATCCCATTTGGAGTTCAGAACATCCATTGGAAACCACTGCGCAAAACAGAAGATGCTCAGAAATTAGTATTTTGTCACGTACTGGTACTAGTTTACATAAAATTACATTGGAGGAAGAACAGGGACTATGACACCCTGTGTTTTAAGGTCAGCCCAGAATTAAGCAGTTACAGAATATACGTGAGACTCTGAAACAGCCGCAGCTCAAACTTTTCCGTGGCCTACACACCACATTTAAATTCATCATTTCTGTTTCAGATGCATTCATATTTATATAATAATAGATTTGCATTCCTGAGATTTAATTATGAAGCTATGTGATAAAGATTTAGATCCTCTAAAACTGGATGCATCCAGTCAATCTGAGCCATCCCACAGACATTTGAAATTTCAGAGGGGCAGAGATCAGTGTTCTTTGAAAAGAGGTTCCACCACAGCATCTGAGGGCATAATCAGGGTTAACTTGTGAAAGTGCTGTTTAATGAGATTAATTTATGTAGTCATAATATAAACATTCATAGAGTAGGTATTATATGCACTTGTTCTTTTCTTACTCTTTCTTGGATGTTCATGTATATCCACTGAGGTAGGAAATTTCTAGGCTAGACTGACCCTTTGGCTGAGCAGGTAGTACTGGTTGTGTTTTATTACAAGTTTTAACACGCACACAGAAGCTTTGCTAGGGTTTTTAATGCAGTCTTTGTAGCAGCTTCTCTTAGAAGAGTTGGTTCACTGCCAAAAACATTTGAACAGCTGAAAAAATGAATGTACATGAAATAGGCAAAGGTTACATATTTTTTCCTATCAGTTTATATGCTGGCAAGAACTGAAAATTTCATTTCAGGTATGAAGGTTTTTCACAGATTTTGAAAAAACTGCTAGTAGTATGAATGACCCAAAGACCTGGCTTTTAAAAAAACTTTTTTTTCTTCTCACCTTCTAGAGAAGAAAAAACCTGCTTTGCACTCAGACTATTTGGAAAGACTGTGAGAGACTTGTTAACACATGCTGGGATTTGTACACTTGAGCTCTGAAAGGAGAGAAAAATCAATTAGCAAGAGAACGTGTATCTTTTTTGTCACTTTCACATATAAAAGTTTAAAGAGAACATAAACTCTGACATTGAAGTATACTATGAAGGCAGAAATTGTAGATTCTGTAAGATACGGCTGGAAGGACAGAAAACTCTACTGAGAGATTTACTGGCTGTCTGCCATACTCTRAATAGCTGGCTGTCAATGCCACATGTGGCATCTTTCAGATAGCATATTCTGTCAAGCAAGTCCATAAAGGTGGCAGATATCAAGACAGAGTGTAAAAGAGTGCTTGTGTTAATGCTTGAGAGCATTTATATTAACAGTTAAAAAAAGAGAATACTCTTAGGCATTGCTTCTGTAGGTAGCAACACAAAATGATCACATTCACTGCATTCCCCCGTAACCAGCTGTGATTTGTATGTTGAATACAGGAAATCCACATATTTATGTCCCTCGGTGTGTGAAATAATTTTAGTTTCCTACCATGCAAACTGAATTATGGAGTTGCAAGAGTCCCTTCCCATGAAAGGGTTTCTAATTCTGATTCTCTATTTCTATCTGTGGTCATGGTTATGTTTTCAACCCTTTTCACTGTGGACCTACAAGCTATAAAATTAATTTATGGTCTTGGAAAAAGGGGAGCAGCAATAGTTCAAAAGAATTAGATGCTGTCTGAGACATAATGATATGCCTACAGTTCCTCTCTCCATCTTATTCCCTCCTCAAAGATCGTCACCATTGCACTATCGTTAAATAGCAACTTATGACGAATATGGTCAACCTAAAAGATGAATGTGAATTTAAATTTTCTCTTCATAAGCTAAATGTCTTTTTACTTAACATAATAGGAGACTGTATCTCCATTACAGTCCCTTTAAGTTATCAAAATTAAAGTGAGAAACCTGACCATGGATTTGTGCAGGAGAAATCATTGTACTGTCAGCCATCACTGTATTTTTACTATGTCTATCATATTAGACAACAGTGGAAATTTATGGATATTTATATAAATTGAATAAAGCAGAAACAAGGATTTGGGAAAAAAAATCAAAGCAAATAAAATAATAAACATTTACAGGAGTAAAGCCCAAGTCCCCACTAAAACATAAAAATAAAAATAATCAGAGGAAGAGGCAGCTCTCTTCTTAAACCTTTTAAATGAATCTGAAACCAGCAATGTACACAGTAGTTAGCCTGTGTAACTGGCTGGTGTTACCATTGCCCCAGTCATCCTTTCCTGTCTTTTTCATATCCGTCACAATGCTATGCACCACTCCTACACGCAGGCAACTGCAGAGGCCTTTGCAGGCGTGAGGGGTTAGATTCTTGAATCTTCCAGGGCTGAAACCCTCCTGTGCATGGTGTGTAATGCAGCTCACTCCTGACTGAGGCCACTGGACCCACCATCACATAAGTATCTAGCTTGAATGAAAATGCTTAACACATTAGAGCACATAAGAAGCCATGCTGTCGTTAAAGTGCAGACGTAAAGCTTTTTTCAGCTAACACTGCTAAGTCAGAGAGCAGCTATATAATTTAAAGTGACTATAGTTTCTGAATTGTCTTCTGTGAACGGTAATACCAGAAAAGCAAAATCCACTGCAGAGGCAACTGTAGGCAGTCCATGTCTAGAAAAGAAATTTACAAATGTCCAGAGCAGACAGGGCTGAATGTCCACCATAGGCATCTGTGGTTCCTGGAGTGCTTGGGGACTTTGAAACATACCCCAACTGCAAACCTCTTACAATATGGTCTCCTCTAAATTATACTTTCTTTTCATTCCAAAGACTCTCTGTGCTTGTCTTTCACATCTTTAATGAATTACTGAACTTTGTGTTTATGTCCATAAAATAAGTTCAGACTGTTTTCCTTCTCATCTCTTACTGACTAGGTAGTTTGGGTATTCTTTTGCTGCTTCTAAATGTAAATAATAATTTCTATTTTTCCTTCCTCAATTTTTCTTATTCGTTTTTATGCTACCAATGCACCTGTAACTCCCCAGGGATCAAGAGGATTTGATAAACAGGGTCGGCTGTCTTCAGGCTTGCTGGTTATTTTGTCAGAGAATACAGTATCAGCTTCTTGGCACCACATGTTCCATCTATTTATTTCCATTGTCAGTGCTTGAGCTTTGTCTGCAGGATAGTTTACGTGATCTAGGTGAAAACAAACTCTAACAACATGAAAGAATAATAACAAAAACAAGCTGGTGGATTAAGAAGGACAAGGATCAGTCCTCCACAGTACAGAAGTACATGTTAATTTAGCCCATCATTAGACTAAGCTTGTCTAGCCACCCATGGCCAATGTAGTATTAAAGAATAAATAAGTAAAATGTTAGTGTCTGCAAAAGAGGGAAGGAGGACTTAGGAARACTCTCTGATTTTCTGGGTTGGCCCAGACTAGACCCTACGCCTACATAAGTGTGATTAATCTAGGGACAAGCTAAAGAGTGTAATAAAGGTGAGTTTCAGCCCTGTTAGTATATATCCCCTGTGCTGGGATGAGAACATGTGGCGTTAGTCCAAGAGCTGGCTGTGGAAGTCACTGACCACCAGCACAGCTACCCAGATTTCCTTAGCAGCACAAGKTCAGCTCTTTGGTTCTGCTCCGTCCCTAAATATGCCAAGTCTTAGCTACAAAATCATTTTTTCATCTGCTCTCTAGAAATTTCCTTTATAGCTAAAAGTCAGTGATATTTTGGCTATACAGTTTGTCATAAAAATATTTGGACATTRAACCATGTAGTATTCCTTAAAACCATTAGAAGACAGTTCTGGGAATCCCAGAGACGGGAACAGCAAAAATGTAATTGATATATACGGAATGTGTGCAACAGTCTGCACATCTTAAAGCTAACTCTGTTGTTCACTTCACTTCAATATTTGATTTGTGTGTATTCCTTAGCTCTTGAGACGGACAAAACYGATCAAGTAATATTATTTAATATCAAATTGTGTACTACTAACACAAAAAATCTTGTTGATAAAACCCTGAGGCAACACTTTTCGTTCTGTTCGCTGTATAAATTAGAGTCAAATGTATAGATGTACATGGGAGTTAGTTGAAATAAAAATGAAATGAGTAATGACCTGGGAAATTAGTGAAGGTCATTGAGGAGATGAAATACACTACTGAAAATAAGCAGATTATTACCCTTATTGTTTATTTAAACAGTACATTAATTACAGAGTAATTAATTCAAATTATTTTCCCTTATTATTAGGGGAGAGCCATATTCAGGAAGAGCTTTGTTTAACAATATTCTGTTTGAAAATCTTATTAATTTACTACTGGGCTAAATGGTATCCTCTGGCTGAGACACCATATCTTCTATCGAGAGGGAGGCCATGCTACATAGTCCAGTTCTGTCCTGTTTCCAGAGTTTGGTTGTATATAAATAAGAAATGCTCCTGAGCCTTTCTGTAATAACAGTGCAATGTCTTTCCTGAATCTGTTGTTTCTGTGTAATCTTTTTTACACACTGTACAGAGAATCTACACAAAAGAAGGAAGGCAAAAAAGAAAAAAAATAAATTCACATTGACAGATGAGCATTATGTTAACAGTTATTGTAAATAGATTGGGAAAGTAAGTTCAGTATCAGCTCTTGGAAAAACTGTTGCTCATTTATAGATGTAGCAAGGAATTGCAATAGTGAAAATAAAAATAAGATTAATTAATAACCATAAACCAATTTCTCCTTTTTCTTTACTTAAAATATTTTGTTGTACTCACAATTTGAATTATCTGGCTATATGTAAAATGTGTTCCATTTTGCTATGAAGTTCTTCCAAACACTAAGTGCATGTTTTTACACTCTGCCAAAAAGAGCAACTTTATTTGGTTCTTTATATATTTTTCCTGGGAAGTAATGTGTCTTGGGTGTTCCTCACTTAAGAAGCTGTCCGTATAACTTGCAGCTGTGGCTTCACAGATTAAATTCAGTGATTGCTCTTTAAAAAGGAGAAGTCTTACCCTATGAAACTGTGGTAAGGTTAGCTATAACACCCTGTATTTCAACACATAAAAAAAGTAACAAGGTTTTCAGAACTGTTGCATACTTGTAGCTTTCATTTATTTCTAAAGCAGCTGCAGGTACCCTGAATTGAAAGTAATCATATATATGGTTAAATATGATTAGAAATATAAACAGAAAAATCAAAAAGTCTGAAAACTAGTGTGGTGGGTTGGCGTTGGCTAGAAGCCAGGTGACCACCAAGCCACTCTATCACTTCCCCTCTCCAACTGGACACGGGGAGAGAAAAATATGATGAAAGGCTCATGGGTTGAGGTAAAGACAGGGAGAGATCACTCACCAATTACCATCACGGGCAAAACTGGCTTGACTTGGGGAAATTAATTTAATTTATTGCCAGTCAAATCAGAGTAGGGTAATAAGAAGTTAAACCAAATCTTAAGACACCTTCTCCCCACCCCTCCCTTCTTCCCAGGCTCAGCCTTGCTCCCGATTTCTCTACCTCCTGCCCCCCAAGGGGCACAGAGGGATAGGGAATGGGGGTTGTGATCTGTTCATCACGTTGTCTCTGCCGCTCCTTCCTCTTCACACTCTTGCCCTGCTCCAGCGTGGGGTCCCACCTATGGGAGACAGTCCTCCATGAACCTCTCCATGGGCCTTTGTGTAGTGTGTGTGTGTATATATATATACACACACATATATATATACACAAAAATAGAATTTTATGTGTAGAAATTTAAAAATATATAGAGAATTGTGCATAAGAAGCCTGAAGAACTGTAAAGCTGAAATGAATTTTGATTTACACAGCAAAAGGCTTTAATCTTTGCTTTACTGATTGCTGAGAATCTATCGACTGACTCTTTTACACAGAAATATTGTGATATACAATTGTGATCTTAAACAACTACCTTAGCTTGCAATTTGAAGCAGTTATCTTCAAGAACAATTCTCCACCAGATGTCATTTTCATACAATCTGCAGAGTATATCAGAGCAAAAAATGTATTTTTTTAGATTTAGCAAAATGCTSTGTGTGTTAAAGCAAATTTTAGATTTAGCAAAATGCTGTGTGTGTTAAAGTAAACACTACAAACCTGGAGCTGTCAGCTAAACTAAGGTAATACATACACACGCTTATATGTATATATTAACTTAATAATAAAAAGACTGACTAAGCTTTGTGAGTGGTCACTTATGTCTTTGTTGTGTTTTTCCCTAGAGGAAGGGGAACAAATTTAAAATTCACATTTTTTTTTCACAGTGCTGACACTGGGTTATTCAAGCTCCATTTGTGAGCTCTCTAGTTTTCTCCTCAACTATTAATTCAGGGTTTAACTTACAAGTTTGAATTTCTCTTGTATCTTCACACTTACATGCATCACAATAAAGTACAACTCAATTTCTAAGCTGCCATTTAAGAGAAAATCCAATAGAAAATTGATGCAGTGATATAACACAAATGTAAAAAAACCTCATTCAGAACTCCTACGTTTTGGTTGAGCTAGACACTTGAACTTTAATTTCCTATCCCTTTCTTTCCAAGTTGATATATGAAGGATAGAYGAAAATTTTTTCTTGCTTATATATCAAAGATTAACAGCCCACGAAATATCATTAGCAGTTCCGGCAGTATGACAACAAGAGCATCTCAAACTGTCACATCCAACATGGACAATTCAATGGGATTTATTCTTTCTGCACATGTGCATTAAGGGCACTGACACTCTGAATATGGACAGAAGATGATGATGGAAAATCAGTGCTGCATCTGACTGTTAGACCTRTATCAGAGACAGGATATTGAACTGCCTTCACCGTGCACTGATATAAGGAAAAGACCTAATTAATACATGGCAAGGACCAGTAATGGCAAAATTATTTGGCCAACAGATTACATGCACACTAAAAATATGATATTTAAAAGTAATTCTTTTACAAGCGGAAAATAAAATGCAACATCTTAAAAATAGTCTTGTTGCAAATACTCCCTCTCTCTTGAAAAGGCAAAATTTGTTATTCTGACTACAGTAACTTCTTATATTTGATCTGACTATTCTTTACCACAATAGGCTCAATCATCTAAGCCTGAGAGTTTTGAATTGAAAGAATGGATTTTGTTCCATGTAAAAACTTAATTTAATAATGAAAAATTTCAAGACTTTTGAGAAAACATCAATTTGACAGATTTGTCAAAACTTAATAAATTAKTTTCAGTGAATTAGCATCACTGAACAGAAAGAAAGTTATCTGAAAATTTCCCACCCAACACTTTCAGAGCACAACTAGCAGACTATATTTGCTATTGTGTGCAGTTAGGGCTAAGTACAACAACAACTAATCTGTAATATTCTAACTTAATGTCACCTAAAAAAAAAAATATGGCAAAGAAGTTCTAAAAAGCCTGTACTGCCACTAAACACTAGTGGTTGTTCCTTGATTAAAAAAAATAAAGGGATAGAGGACATCACTAACTCTACAGGTACATCTCCAAAATTATTATTGCAATCAATTCTTTTGTCCTTGCTGCTTGCAGCAGTCTACCCAGGATCAAAAACACTACTAAAGTGATCCAAGTAACTACCTGTTTCTTTGCACCATGTGCAGCAGAGAATGTGATTTTTTTTTCTCCCTTCCCCCAAATTAAATATAGGGGCGGGGGGAGTGGGGAAGAGAAGAATGAAAATAAACTATAAAGCTGTCCTCAAATAATTTAATGAAAATATTCTTTGAGGACTGAATGTCTTGTCTTATTTTACAACTTCCAGTTATGGCAAGATAGGAAAAGAAAGTTCTTTTTCCCAAACTGGTGAAATTGCTGGCATAGGGTACAGAGCAGAGCTAACACTAGGAACATGGAAGTCTTTCTATTAAACCTCAGTTGCCATAGATATTCTTGCTCCTTTTCTTCTTTTCCAGCATCATGGAAATGAGAATGGTTCATACCAACACAGTCCATGTTACTTTCTCTGCAGATTTCTCACACAGCAGTACAAACAGGAACAGAACTTGCCCCCTCCAAATCCTATCCATTTCCATATGTTCTTACTATCTGCCTCAAAAAACTTCATAGTAAGATCTAGTAAAATGAACGGGGTGAGGAGAAGAAAATTCTTTGATTCTGAGGTGGGGAAGGTTGTTTCATTTCTAGTGAAACAACTTATGCAAAATAAAATTTCTGTCTGATGTCCCTAACTTTGAAAACACTGATATAGATTTAGAATTAATCATCCTGCCCTCCTCACAGGCGGCTCCACTCTGTTAGGTGCCAGCTGAGCAAAGCACTTGGACTTATTCCATCAACAGTGTGTGAGTGTCTACACTGGCACTCAATTCATGTCTTTGTCTTGAGACCCTTCAGTTCTTACATAAGTACTAAATTTCCATCCATTTCAATTGAAGTTAACTGCATAGCTCAGTGCTTTGAGGAACTAGAGCTCATAAGAAGCTCTTTTTTTCCTTAGTATGATTTTTTAATGAATAGCTTCAGTAATTTTATATCCATAAATTTGGAGGTGTGCAAAACCAGTGATTTTTAAAAAGCTTTCTAAAAATATTCTGAAGTACCATTTATAATTGGAATTCATTGTAAGAAGGAATTAAGCTAAGTGCTTTGAACTGTTAGTGTAATGTGCATTATATAGAAGCTTTAGCTGCTCAGCTACTGTCTGTGATGTAATTCCCTGCATGAAATTTGCTTCTTGATCTCCACAACCTAATCTCATTGGTCTGTTTCAAATATTATAGTGATCATAAGGGTTACAGCTGTCTGAAATATTAAATCCCTTATTTATAAATGCTGGAAGAGCAACATAATAATTTTATAATACTTCAAGTCATCCACTTTTTAGCTTTACCATGGTGAATAAAACAAATCACAAATGGCCACAATCCCATACCCACAGAAACAGTGAATCAGGGCTGTGAAGTGACCATCAAATAAACTGCCAGCTGTAACCAAAGAGATCAGAGACGGTGCAGGTGCATATAACCCCTAGTCATGCAACCGTGTAACACACAATTACCAACAATTACTCTCTTAGAGCTGAACAAGCATTTGACAGGCCCTTGATGCATCTTTTCTGAATCAATTTGAGCAGCTCAGGACTCAACTCGATAAGAATCTGTTAAGAAAGATGGAGGTCAGTGTATCTGTGTAGGTATGGGATTTTGTTTTCCAACTGCATTTTAAAATGTTAAAGGAACTTAAGATTTAGTGAAATTAGAAAGCATCTATTGGAATAATTTGTAAGTTTCTTGGAGTGTTCTTTTAAATTCAGACAGTTCACAGTTCATTCAAAAGAAAACTTCATGGTGGTGTCTGCTCTGAAAGAGCCCTTTGGTGGTGCATATGGGAACAAGCAGAATAGGTGGTAACTACACAAGTCTGCTTTACTGCTAAAAAAAAATACTTGTGGAACCATGCTCTAAAAAATGCCATAGGCAGCTGAGCTCCCTGTTTGCATATTCACTAGTATGTGAAACAGGGGGGCACACTTCAGTATCCACCTCATAGATATCTGTTGCTTTGAAACATGCAACGCAAAACGTTATTTCTAATTCCGTTTTCTATGGAGGCAATAAAAATCGAGTATTCTGCTTTCAAACTACTTCTGTAAGGGACAATATCTAAATATTTTAGCTGAGTGTCTGATAAATGTTTCTTAAGTAACATGATGCACATGTACATTCTTTCTTATAAATATGCAAAGAATCATAAATAGYTTCTTCCCATACTACAAGAATATGAACTATTAAAAAACGTTTTTATTCCCGTTGATAACAAAAAGTAATACCTTGAAAATTTTAGTCAACTGAAAACTCTCCTACTTCCTAAAATTCAGCTCAGGTCAGTATTTTCATATTGCACTTCTAGTTCAGGTTTTCTTTTTTTTTTTTTCTTTTTTTTTACCTGACATCAAGCTTAACATCTAAAACTAAGAATTTTATTTAAACAGAAAGAGGATACTTTGACAATTTTGCAATATTGTCTGGAAAACAGTGAAGTGGGTTTTTTTTTTCTTTTTTTCTTTTTTTTTTTTTTTAAAAGAAAACTATACCTAGAAAATTCCAGGTCAGCTTTCTACACCCTCAGGAATCAACACAAAAAACCCAGATACTTTTACCTTAAGTAAAATCAGCTGAATTATCTCATTAAGATAAATCAATTATTGAGTGTATGTTCTTCTAAGTAAGCATTTTAGTGGAAAGGAGGCACTAGTTTCTGCTCATATTAGCAACTCTAGGTAAGCTCCAAATCCAACCGCATCTTATTGGCGTTGACTAGTTATACAGAAGCAAAAACTACATGTACCTTTTTATATAGTAGATTTATAGTAGATTTGCGATCTCTAATCTCTATTTTTTACCTTGATACAGCAGCACATATCTCTTTGCAGTGAGGAGACAGCTTAAGGTTACAATTTAACATACTTTTTACGTCAGGAAAGACGGTGTTGGCACAAAAAGAAGTAATCCAGTCTCCCTCCTACCTTCACATAGTTTCAGCTGTTTATCTGGTGTCTTTAACTGTAGTTCTATGGTCAAACAGTGAATGTATGTTGATCTAGATAAATCCAGAAATATATGCATATATATGTATAATCATTCTTTGTGTGTGTGKATTTATAAACATATGTATATTTAAAAGTCTATTTTAAGCCAAATCATCCCACAGCTTTGTTCRTTGCCCAGACAGCACAAAGTCCTATATAGAACAGAAGTGGAAATGAGCAGCACGAACCTCAGAAGAGGGCAGTGAAAGTGTTGACTTAAGTAATTTTAATTTTTAGATGAAACRATAGGAAACACAGTTGAAAGACTGTAAAATACTAATTACCAGGCAGCAACTTAACTTCTACTCTGATAGTCTAGGGGCTCACTGATGATATTAATGTACACAAAAGAAAAAAAGACCTCATATGTTCCCAATAAATAGTAAACTTACATTTAACATAAAATATTTTTAATTTAATTTAAACTAACATTAAGAAAAGTAGTCTTTTTAGTGAGTGGATTGAATTGATTGTTCCTAGTCAGAAGTACCTATAAGATTTTCAGACTTGTAAATTTTACCTCACTTCTACATAGAGATCGAAAATAAGATTAAAAAAAAAGGCTTTCCTACTTTTTTTCAACTGTGAATGACCTAGTAATCTATTTTAATTAACTGAGTAAATTGAAATAAAGAAAATATTCTCTTTGTGTGTGCAGCAGAGGCTACTGTTTCTCAAAGCTACTTTAGCACTTACAGCAAACGTGCTTAGTTAGTGACCTTCACTGAGGGGTTTGTTTGCCTTCAAAATTTCAGAAACATATGTTGAAAAATAAAAGATTATTGATTTTGATCCATTTTGGTTAGAACTATAGTTGATTAATGACTTCTTTCTAGCCCCTTATAATATAAATTATCACAGCATCATGAGCAAAAAGAGGTTTCTTTTTTTGGTATGATTGTAAACATCAAGCCAAAACAATGTATTTGTTTTGTGTACCTTCTGAGTAGTGAAAATTACTCYGGTTTGCATTTTAGACCTTCTTAGACTCCACGACATTTTTAGTGCCACTTAAGTGAGGCATTAATTTATTCCTGAGAAATTTAATAAGAACTGCATTTGCTTTCATCAGTTTTACATTCAGTCCACTGTCTCCAGACTGTCTTGATTTCAGAACACCATTTAGGCATGTGCTTAAGTGATAGTAAGAGTCAGACAGACCTAGAGTTTTGTTTAAATGTAATGATGCCTTGCCATGCTCTTCAAAAATTAGGTAAAAAAATAAAAACACCTGAAGAATCATAATTTCCATTTGTTTGGTTTCTTACTTCTGCAGGACTGACTTCCTGCAGACTTTGGGAACTTTGCAGGTTTGGGAACATGGTTGGGAGCAGGGACATTTCCATGTAACAGAGTGTACTGGTGCCCTGGTTTGTAACATTACAGTACGATTAAAAAAACGAGGCGGGGGAGGCATGTTTAGGAGAGACAACTACTATGTCATTCAGTTTTCTTTTGTTTTGCATTATGTTTACTTACTTGATAATCTTGTTTGTCCTTGATATGTTAGAGAAAAATAATGACAGTGTCAGCTTTTCCCTGTGCTGCYGCCGTTAATGAACATTTCCACAAGAAGAAACTCCAGGGATGTGACAGCTTCGCCTGATGTCTTTCCCTGCAGGTCCACRGAGAGAGCTGGCTTTGGAAACCATTTCAGAGATGATTAAAAGCCATTTTGACTCTCTCCAGGAAGTAAATGAGAAAAAGCTGGTGACTCCTGGGAAGAAAGCATGAAGCACTATTGGGAAGGTACCAGTAAGGAAGGTCAGCCCTGACAGGAAGAGCATGCTCATTAGCAGACATTTTCAAAGAGAAGTTAAAAAAAAAAAAATCCAAGTGGATGAATGAGTTAAAATACCTGGATTTCAGTTATCTCACCAGTCAGCTTCAAAGATGGAGACTCGCATGATGTTCCAGTGAAGCAGCTGCGAAAAGTAGTGGGTGTACAAAATTAATACTAAATACTAAACAGTTAGTATTAATACTAAATACTAAAGACACATTACTGTGGAGAATTCGGAGCAACCACGTGGGAGTGTACAGGTGCCGTTCATTGAGCAGAGGGTTGTTCCAGATGCTACAACAGTTATTGACACCCTCTGCAACAGGGCAAAAGATTTCAACCCATTTTCTRTCTTTTGCACCCCCAGCTTACCTAATAAATCATTTGAGATTTACCTGCCTGGAGGTAGTAGGTCTGGTAGGACCTGGAAGGACTTTGCCAGTGCTGGAACCAGAGGCTGCATTGAAGGACTCATCTCGTGCCTTTGTACTGGGTTTACCTGACAAGATGCTGGCAGCAGCTGGGGTCTGCAGGGGTGGACTCTGTGAGGAGCAGSCAGGGCTGCCCCATGCCGGACACAGCCGGTTCCAGCCAACTCCAATGGACCCACCACAGGTGGGTAGCATTCCACGAGGTTGTTGTGACCTGAGTGCAGGACCCGGCACTTAGCCTTGTTGAGCGTCATTACAATAGGCCTTGGGCCATTGATCCAGTCTGTCCAGATCCCTCTGTAGAGGCTTTCTACCCTCAAGCAGATCAACACTCCCACCCAACTTGGTGTCATCTGCAAACTTACTGAGGGTGCACTCGATCCCCTCGTCCAGATCGTTGATAAAATATTAAACAGAACTGGCCCCAACACTGAGCCCTGGAGAACACCACTTGTGACCAGCCGCCAACTGGATTTAACTCCATTCACCACAACTCTTCGGGCCCGGCCATCCAGCCAGTTTTTTACCCAGTGAAGAGTATGCCCATCCAAGCCATGAGCAGCCAGTTTCCTGAGGAGAAAGCTGTGGGAAATGGTGTCAAAGGCTTTACRGAAGTCCAGGTAGACAACATCCACAGCCTTTCCCTCGTCCACTAAGCGGGTCATGCTGTCATAGAAGGAGATCAGGTTAGTCAAGCAGGACCTGCCTTTCATAAACCYATGCTGACTGGGCCGGATCACCTGGTTGTCCTGTATGTGCCAYGTGATGGCACTCAAGATGGTGTGCTCCACAACCTTTGCCAGCACTGAGGTCAGGCTGACAGGCCTGTAGTYCCCCGGATCCTCCTTCCAGCCCTTCTTGTAGATGGACATCACATTTGCTGACCTCCAGTCAACTGGGGCCTCCGCGGTTAGCCAGGACTGCCGATAAAGGATTGAAAGTGGCTTGGTGAGCACTTCCACCAGCTCCCTCAGTACCCTTGGGTGGGTCCCATCCAGCCCCATAGACTTGTGTGTGTCTAAGTGGTGTAGCAGGGTGCTAACCATTTCCCCTTGGATTATGGGGGCTTCATTCTGCTCCCCATCCCTGTCTTCCWGCTGAGGGGGCTGGGTACCCCAAGAACAACAGGTCTTACTATTAAAGACTGAGGCAAAGAAGGCATTAAGTACCTCAGCCTTTTCCTCAGCCTTTGTCACTGTTTCCCCCTGCATCCAATAAAGGATGGAGATTCTCCTTAGCCCTCCTTTTGTTGCTAATGTATTTATAGAAAAGGGGTTTTTTGTCTTTTATGGTAGTAGCCAGATTAAGTTCTAGTTGGGCTTTGRCCCTTCTAATTTTCTCCCTGCATAACCTCATGACATCCTTGTAGTCCTCCTGAGTTACCTGCCGCTTCTTCCAAAGGTCATAAACTGTTTTTTTTTTTCCTGAGTTCCAGCCAAAGCTCTCTGTTCAGCCAGGCTAGTCTTCTTCCCTGCTGGCTTGTCTTTCGGCACATGGGGATGGCCTGCTCCTGCGCCTTTAAGATTTCCTTCTTGAAGAATGTCCAGCCTTCCTGGACTCCTTTGCCCTTCAGGACTGCCTCCCAAGGGACTCTGTCAACCAGGCTCCTAAACAGGCCAAAGTCTGCCCTCCGGAAGTCCAAGGCAGCAGTTCTGCTAACCCCCCTCCTTACTTCTCCAAGAATCGAACACTCTATCATTTTGTGMTCACTATGCCCAAGATGGCCTCCAACCATCACATTACCTACAAGTCCTTCTCTGTTCACAAAAAACAGGTCCAGCAGGGTGCCTTCCCTAGCTGGCTCACTCACCAGCTGTGTCAGGAAGTTGTCTTCCACACACTCCAGGAACCTCCTAGACTATTTCCTCTCTGCTGTATTGTATTTCCAGCAGACATCTGGTAAGTTGAAGTTCCCCATGAGAAGAAGGGCTAGTGATTGTGAGACTTCTCCCAGCTGCGTATAGAATATTTCATCGGCCTCTTCATCCCGGTCGGGTGGTCTCTCACAGACTCCCACCATGGTATCTGCCTTGTTGGCCTCTCCCCCGATTCTTACCCATACACACTCAACCCTATCGTCACCATCACTAAGCTCYAGACARTCAAAACACTCTCTAACATACAGGGCTACCCCACCACCTCTCCTTCCTTGCCTATCCCTTCTGAAGAGTTTATAGCCATCCATTGCAGCACTCCAGTTGTGTGAGTCATTCCACCATGTTTCCATGATGACAACTATATCATAGTTTTCCTGCTGCACGATGGCTTCCAGCTCCTCCTGTTTGTTGCCCATGCTGTGTGCATTGGTGTAGGTGCACTTCAGTTGGGCTATCGATCCCACCACCATTTTGGGGGGAGACACTCTAATTCCTATGTGACCATTCTCAGGCACTTCCATGGTTTCTAACACATCCATAACCCTTGCGGCTTTTCTGCCATGGGGATCTCCATCCCCTCCCTCCACTGAGACGGCAGACCAAAGGACCTTGCTAACATACCGTCCCTCAAACATTGGCRTGCCACCCCCAGGCTTATCTCTAGTGAGCCTGGTTTTATCCCTTTCCCCCTTCAGATGTAGTTTAAAGCTCTTTCAATGAGCCCTGCTAACTCCTGCGCAAAGATCCTTTTCCCACTTTGAGGCAGRTGTACCTGTTGCCAGCAGGCCTCCTGTTGTCCTGTGTAGACAAACCCGTGACCAAAAAATTCTGCTGGTGATACCAGGCTCGGAGCCAGGTATTGATCTGCCGGCTCTTCCTGTTTCTTCCCTCATCATTCCCTGCAACTGGGAGGATAGAGGAKAACACTACTTGTGCTCCTGACCCCTTAACCAGTCGACCCAAGGCCCTGAAGTCTCTCTTGATTGCCCTYGGACTTCTTGTTGCAACTTCATTGCTGCCTACCTGAAAAATCAATAATGGATAGTAATCTGAGGGCCGTACCAGGGTAGGAAGTTTTCTCTTCACATCTTTAACCCGGGCCCCAGGGAGGCAGCAGACTTCCCTGAGAAGTGGGTCCGGTCTGCACATTGGGCCCTCTGTTCCCTTCAGAAGGGAGTCTCCTWTGACAATGACCTGTCTTTTTTTCTTTATGGAAGCAGTTTTGACACAGGGCGTAGGCTGACTTAACCTTGGCGACACCTCCAACCTAGATGAACCATCCCCCTCGTTATTGTTCAGTTCCACTTGCAGAGCCTCGTACCTATTACGCAAGGGCACCTGGGAAGGCGGGTTAGTCATGGAAGAGATGCGCCTGCTGCGCCGGGCAGGAACTTGTCGCCATTGCCCCCTATCCCTTAAGTCACTGTGTTCAGCCAGGTGGAGAGAGGACAGGGAATCCTCCGTGACATGTGTCCTGTCTGCCTGACAGACCTGTCCCAGGGAAGGTAGGGTGCGGTTCCAGTAGTCTGTCTCTCTCTCTCTTGGACTCCCTGGTACTCCTCAACCTGCTCACCTCCTCCCGGAGCTCTGTCACTAAGCGGAGGAGTTCCTCTGCCTGGGCGCACCTCCCACAGGTGTGCTCACTGCTGCCGTCCGGTACTGGCACAAGAGCAGGGCACAGCCTGCAGCCTGGCACCTGGGCGGCAGCGTGTTCCCACCGGAGCTCTGTCTGCGAAGCTGCGTCAGTCGCGGACATAGGCTTCTGCCGGGTGRGTACCATTGCTCCCTGAYGGAGYSGGTAGACTTACAGCGCCCTTCCTGCGCGAACTGACACACCCTGGTCCCTAGCGCTCCCCAGGGGCTTCTTCTATATGTGTGGGGGGGCTTGGCCGCCGTTGCTCCTGGCCCCGTCCAGGTCTCGTCAGCCACTGTCGCGCGAGCTGCGGGCTCCTGGCGGGTGCCTCTGCTCCCCTGAGGYTCCCCCGGTTCGGGAAACCCCCCTGTGCACCCCACTGGAGTGATCCACTGCTGGTAYGGAGCTGCTCGCCTCAGCAACTGAGTTCCTGTCTGAAATAGTCATTAAAGGCAAATTAATAATTTTCATCACTAATCTGTCTTTATAAAGCATAACTGTTTTCTATCAGAGCATGTTGGCACTTATTAACAGAAATCCTCCTACTTAAAAGCCACTGGAAGAAAATTTCAAATAAAGTATTTGAACAAGTTTATTTACCATTGCCCAGCCTCAGTAATATAATTCTGCTGATTTGTACAGTATAACAGTATTCCATTTCTAGTCATGAAAATAAGGACATCACAGTCTGGTCTGGCTCTATATCAACAAGAACTAGCTTCACCATGCACAGCTTGATGGTACGTGGCACCTTCTGTAACCTAATCCAGAAGCCAGCTTCCTCCTGGAACAGCTGTTACATATATGTGTGTGTGTATATGTATATATCTCCCTTCTTTAATACTGCCAGATACTTACCTTAGGCCTGACCCTGAAAATAAACAATGCAGCATTTTTAAGACTTCAGCCTTTTCATTCTCATTACACCTTGGGACCCTATTTCTGTCCAATATGCAGTTTTGATAGTTGCTATACTTGTTATTCTGCATAGAGCTTGCTCTCTTTTTAGACTCCAAATATTTTAAAATGTAGATACAATTACTAGTTTCCTCTTTCCTATTTCTTTACCTTGAAATAGTTTTATTGCACTAGGATTGCTGCACTTTAAGGCTCTCTTAAAAGCCAGTTCTTGGTGCTACATTCTTCCTTCTGTGTTGGAGGAGGCGGAGGGGGATGGCAGGCCAAGCAAGCATCGCAYGTCTCAAACCTCTCATATTTCCATTGCCTCTTGTCTTTTCTCACGGGTGAGAAGCTTCCTCAAATGAATTCTGAAAATACTATTTTTAAAGGTGTCCTGATCATTTACCTTCACCAAGCTATATTCAAACCATTAATCCATGAATTGGATCCCTTTTACCCTGTGCAAAGCTATGTTAATTTTACAAGTACTACAGGCACTTGCAGGACAAATCTCCAATTTTTCATCCTTAATATTTATTATCTCTTCCTATAATCTCAATCATGACCACTGTAGGACACAAACTGTGCTTTAACTGTTTGTCTGTTTAACAGTTATGCCACTATATACCTTATTCTTGCCTGCTGTCAGGAATACTGGGTACGGATGAGAATACAATGGCAAAAAATTTTTGCTTGGCAAGGTTAATATCTACCACCAGTGACTGAGAACAAATCATTTAATTAGAATCTGCATTACCTTGGCATTGGAATGGAACAATTGATAAGCAATGCAGTGGAAAGAGACTGTACAAATATACATTTTTCCRTTCAAACTATTGCTTTTTAGCTCTGTTCCATGGAAGGCTGTGAAGATAACCCATCAGGGCTGAGAACAGAATGCAGGCTGAACAAAACTGATCAATAATGGGATGTAAGCTGTGACTCACATTTCAGATATCTTAAAATGTCTAATAAAAAGTTGCTATTACAGCTAACACTTATTTTAGAATGTTTCTTCTTCACTAGTGTTCACAACCAAAATTAGGGCATGGTGCTATATGGACAGTAAATAATGGGTAAGCATCAGAACTGAGCATATTTTTATTCTGTGGTTKAATTAATTTAGGTGGCCACAAAGGATGGAAACAATGTATAGTGACCCAACCAGCTGCCACCAGAAGCGATACTGTRTGGTAAGACACGCCAGACTTACATCTTTCCCAAGCAATAGGTTAAGAAATCCCTTGTTAAAAGACAGTGGGAACTTTGGTTTGAAGGCTTGCAATGCATGTTACTGTTGTTCTGCTAAGCCAACACGGACATTATGGCTGGCAAAGAATAATGAGTAAACAACTAGAAAAAAAAAWTTTTCCATCAGTTYATATTTCCCTAATCATATGTAAAGAAAAATAAGTTACCCTTCAATTACATGTATGAGCCAAAAAACTTCTTCAAATCCATCCTTTACCAGAAGTAGCATTACATGAGAATCCAAGCTTTCAAAGAAAGAAAGAGGACAGAAAGGAAAGAAGGAAAAAAAAAAAAAAAAAAAAAAAANAAAAAAAAAAAAAAACATTTTCTAATATGAATGGGTGATGAAAAAAAAGCAAAAATAAAAAGTGCAAAGGATAAATCCATATCTATATAATTTTCCCGAGTCTTCAGAAAACCTGATACCATAGCTATATTTCACTTCACTAAAAAGTTAATGTCATCTACAYAGCAACTATTCATTCTGAAATATAAATGACTTTAAAAAAATTCCACCAGTTTTGCTACAGAATTGTTCATTTGTTGCAATGAAATGCTGCAGAATCTGAAAGCTATTCCCAGAGAGTCTTGACCTTAACTGAAACCTTTAGAATGATTTAGCAAGGCATAACAATTATGCCTCAGATGTTAATATCAAAGAAGTGTATCTAAAAGATTGTTTAGTACATAGTATCTCCACTAAGGCTAAGTCTTWGATAGTTCCAACTTATTTATATTTAGCCCTTCATATCAAGATGGAAAAAGCTTGTTGGATTGTTTTGYGCTAGTTTCTTTCTTGCTTTGCTTTCTTGGTTTGTGTTGCTATTCTTGAATTTTGCACTCTGTACGTTTCTGGTTCAGCTCCTAACTCAGATGACTGCCATGAGAGCATAAAATGTATGAACYTCCCATGAAACAAAAGATCGTTGCCAGCTATACAATATTTTGCCATAATTTCTCCTTAGTCATTTTATTGTTTTCGGCCTCACTGAGTGTCTGCCCTTTGTACATTAAGGAGTAGGACGACCATTTGGCACAATTCTGTATGAGTAGAATCTCCTGTTAAAGATACAGGACCTCACTTTCTGCGTATTAATAAGCAGAAATACATAGATGTTTTGCCAACAGTTTAAAGAAAAAAAAAAAGACCAGAATATTTTAGAATATATTCTTTATTAGAGAATTATTACAGTGCATCAAGTAGATGATAGAATTATAAGCCTATTTCCCTACTATTCTGAATGCATATGTACTTTATTAAAAAAATAAAATATCTTCCTATCTTAAAAGAATTTGGGGTTTGAAAGTTGGAGTTTGGGGGTAGCGTTTGATTATTTCTTTTGTATGAGTCTGGCTGTCCTCTGAGATGTAACTTGTGGATTGAAGGACATTCATTCTTTATCATAAAAATAAAGATGAAATGAATGTGAGGGGACAAAGGCCACAAAGTATTGCTGAGTGGCAGTTAGGGTCTTGAGGTTATTAGCAGGGGGCTTTTGAAGCTGTCACTGGTATCAGCCTCCTGCTGCCAAGATACTTCAAAGGACAGTGGTCCTTCCCCCTGCAGTCCTGCCTTGTGTTCACAAGTATGGAAGAAAGAACTGAACAGCCCTGTATTGAACTTTAAGTTCATCATGCGGAATTGTCAAGTAGTTCATAGTTCCTAACATTACAATCTGACAGGCAAAATCCAGACAAGTAAATAAGGTAATACAGCAAGGAAAAAAATTTCTCAGTCCTAAAATTGTTGGGGATGGGATGACTGGGAGGGTAACAATTTTTCTGGTTAAACAAACAAAATTCTTCCCTCTTTGCTTGGTATTTCATAGGGTACATTGTTACTAAAGTTTTTCTGCGTTGAAGATATGGTATTTCATAGCTTTTCAAAGTTTGAGACTTTAAAAAATATATATTAGAAACAAAGGCATTTTGGGGCTGTTAATCTAAACACTCAACAAACAGATTTCTTGTATATTCTCTGCCATCTGTATTTGTGCTGACAGTACGCACAGGCGCCTCATTTTTTTTCTGGGCCAGCTTGTGAGACCTTACATAGCAGGTCACACAAGGAGAGAGGGGACCACTGGCCACATGGCAGAGGCAATGCTGTGGCTCTTCCCTGTTGTAGGAAAATGTAACTTCTTGCTGGGTTCCCCCGAGTGTGCAGCCCAGGACACAGACCTTTCTGCTGCTCTGTGATCCCACAGAGGCAGATGTAGCAGGTCAGCAGATCTGCAGGACAGGCTATGCAACTGTCTTTGGCATAGGTGATCACAGTTACCGTAGTGTATAATCCTGCTTTTCTGTGCAGAGGCCCCGTGGCACATAGAGGTCCGGGCAGCTGCTGGGGAATGTGACATCCAAAATTCACCATCCTCCCTCATTTCCATCAATAAAATCATGACTGCAAAGCCCATGGTACAGGCCCAAATTCTTCCCACTTAATTTTAAGGACTTGAGATGTCTAAAACGCTGTCTTTAAGTCAGAAAAGAGAGGCAGGCACCTCCAAAGATTGATTTCAGTTTGCTTAGGATATGTATGAAGAGGCTTATCCTGCTCCTCTTTGTAGGCTGAACTAAGGTACAAAGCCTGGGCATATTCTGCATTCTTCTTATGAATATGTAATGCAGAAAAACTTGTATTTGTCTTTAGATACAGCAACTGTATTAGATTGCTACAGGAAGCATTTACTAATACACTAGTAAAACTGCTTTAACACTGTAATATTTTCATATATATACAAGAAATCTTTTTCCTAAAATGTGAGCGTAAATGATACAGGAAGATATGCAAAACAGAATAAATTATGCAAATAGCATTCTTTGAATTTTCGAATTAAGTGTTATGCTCTGGAGTACACAGCACACACACCGAATGCTTGATGACAGAAAGAGACTTTATATTTAGATTATTTTCCAACAATGACCATTTGTGTTGCTCTTTTCTGACCATCAGAAGATGATTTGCTGAACTTCAGTACCCCATTACCTCTGTTTTGGTTTGAAAAGCCAGTCACATGGGATCAGCTCAAAAATCTCATAATTAGGACTTGACATTAGTTTGACAGCTGGAGCATGCAGTGTGAGCATAGCCTAGTTACTCTGACATTCTGAAACATAAAAATGCAAAGACACCTGAGACACCACATGAAAGAAATCCACTACCCTAAACTGTGCATATTAGAAGGCTGAAGCTCCCGATATAAGCTGATTTGAAATCTCTCCTTGTCTGTGATGAAAAAGTAGTACTGTCAGGCTTTTTGGTAGAAAGGTGAAAGTTTCAAGTAAGGTCCCTGTGTTATTCCAGGATTACCTCTCTCAGATGGTAGCATATCACTTAAACTAAGGTCACAGTTAATATGCACAATCTCCTGTCATAAGGAAAAAGGAGGAAGGGAAGTAGCATTTGCTTTGCTTCCTATATTAAATTAGTAAATATACAGAACAGAGCAGCTTAATTCATTCCTTGAGGCCTTGATCTAACACATGTTCTTAAAAAAATCAAATCAGAGTTTTGACTCATTAGGTTGATTTTACTTTACTATGCGTTTCTTGTTAAGAGAAAACAGAACTTCACCTTTATATGAAACTAAGAATTTCTGATTGTATTAAATAGAGAAGCAACACCAGTCAGCATAGGGTTAGTGCTGGAAGAAGGAGGAAGCTCACAGCCACAGGTAGGGTGAGGCTTGAACCACTGCCAAAAGTCTTGAGTTCCAAGACTCCTCTCCATGTAAAGGAAACACAGGAAGCTGAATTTCTTTCAGAATTACAGGGTTATTCCTCTGATAACAAATTAATTCATTTAATACATCATCCACTAAATATCTGATCAGATTGTGACATGCCATCTTTAAAAGGCCTATCTACACTTTTAGATTCCAGAAGAAAAGTATACTTCACATTCTGTCTGAAAGGAATATTTTTAAAAATCACTCCTAGAGTCAAATTGCTTGCAAGCAGTCACAGAGTGCTATGTCAAGGTATGGGCTTTCAATTTCCTCAGGTATTCAAGAGAGTGCCATATCAGTGAAAATTTAAATGAAAGTAAAATACTCATCAGGCAGATGGGAAATACCTTTCACGGAGCCTGATGCTAAATGGCCACTTTAACGCAGACAACTTTCCCCTTCTATTGAAAAAAAGATACTTAGAAGGATTTCTACACCGAAATAAAGCAGTGACCTGGCCGTTAAAGAGTAGGAAGTCACTGCAGAGAAAAGGAAAGATGGGGGGGAAAAAAAACAAGCCTGTGGTTCTTGCCTCCATCTCCACTCCCGCCATCCCATCCCCCCATCCTGTGTCGTGTCCTCCCCCCTCCCCCCCCCATGAGGTTCTTGTTGAAGCACCTGAGATGCCGTACTTTCATTCTGCAGGTATTTATTAAAGTGAAGTAAATACATTAAAGAGTATTCCTTAAAGTCAGAACCACCAGTACACCTCAAGCACATCATTACCCCAGCATGATTCATTTCTTTCTTGTGGTCTCAATCAAAAAATCAGTAATAGGGTGCACCTATGAACTCAATTTTTGTATATTCTTTATAAAGAATGGCTGTCAAATTATACCCTTATATATAAATATACATATCAATTTACAGAGTGTTTTTTCTGGAATGCAAGCTAAACATTTTGGACAGGATAGAGATGGAGAGAAAGGGAAAGTATTTGGAGTCTGAAAAACTATTCATCCTTCCTTTCCAACCATTGCCTCAACCTTAAGAGGATTATGGAGTATAATGCGAAATGAGATCCCCTCCAAATCTAGACTCAGTTTTGTGAAGAAAATCTGATGACTGATGGCTGCAGAAGAACCAGTCTTTTGTTAGGAAGACTGTGAAGCACCTATTAATTTTCTAGCCAACTCTTATATGCCAAAATAAACTTTTAAAGCTAACTGAAACACTGATAAACATGATTAATTTCTTTTTAATTCTTATCATTTGTGTCCTTATTAGCTTGCTGTAGAGGTTTCTATCTATACAAAACCATGCTGGGTATTTTGAATTCAGTGAACAGTTACCTGTAATTATTGGAGTGAGAAGAGGAAAGTGGCAACTCATAAAAATGGATTCTAAGATGCTCTAGAAGTGTCCAGTTCCCCACAGCATCATTCCAGTATGAAGAAGAGTCTTCTGGTGAGCACCGATAGCCAGGAAAGCACTTCGCACGAGGCGAGCACAATATAGCAAGGAGCACACTTACATACTAGTGCTGTACCAGAAAGCTCAAAAGGGCCTGACTATGAGCTGTCCGCAACTGCAGCATTGTTTTATTGTTAGCTTGCTTTCTGGGACAGTTATAGCTCATGCCATTTATCACTCTCCCAGACTTGCCTAGGCCCTCTTAATAATTTGCTGTTATAGACAAATGCTAAGCTCCCGGAAGCACCCTGTGACAACAGACTAGTTTTGCTGGTTTATGAAAGGTAAAGCCAGAATTCATAATTATCCTGTATTTGCATGTGTTCACGATTTGGGTAAGCATTCACTGCATATGAAAAGCAGAGAAATGTTAGTGACAAGTTCCAGACAGTGAGAACAACTGGATGGACCACATACCCTGCAGCACTAAAAATGCGATTTGTGGAAATCAGGTGGGGTATAAACCAAGGAGACTACAAGGAGCATGGCTGCTAGGCAAAAGGGCACCTGGAGCCAGCTGGAATCACACTGGGGAAGGGAAAAGTGCTATAAATTGCTATTATCCTCTCCCCAGGATATGATTTCTTGCTGTCTGTCTTTTTCTCCAAAACCTCTTGCTCTCGTCAGTTGGGCTCCCCATACCTATCTTTTCCTGAGCTCTTGGTGCCACCTGTGTTTATCCCATCAGTCCTTTTCTGTTGCTATAGGTGAGGCAATGACGGACAAAATATTCTTTTCCTTACTACACTGAGAAATGGCAGACGTGACAGAAATAACTAGAAAGACCTCATTTGGCTGCTTTCCTAGTGGATGCCACCATTACCCTTTATGTCACATTGTATCTGACAAAAGCACATGACCTTCCACTTTTTGGAGTCCAAAGGGATACCTCACATTGAGGTAGGTCAGAAGAAATGAAATGTTGGTGGGTGTCATGTGCGGTAGATGATGCTAAGCAGGTCTCCATACGCCCATAAGTTCACTGCTGGGGTCAGCATCCAGATAGCATCCAGTATTTTCCACTTACTAAATCAAGAAAACAGACACATGATGAATGTGCTTTATTCAGTGTACTTGGTATCATTTAGAGAAGTCCATCCTTCTGAAAAAAAATTATCATTCTCCTGCCATATGCGAATACAGGTCCTACAGACATGAGTTCTTGCTCTGCACAATTGGTCCCCCAGAGCAGATACTTAACAGTGCAGGCTATACGGTAACCTATTCTGAGCTGGTCTCTGTGTGTAGCAACTGATATTTCCTCTATTTTGTATTCTACAGCTGTTTTTATTTCTATTGGTATTGCTTTTCCAGGACCAGACTGCTTAATATCACTACTTTAATTCTGAAATGGGCATTGCAAGACTTAAAGGAAGCTTTTTGCTGTACACCAGAGGAAACTTTCACATTTGATTCCAGGTAGTATTGCAACAGCACAAAATACCAACAAGATAAGATGAAGAATTGAGCTACTTAAGGACAGGCAGGATATTCTCTTTATCTGATACTGGTCTTTATATTAGCTCAACAGAAGGGTGGCAAAATCAACTTAATCTATGGCATTCTGCTTAATATTTGCCATTTTGTAAATTTGTGCAAAGAATTCAGAATAACATTGAAATACTTCCTCTGCTATGTGGCTTTGTCACCAATGAATAGCAAGGCTAATAGGAACCTCTATTAAAATGTTGATAATTTTGTAATAGCATTGACTTATCTCCAAAGCTTGCATTTAATCTAGGTAGGAAAAGAACACATTAAAATCAGATAAATTTCAGGTCAGTAGTATTTTGGAGAATTTGACCTCTGTAAAACTATAACTTATTCTGAAAGCTTGTGTAAAACCTAGCTGTAAATGTGATTCTTTCTCCTACAGTCTTCTCAGCTACAACCACAAAGGTAAATGAATTTAAATATTAGTGAAATCATATGTTTATAAAACATTGTTCTCTTGAAGGAGAAAATGTGACAGACTAACAGAAAAGGTATTATGAACTTGCTTTCTAGCTGTTGGGAAGTACCACTGTTGATCTTCTGYTATGAATGCATTGTATGCTTTGAGAGGCAGAAATTGACCCCCAAAATAAGGCAATTATTAATGTGATTATTAATAATCACATTAATAAAGGCCACTGAGAGGGTAAGTCTGCACAAGATATTTAGAGCAGTAACATGTTGGCTAACCAAAGCTCCTCTCTACTGCAATAGAGCTGCCACCAAAATGAACAGGTACCTGTAAGAGTTACCTATAACTACTTAGAGCTTCTCTCTCCCCAGAACGAGGGTGGGGAGAAGAGCAGAGAACCTGAAAGTTTTTGAGATAATCAGAGGGGACACTACCTTTTTGGCAGTATGTGGAAAGGAAATGGTCTGCAGCAGCAATAACTAATGTTTTCAAAGATGACTGAATTCCCTTTTTCATCATGATTTAAGTGTCCAGATATAAATTTAGAGGTTTATGTTTCCTTGAGTCCAAACTCACAAGCTCTGGCACATGTAGCTTTGTTGGCTTATAACACTGCCACCCTTGGTGTCTGCCTCCCTCCCCATTGGAAATTTACCACAGCAGTGTCGGTGGAGTCAAGTCGTGCTGGCTCTTCAGCTGCTGCAGCTTGCAGTCAATACATTCACCTGAGCCACGCTCTTTGTCAGTTTTAGCTAGTACTGTGCACAGTGAACTATAACAGAAGTAAATGTGTTGCAGTACAAGCAAATGTGAGCCTTAAAACTCGTTCCTCAGCAGTTTCTGCTGTTTTACTGTTGTATGAGCTGAGGCATTAACACGTTTGATTTTCCTGCTACAACTAAGGGGCACAGTGGCGGCTCAGGGCAACATCTTAAAGTCTGCAACACTGCAAAGCACCTTGGATAAATCCCTCAGATGAGATGAGGCCAGAGGTCCAGCTCTCTTATGGACAAGCTGTGTGTGTTCATACCTGTGTTTCAAACTGTGCCTCATTTTCAAATCCTTTTTTCCTTTTCTTCCTCCACTGATTGGCATTTAACATCTAATAACCAGAAAAAGTCATTTATTTGTTATCTCGGTTATTTGGGGGAAAAAGGAAAGATACTTTATTCTTTCTATCTAGTACTCCTGTTAATCTTTATTAATTTATCCCTCTTTCTTTCTGCTACAGCAATTCATCAGTACGAAGATTTTAGAATCAGATCTTTTATTGATTGTTGATGATAAATGAGCTAGAACTGAATTCAGCATGATCTGCAGATATTCATGTTAACTCAAAAATATTTACAGTGCTAAAATACATTTATTTTTGCAAATGTGAATTGAATTAATTAGTATACAATCATCATATATAATCTACCATAAAGTGTCTTGAAAAAAAAAAAAAGAGATCCACTTTTCTAGCTACGAAACAGTTACATTTTAACAGCCTAAGCTGTGACTGTTCTAGCTGCTGGATTTATTTACTGACGTGTATTTTCTCATTTTTTCAATTTGTCTTCTTTTTTAGTTCTACTACTCAATATCTGTATTTACAAGTCCCTCATTATATTTAATTGCTTATATTTTCTGTGAATTTTGTTTATTACTAAATTTAAAAAAAAAAGCTGTTAGCTGTTCCAATTCAGTGCTGAACATAACTAATGAAACCCTCCTTAACTTGAAGTGTCTCCTTCCTTCCCTTTCCTTTTCTTTTCTCATTGCATGTAGAAAATCCATTCCTGTTCCCCTCAATCCTTTCAGTTAGCATATTATCGCAGTGATCATATTAGTCTCTCTCTATTTCCTTGAGTACCAGATTTTCTGTATTTTCTGGCTTGGCTCTTTTTGCCTTCTACCAATCTTGTGGCAAAATAATTGAAATGGCTCAGAACTTTCCCATTTTTCTCTGTGTTAACATATAATCCAGGAATGATACACTTTTGAAAGCCTCCTCAAGATACAGAATTTGCCTTGTCACCTAAACGCAGAGAGGCATATTTGTGAATGAAAAAGACATGAAGCCCATTTCTGCTGTATTACAGTATTGTAAATTGCTTCATTAAAATCCTAACCAAATCTAAGGTATATTTTTCTCAACTCTACCAAGTCATCCTTTATATAGAATGTGGATGGGGGAAGAAGGAAAGAGTAGGAATATATGGCATTCATAGTTATAGACTACTTTTCTAGTCTGCTGCTATTTAAGCCCATTTCTGAAACAACAGCCAGATCTTCAATTGGATTTCTCATTCTTGCTTTGACAGGCAACAATTTCTGGCCTACTGTCACAATGAAATAACAAAGCACACTACTGGATGAAGAGCCACATCTCAACAGAAAATAGAAGTTTAGAGCTATCAACTGTACATTAAACAATGAAACTACAGGTGACTGATCACACATAAAAACCAATTAATTAAAAACTAATTGCACATAACATTTAAGTTTTGTTATACATTTTCCATATGGTTCAATAGCTTTCTTAGATCAAGCAGTAACTAGTTTTTGATTATCTTACATTTCTCKCCCAGGAAAAATGGAAAAAAATCTTTTTGAAGGACTGGCAGATCTTTAACATGTCGGTATTTTATATGGGTAATTTTAAGTATGGTTTTATTTCATATTATTTCCTCCAATAATCTAAATAACAATAGACCTCAATGACTTACTCATGTAGCAGTACTGCACATTGCGTGCTAAGACAAATGGCATGATAAACTAAGTAGCTGAATCTCATAATGAAGAAACTCGATTTCTACTGTCTGATAAATCAAAGTAAATTCAAAGTCAATAGAATGATCCAAAATTTATGCCAGAATAAAGCAGAACCTGGTTTTCTTCTTTTTTCTCAAATACTGACGGAAGTATAGGGCATTTCCAGGAGTTTAATGACTGACTGGATTTAATGGCCCTTGACTGCAGTTCATACCTTCAGCTTCTCTCACTGGTTATTAATCCCCAAGAAATTGTTTGTGCTTCAGTCACAATTGTTTGTGTAATGAAGTTCTTTGAACGGTTTCAGCCAATTTTAAACTCAAGAGATAATGTCTTAATCAAAAGTATTTAAGGCTATAAAGCATTTTTCTTCACTTGTGAATATGTGCAGTGGAAGAGCTTGAAGTTTTATTTGCCCAAGATGGCACCAAAAATGCTACAGAAGCACACCCACACTCCATGCAGGCTGGCACAGGTCTTTACTAGCTACCTTTCCATTTTGCTCATAGTTTCTGCTTGTCAGAGGTAGCTCTCCCCATCACTGGATTACGCAGCCCATCTTCCACAACAGACTGAATTGAATTGCATAGATTAAATTATGCCCCCACAGAGCCTTCACTTAGGTCAGTATTATAAATCAAAGAACTCAACATTCTAAATGGAAAACTTTTACTTTCCTGCCTTTACATGTGACCTTTATTGTACAAATGTCTCTCACCTTTCATGAACTTTCAAGCTTAGATGTCAAAACTTCATACCAAAGGAACTAACAGTGTTTCTTCTGATAACGAATTATACCATGAAAAGCACACAGAAAAACTAACCTGTTCAAACAACATTGCACTTAAAAAAGATTCTGAACTACCTACAATTGCAACCATATGTAAATTTCTTCAGAAAAAGTGAAATGAAGATGTAACATCAGCACTGAATCCTGTCAGAAAATAAAAACATAATGGGAAAAGACAAGAAGTTTCAACTAAAATCTGATGTGTGCTCTACAGCTGATGCAAAGGTATTGTCTTCCTGTTGTGCCTATAGTCTCCTATGACACAGGTCTTCAGGTTGTCATTCTCTGTATATAAAGCACATAGAAATAAGCCTGACCTGAAAATTGTGAAATTAAAAAAGAAATGGCTGGTGTCCATCAAAAAAGCCAACTATTCCTCCTCCTTTACATCTTCTGATTCCAAAATCAGCTTTACAAAAACAAGAATATGCTTGTTACTTTCTAAAACCATAACAACATCAAAAAGGTGAGAAGCGAATGTCTCAGTTATCTGCCTCATGCCAGGAGTTTGCTTCCACTGTAGAGAAATCAGGAGGTGTACCAGGGACAGTAGAAACTGTAGAGACACATACTGGGAGTCTCCGAAAGGAGAGATATAAAGATTATGAGATCTTAAATGGTAGTGATGAAAATAACCTTGGGAACAGTCTGCAGAGACAGAAACAGCTCTAAAAGGCAAGAAAGACCAATCCAAAAGGTTGTGATTATTCTCGCTCCCATATCTGGAAGTCCTGTGGCTCACAAATTGGTATCTCCTACTGCCTCAACTAAAACAGTGGCAATAGTAGAGATGAATTCACGGAGGGATCCTATGGGGCCAACCATAGTCACAACACTGTTATATTTGTACAGATATGCTGAAGACCCTACGTGAAACCCAAGAAAAGCAAAGTATGTTTCCCAGTTTCCTTTGACAGGACATGTTTCCCCATTTGCACAACCCAAATGTCAAGGGATTGAAACTGAGAAGAGTTAACTGGAATACATGTTTACTGATGTTCGACAGAGAGATGTCAAAGGTGTCTTTGCCTTTTCTCAGTTTTCCTCTCAGTGCTGATAGTGGTTAAATAGTGAAAGCGCTTTAAAATGAGCCCTTCTGCTCTGTGTCCGTTGGTTTTCCAGGCCTGGCACAGTCCAAAATGCACAGAAATTTGTTGCCAGCCTTGCCGTGAAGTGCTGCTTACTGTGGGGCTTCTATTGTCTACACATGACTACATGCTCATAAACTTGCAGCCATATAACAGCCCCTGATACAAGTCTCACTAGGTCACTGATCTCTGCAGATTCATACCATGATGACTCGGCACTGCATTAAATCTTCAGATGTGTTTCCACTGAATGAACACTCTTCTCATTTCCCTTAACTTCACTTTAATATCGAACCATGCTAGCTTGTCACTGTGGACAAGGTGACCTTTTATTGAGTGTACACTTGGGAAAATTTTCTCTCTTCATGTTTAAGAGGATTTGTCATCCTTAAACTCAAAACTTCACTGTTTCTTATTAAGTACTCCTACAATTGTGGCCCTGTTTTGTTTTGTTTTGTTTTGTTTTTCCTGTTTGTACCAGCAGAGATTTCCTACCTCTATGAAAGTTATGTCTCTCCAGGAATTTTCAGGTAGGATTTTCTGGGCCATTCTCACTCTTCACTGTGAGCTGATGTTGCTACTACAGCTCCCCACTTAAACTCTAACAATTTAAGMCATAGGATGCACAGTGATTTCAGTTGATATATCTTTGTGCCCATGTTTCAGCTTTTTCTGATCGAAGTGTTCTGCATATCAGGTGCATTTGATACACTTTTTGTATGGTTTTTTTTTTTTTTTTAAGAATACTTATGACCTTTACACATGAAAATGTAAATCCCTTCCAAACTCAAAAGACTTAGGACATGGCATAAACAAGAAAAAAAAAAAATCTTTTTTAATCTTTATATATCATTTTCACCTTCTTCCTTAGAGGGATCAGAAGTGACAGTTGTTGGATCTTCTGACATAATTCTGACATGCATTATGGGTCCTATGCATAGTAAATAAMATTTTTATACAAAATAGCCCCAACCAATTCTGAATAACAAACAAGTATGCAAAAATTCAGTTTGTTTTTGAACATCACATATGTAACTTGACCTTATTTCCTCCAGTGAGATTTTTGCTATTCTCTTCTCGGTTCTTCTTTCTTCACAGTCCAGGGATAAGAAAAAAGTTTATGTTCACCAGATAAACTGAATAATTGGGAATAGGCTTTAAATGACAAGTATGCTAATAACTTAGTGGAGATAGACAAGATCAGCATTATGGAGTCTAATGAATAAAAGCTAGAAAGATGGGAAGCAAGGAACAAGGGAAAGTTATTAGCTTTAGATTTTTTTCAAAAAAGAACGTCTAGGGAGAGAAAAATAGATGAGCCATGTAGGAAAATCACCAAAGTTTTTTTGCAAGAGAGAGATAGCAAGTATTTTCTGGCAGCATTGGTTTTATGAGCCAGCTATGTGTGTCTTCAGGCAACATAACAATGAAATTAATATTAGCAGGGCAGTGTAGGAGTTGTTTACACTTACCCAGAAAGAATGCTGATTGTTTTCACTCTGCATCTACCATGTAAGTATCATTTGAAGGAACAAGAAAGAATAGGCAGCAGAGAACATCAGTATTAAAAACCACTTAAAAAGAACATTATCTTAATTAAGACAAGAATAGAAACATCARAAACAAATTTTATCTAGTCAGAGAGAAATATCTAACTGAGAAGAAGAGGAGTAAGTTGATCAGAATTCAGAGGCTGCTCCATGGGATGCAGTCTGCAGTATTGCATTGCTTTATATTGTGGCAAGTGCAAAGCCTTTTGGTCCTGATCCAGAAAAGCTGTTCACACACACGTCCACACATTTAAGCACATGGATATAAATGGGATTATTTAGCTGCTTACTTCTAAGATCTAAATGTTTTCCTTGACTGGAGTTCAGCACTGTGCAGGTAGCAAGCTTTTACTGTCTTTGAAAGCACCACATACACCAATGTATAGGCTACTGGATTGGAACTTGGGAAACCAGAAACCTCTTCTGTGCTGTGCAGACTCATGAACCTCAACTGGGAGCATCTGTTTTCCTGCCTATTCTACTTGAACTCCAAACTTTTGGGGTAAGGAGCATTTCACAACATGTATTTATTTATCCATTAGTTGGCCTAAGGGGGCTCTGAGCTTAATGTGGATCTCTGTGTAAGTAAATTAATAAAAGAATAGAATCATAGAATCATAGAATCATAGAATARTTTGGGTTGGAAGGGACCTTTAAAGGTCATCTAGTTCAACCCCCCTGCCATGGGCAGGGACATCTTCCACTAGATCAGGTTGCTCAGAGCCCYGTCCWACCTGACCTTGAATGTTTCCAGGGATGGGGCATCTACCACCTCGCTGGGCAACCTGTTCTAGTGTTTCACCACCCTCAGCGTAAAAAATGTCTTCCTTATAGCTAGTCTGAATCTACCCTCTTTTAGTTTAAAGCCATTCCCCCTTGTCCTGTCGCAACAGGCCCTGCTAAAAAGTTTGTCCCCATCTTTCCTGAAAGCCCCCTTGAAGTCTTTAAAGGCCGCAATAAGGTCTCCCCGAGGCCTTCTCTTCTCCAGGCTGAATAACCCCAACTMTCTCAGCCTTTCTTCATAGGARAGRYGTTCCATCCCCCTGATCATTTTTGTGGCCCTCCTCTGGACCCGCTCCAACAGGTCCATGTCTTTCTTGTGCTGAGGGCTCCAGAGCTGGATGCAGTACTCCAGGTGGGGTCTCACCAGAGCAGAGGAGAGGGGCAGAATCACCTCCCTCGACCTGCTGGCCACACTTCTTTGGATGCAGCCCAGGATACGGTTGGCCTTCTGGGCTRTGAGCGCACATTGCTGACTCATGTCCAGCTTCTCATCCACCAGTACCCCCAAGTCSTTCTATGCAGGGCTGCTCTCAATCCCTTCATCGCCCAGCCTGTATCGATACCGGGGGTTGCCCCGACCCAGGTGCAGAACCTTGCACTTGGCCTTGTTGAACCTCATGAGGTTCACAGGGGCCCACTTCTCAAGCTTGTCCAGGTCCCTCTGGATGGCATCCCGTCCCTCAGGCATGTTGACCGCACCACTCAGCTTGGTGTCATCTGCAAACTTGCTGAGGGTGCACTCGATCCCACCGCCTATGTCATTGATGAAGATATTAAACAGTACTGGTCCCAATACGGACCCCTGTGGGACACCACTCATCACTGATCTCCACCTGGACATTGAGCCATTGACCACTACCCTCTGGATGTGACCATCCAACCAATTCCTCACCCACCGGACAGTCCATCCGTCAAATCATCTTTCTCCAGTTTAGAGAGAAGGATGTGATGGGGGACCGTGTCAAAGGCCTTACAGAGGACCCTATAGATGACATCTGTAGCCCTTCCCATGTCCACTGATGTAGTCACTCCATCATAGAAGGCYACTAGGGTGGTCAGGCAGGACTTGCCCCTGGTGAAGCCATGCTGGCTGTCTCRAATCACCTCCCTGTCCTCCACGTGCCTTAGCATAGCTTCCAGGAGGATCTGTTCCATGATCTTCCCAGGCACAGAGGTGACGCTGACTGGCCTGTCGTTCCCTGGGTCTTCCTTTTTTTCCTGTTTTAAAAATGGGGGTTATGTTTCCCCTTTTCCAGTCAGTGGGAACTTCACTGGACTGCCATGACTTCCCAAATACGATGGATAGTGGCTTAGCAACTACATCTGCCAGTTCCCTCAGGACCTGTGGATGCATCTCGTCGGGTCCCATGGACTTGTGCACCTTCAGGTTCCTTAGATGGTCTCAAACCTGATCTTTTCCTACAGTGGGTGGCTCTTCATTCTCCTAGTCCCTGCCTTTGCCTTGGGCGGTGAGGCTTGAGCACTTGCCGGTGAAGACCAAGGCAAAGAAGTCATTGAGTACCTCAGCCTTCTCCATATCCCAGGTAACCAGGTCTCCCGTTTCATTCCGGAGAGTGCCCACATTTTCCCTCATCTTCCTTTTATCCCCAACATACCTGTAGAAGCTTTTCTTGTTGCCCTTGACGTCCCTGGCCAGGTTTAATTTTATCAGGGCTTCAGCTTTCCTAACCTGATCCCTGGCTGCTTGGACAATTTCTCTGTATTCCTCCCAGGCTACCTGTCCCTTCTTCTGCCCTCTGTAGGCTTCCTTCTTGTGTTTGAGTGTGTCCAGGAGCTCCTTGTTCATCCATGCAGGCCTCCTGGCATTTTTGCCCGGTTTCCTCTTTGTTGGGATGCATCRCTCCTGAGCTTGGAGGAGGYGATCCTTGAATATTACCCAGCTTTCTTGGGCCCCTCTTCCCTCCAGGGCTTTGTCCCATGGCACACTACCAAGCAGATCCCTGAAGAGGCCAAAGTCCGCTCTCCTGAAGTCCAGGGCAGTGAGCTTGCTTTGCGCCCTCCTCAGTGCCCTAAGGATCTTGAACTCCACCATTTCATGGYCACTGCAGCCCAGGCTGCCCTTGAGCTTCACATTCCCCACCAGCCCCTCCTTGTTGGTGWGAAGAAGGTCCAGCATAGCACCTCTCCTTATTGGCTCCTCTACCGCTTGGAGAAGGAAGTTATCATCGACGCATTCCAGGAACCTCTTGGATTGCTTATGCCCTGCCATGAATAGGAGTACTGTGTAGACACTAATTATCCCAAAATTAGGATTGTGCAACTTAAGGCAAAACTGAAGAGGCTGGGCTTTGTTTTCAGATGTGCCAAGCACGCATAGCTTGGCTAAAGATGATGGAATTCGTAAGCACTTAGGCTCTTCTGCAGATTTGTCGCTTTTTTGCCTTGAAATCTTCCAAATTTCCTTTCTATTCTGCCCAAAGTCAGTATCAGCTTCATTTATAATAAGGTTTCTAACTTATAAATAATATATAAAAACCCGTCAAGCTAATACTTACGTAGCAGTGAAATGTATTTTTTTTAACAGATCTACTCTTTAAACAGGTATTAATTTGTGAGGGCCCTAGGGTTTTCACGAAAAATATTCATGTGTAATGCATGGAGAGTATATTCATTTATCAGGTCAGTATTCTATTGCTTTTCCTCTTTAAGGTCTTAGACATATTCATTTAACAAGTTTCTTTCTTAATTATGCATTTATGGATACTAAGGACTATTCTTAACCACCTAGTGCACAGAACCACAATCTTTTTGAACGGTTACTTTCTGTACAACCCGTTCATCTGAGGGGGCTCCACACTGGCAAAGTACATTACAAATAATACTTGACTTACGATGCTCCCAGAGAGCCAGCCTTGGACTCCACTGCACAGACAAAGATGAGTAAAACAAATTACATGATTTCAGAAGTGCATGTAGTTCTTGTCAGACTACAGACCTGTGGACAGCAAGGCTGCACTGGTTATCTCCAAGCATCACCTGCTGGTTTTTAGCTGACCTTTCTGCAGAGTAGTGGAGAAACAGCACATACAGGTCACAGTCACTCTGTCCATTGCACCGTAGCTTGACAAATCACAACCCAGCTGCAGCAAGACAGCAACTTGCCATGCATTATCACACTGAGAGATGTGCGCCTCTTGTTAGGTCCTGATGTATTACAACCATCAGAAATACTCTAACAAACTGTTTGTTACAGTATTAGCAAGAACATGATCACCAACGGCAACAGACACTTTGAATTTACAGTGCTTATTCAATGAATAAGTGTTGTAGAGTTTTAAGGAAACCAGAACTGCCACTTCTCCACTACAAACTTTTACTACTGAGAATGTGGTGCAAACTGAGGAATTAGCGCATTCTGCAACAGACCTAATAAACAAAAAGCCAGACTTTAATACAGATGAATCGGAATAAGTGAAATATTTCAGAGCTGAAAGCATAACTTCATCCATGTTTCAAGGCTGAACTAGATCTTCACTTCTGCAGTGTGAGCACATTGGTCATAGTGAATACCCTAAGAAAATAAATTACAGAATGAGAAGGAAAGATTACACTATACAACATATATTAAAAACATTGGGTTTCATGAAGCTTGCTTTGTTTTCCTCCAACATGTTTTTTAAATGTCAACATTTCTTTCCCTGTTTCAGCTCATTTTCTGTCTGACAGACACTTCAATTTCCTATTCCTAGCCTTAAAAAAATCCTAAATTATCAAGACAACTCATTATCACCAGTTTTTTCTTAACTGGGTTGATCAAGGGCAAGTTATTTATGTGGAACAGAGAGAAGATAACAAGTAAAAAGTGGTCTGCTTGCAGTCCAAAGGCTGTGGGTTGCTCAACTTGTTCTGAATTTCCAAAGCTAAATAAACTAAAGTTTAGTCTAATAAACTAACAGTTTAAAGAACTTTTTTCCTTCCAAGGAATGAAAGGGGAACTCATAAGATAGCTGCAATCCATTCAGGGTGGCCATGAATAATACCAAATGCTTTCTTTTATTTGGATCTCTATGACCATTATGGTGTACAGAATTTCATAACATTGTTGGCTGAAAAAAATTAGGCCAGTCCCAGTTAAGTATCCTGAAATAAAAAATTCATATTCACTCCTCTGGGAGGAGGACCTGAATAAAGGATTTGAATTTCTGCCTCATTCATGCCTGTCTAGCAGGCAGGTAAAAGACAGCCATACTTTGGCTTCATTGCAGATGCACYGACGATCACCTTTCTCTTCTGTGAATTGGACCGTGGAATTCCCCGTGCCTGACATATACATTGTCTTTGATTCATGCTCCACTCGCTTTACCTAATGATACTCAGAGTGAATGGTAACTCACCGGCTGAATCGGACAGAAAATAGCTGGCAGGAAACTTGACCTACCGTCACCACAGGAAACTGCTGAGGGCAGAAAGAGCTTAACTAGAACAGGATACATTATCTTTTGACAGCTCCTCACACTTCATTCTCAAAAAAATGACTGTTATTAAAGATGAAAAATTAAGCCACTTTTTGGTTTTGATAATGAATTTGGAAAAAAAAGGGCTGAAGTATCAAATCAATGTTTGCCAAAGGGTATCTACATGCCCCTTATGAATAAATCACATTTATGCCCATAAATACCTCAGAGACCTGCCATAATCCAGAGCTGTAGCAAGTCTTCCACTCCGATTTTCAGTCAGTAATGTCCTTCACCTCATTTTCCCTCAACAGCCTGCAAGCTGGCAGCATACCGCGTATTCTGGGACTACAGGTGTCAGATGCAGTTGATGGAAGGCGTGCCATTCAGAGGGGCTCAGCAGTCAAAAAAGCCCTGCTAGAGGGCAAATTTTCCTCTGGAGTATGCCCCGGTTCTTCCCCACCCGTTGGTCTGGCTGGCTATGTAATATGAATCAAGGTAAAAAACAGGTCTTACTCTGTTGTTGGGAGCTTAAGTGGGATGTGTGAGAATGTGTGTGGAGTCTGTGGTGTATCTATTTGAATAACAGCTCTGAAGTGCTGAAGAAAAAAGTTTTTCAGACTCTGGTCAGGGCAATGCCTTTAACCATGAGTTTCACATGAGTTTACAAGGACTTTAGTATCTGCCTGAAAGGTGCATTGAACTGATACTGAAGAAACAAATCTATCCCAAAGGCGAACTGGCTTTTGAAATAGAACCTGCATCTCAGATATAGATCTTAACTATATAGATCATATCCACAATAAAAATATTCTGAAATTCTCCCAAGGGAAGTGGTATTGAGCAAACCAAAAAGGCAAAATTAAATCCTAATACTAGTGAAACACATGGTTTGAGTATATGTATATTGCTAGGAAGGTAGAAATCCATTGTAACAACGGATTAATTTTGCTGTCTTTAGGGGTAAGCACCTTGAAGGACAAAGGGCCACAAAGGTGTTGCAGTGAAAGACTACATACAACAGGAATAAAGTCTCCTTCCTGAGTTTGACTGACCTATGACTGAGAGTTGATCCATGTTTGTGTGGCACTGCTTCTGTTGACAATGTTGTGATCAGGAATGAGCTGAGCTGAGCTCCTGGCAAGGGTTACGATATACTCAAAGTATAGGACACAGCACAATCCTTT
Source organism: Phoebastria nigripes (assembly GCA_035582835.1). NCBI lineage: Eukaryota > Metazoa > Chordata > Aves > Procellariiformes > Diomedeidae > Phoebastria > Phoebastria nigripes. The sequence continues at coordinate 96,551 of JAYKAV010002865.1, read as the reverse complement.
ATTCTGTTTTTTTTTTTTAACATTTTAGAGGTAAGTTTTCCCGTGTTAGCTAAAATAGGTATTCAATTTAGTACCAGTTGCTAATCTGTAAACAGAATCTGTCAGAGAGAGGGAGGAAGGGAGGTAGGGTAACTCACTTARTAGGCAGTCTAATCCATAAGTTTTAACTAAACACTGTGTTTTCACTGTAGTGTCTGGTGAAATTCAGTTTTATTGATGACTGGTAACTACTTTTGTTCAATTCTGTGGATGAAAACTACTTTCCCAAAAAACAGATATCATTGGTACTGATGCACTTACCAATGTTTATACTGAAAAAGGAGCTTTTAGTTCTAATAACCTCATTAGAAATTACTGCTTTCATTATTTAAGGGTAGCAAGGAGCTTTGTGCTGCAATGAGTAATGCCCAACTTCAGGGAAAGTGTGCTAGAGATCATGGGGTTCCCTTCACGGCCAATTATACTTTCACTGCCCAGCCTCAAACTTAAAAAGCCTGGTAGCTGGAGCCTTTTGCTTTTTTGTTCATATCTGATTTGGAGACAATTTTTTTTGCTACTTTTACTAGATTTCTCGCTCACATGGATAAAACTGCAATTTGGTTATTCCAATGAGCCCTAAATTCAGAATTTCACTAAACTACATTTAATACTGTGATACTGTGATARTAAATATTTAATTTATATACTATTTGGTCATGACTAAGATTAAATATTGAAATAGTGTATTCAAAAACTTTCCTTTTTGTCAGAAAGAAAACACAAGATTTTGGATTTTTTAATTTAAACCAAACTACTAGGTGACATACGGCCACGCTTTGTGCTGATTTATGGCCCATGCAAGTTAACAGGCACTACCACATTTTACTGGCTTGAAGTAAGTGTCAGACTGTTCCCATTGCTACAAGAATAACTAATATACCTAAAGTGCAGCCCCAAATCGGTATGTATGGGTGAAAGCATTCCTTGAGACCTACTGTTTTCAACAAGCATTTGTAATATGTTCAAAATAAGCTAAGTGTGTTCGTGGCTTAAGAACTGAATCTCCTTATGGATTACATAGAAATCCATTCAAGAATTAGCCTATATGATAGGTTTCAAACTGGTGTAACCTATAACAATTTTCCAAGCTTAAATTCATAAAACATTTAAAATAAGTTTCTCTACATCTGAATTTCTTATTAAAAAATATGCAGCTTTCCTCATCCCTAAACTGTAATGATTATAAATAGGCATGTCCCATAGCATAAAATGAATTTGGATAAGTCAGAACTGCTTTTTTCATACAACTGATAAATGAGAAAAAAAAAGGTAGCATTATCCTCTAGTGTTGCACTATGTCCAAATTCCATTTGATTCTCTTGGTTTAGAAGTGCTCTTTTTGTATGATTTCTTGAGATATACAATTTTATTTTTTGCATTATTATACTAAGCCAAAATGTAGTGGCATGACGTAAAAAAAAATACAAGATAAATGTCAGGAAATCTTTCATGACAAGAACACCAGAGACCTTTGGAATATTCTGTGCTTGAAAGTGACAGAAATCCATTCAAAATTGATACTGGACAAACTGCTAGGAAATACGTTAGCGTTAAAGCAAACAATCATGAACTGACAAAGCAACAAACTAGAAGGAGACTTAGCTAGTCTTCCTATCTCCGGATATCTGCAGTTCTGTACAAGAGATCATTGTGCAGCTGAAGAACACCCTTACTATTTTTTCACGATTTCCCAGTCTGGTCAGAAGCAAAACTAGTGTGTAGTCTATCCGGTTAAAGGCTCAGAAACTTTTTATCATGATTTTCAGATTTTTATTGTCCTCTCTACTGCATTATGCCTCTTTTGTTACAAATTTCCCCATTTCCGTCTTGCTACTGGGACCAATTCTGAGAACCTTGATATATGCTGCTTACAGGAAAGCACAGAATTTGCCATCCTTTAAAAAATTGCTGGTCCATCAAGTTCAGTATGCATTTGAAAGTACTGGATAACCTGATGCTTCAAAACATGGGGTGAAGAGGAAGAGGAGGAGGACCTAGGAAATTTTTCATAGTAGGAAAGAGTCCAATCTGACAGATGGGGTGACCAGCTTAAATTTTCAACTATGATATTTCATTACAACTTGCTTACATGCACAAAATGAAATGTTACTACAGATCATAAATTTATTCATCGCTTTTATAAATCCATCCACTCTTCTGCATTCAAGTTTACGTTGTCTGATAGTACATTCCAAAGACTGAGTACACACTCTCTGAAGAAACAATTTATTTAACTTGATCTAAGTTTACCTGCTTTTTCTTTTTCTCTAGTGATCCATAATTCTTGTTTGTACCTTTTTAAATACCTTCGTAGGTTTTCAGAAAATTCCAATTTAAGGATATACTAAAAAGGTGCTACAGATAGAGATGCTTTCTCTAATAAAATGCTTAACATTGACTTTGGTTCTACTGCTGTCCTGAATAACTTCAACTTCAAGTACATATTTACACACATTAAGGCCTTTCAACACTAATAACTGTATCTGTTCCTGGTTTCTTTAGATAAGAAAAATCAAAGAAGTGACACAATTCCAAATCGAGATATCCAAATAAAATGTAGTTATTGGCAATGTAAAGTGAATTATATGAAGTCTGACATTACAGCCCTTCTCCTCCAGAAAAAAAGGAATATTTATCCAGGAAATTAATGAGTTTTAATCTTTTATTTTTTGTGTGCTCATGGCAGTAAAATGCACTCAGAGACACAAATAAAAAAGTATTACAACTGCAGATCCAACACATAACCCAAGACATGGAACTTCTCTCATTAATTACTTCTGTTGTTAGCAGATCTTTTATGTTTAAAACTTGCACATAGGTTGAGATGCTTTCATTTCTCTGAGTTTTCTGATGTTGAATTACTTGCATATCACATCTTTTCAACATATTTCTAATTTTAAAGTATCTTTCCTTCAGGTATGTTTTTTTTTTTTAAACCCAGCTATACTTTATGCCAATGAAAAAGCTGTCATCTTTATCAGAAGTCTCCAAACATTGGTTCATAGAGGGTTATCCACCACTTTTTTTACCTGGGAAAAGGTGTAGTGATCACTAGTGCGGCAGGTGACTATGTTCACCATTTTTGCACTCATCTAACCTCTCATGCATATATTCATTAAGGTTTTCTGAAATCTCATATATTGATGTCCAGATAAGAGACTGCCGTTCATTATCAAGACTGTTGCTGTCAGATCTAGTACACACTCATCATACTTCAGCCCACAGAGATATTCTGAGTGCTTACACAGGTGAGGAGTATATCCTCAAAGCTGGACCTTTCTAGTGCCAGTTGCTCATTTTGGAACATAAATCTTCTATGTAAACTGTCTGCTGAGCCATGATACTGGCCTCCCTCTGTATGGAAATAACTGCCATTGTTACAATTAGAAAGGTAGGTGGGACGATGAAGAGGCTTGGGTAAGATTAGATTCTAAAAATGGGGAATTGGCCCCCCAGAAGAAAAGTGGAAATTGCAGTGATTTAGACTTTAATAAAACATTTCATGAAATATTTCAAAATAAAACTTACTAGACAGAGGAACTGCAGAAAACACTTAGAACAAAGCTGTAATACTATGGAATTCAAAGAGAGTAGAAAATGAAGACAAAATGATATTCAKCTTGGAGTAAGGGAACCAAATACTCTTTGGAAATAAAATGTAATCAAATACACCTATGGAAATAGACACCAGTACTTTTTGAGAATGGGGATTAGCAAAGGATAAATTGAGGTAAGCAGTTTACCTAGTTCCAATTTGGACAGTACAGACTATATCTACTTATCTCTGCCTAAAACACCATTCATGTTAATCCACTTTCTATATTTATAGAAAATAAAAGGCAGATGGATGAAGAATTGGTAATGAATATTAAATTATACGTTTGTTTCTATATGATATGGCAGTAAAAATAGTCCAATACAAGTGTGAATATTGAACACAAAGACAACATATCATTAAGCTCAGAGATATTGTTCCTATATGGTTCTTCTTACTGCACTGGAGATATTTTATTGTATGATGAGCATCAAACTATCATAAAGATATAGACATTTTGCAAGTTCAACAGAAAACAACACATTTCAGAGAGCTCAAATTACTAAATTACACAAAAAAATGAAAGCTTTAAGCAATGAGCCTAATCTGAAATGCGTGCAACACCAGTATAGTGCCAGCAATTTCTGTGAAGCCCTGCTACACCTGTTGTTGCTCTGCCAACTGTATGTTTCTTAGCTAACAGAATAAGGGAGCAGACAAAACCAGTTACAACCAATAGGATGGCGTTCAGAAGACCTCACTTTAATTCTAAGTGTACTTACCAATTTCCTGTCTTATTTAGACAAAGTACATAATCCTTCTGTGATCCTATACTGTGCTTATAATGGTGCTTTCTTTACACTGTGAATTCTTTGCAACAGAAAATATCCCTTACTATGTTTATATATCTACAGTACTACATTCATGGCATTATCTATAGTACTACACTCATGTCATGACTGCTATGAAATTAATGCTTAGTGACAGAGGAGGTATTTATGGTTTAGCAATTAGGACAAGCAGGAAAAGTGGACTCAATTAAGAAAGATGGCAAAATGTAGACAGAATATGAGAAATGGATTGTTGCTAATGAGAATGATAGCCATGGATAAAACTTCATTGTGTACTAAGGGCTTAATTGCAGCAATTCTCTGAACGCACAGGGGAAACCAGGCTTGTGCTGAGGATGGCCTGAATGACCAACAGGTCTATTCCAAATTTTAGGTACAAGATGCATCAGTACACTAATTACATCCCACTAATAAAAGAGGAAGGTTTCTCACACTATCCAGTTAGGAAGGTAACCACAGTCATTAAAATATTTTTTTCAAAGAAGACATGGAAAGTAAATTAAAACTGGCTGAGAACAGAATTTCAATAGGCCAGTCTTTTCAGTTTAATCTCTGAATTGCCAGACAGAGGATTGGAAAGCATACAAACTCGAGCAAACCCTGCTCTTACTTTTTACCCCTATTCCTCTTATCTGCTTACAGCCTTTTCACAGCTTCTTCACATCCCAAATAAATCAAAGCATTCCTTCTTGTCTCATCTACTCCTTTGGCTGTACCTCAATAACTTTCTTCTGATTCCCCTAAAGGTGATAAGCTGCTTATTAGCAGGGYTCACAGCAAACTCATTTTGTTGTGCTGTGGCCAGCTGTTCCATTTAAAATATGTGCTCTTTGAGGTTTCCCCAAATTAGACAAGTCCATAACGTATTATTCCCTGTTGTAATGACTATTTACAACCTGCAAGATTGGAAGACAACTAATGCTATAACTGAGTACTCAGTGACCAACTAGCTTAAACCCCACAAAGGTAGAAGGCTGAATGAAAGACAGAGAATGGTGGTCTCCTTCATGCTGAAGTTCCAAGACAAATTTACTAAGGTTTGATTTATGAAGCTTTCATGCATCAGGAAACCTGGAAACCTTTTCAGTCTTTGGTCTATTGTCTAAAATACTTGAAAATTAATTCAAAGCACCGGAGGCAAGAATACTGAAAGCTGCTTAAAAGACCATAAGTAGAAGTTGATATAAAGTAATTGCACATAACACAACAAGGAGGATTTTGCAGAAAAGTGCTAAAGGGTCTCCAGCTGGTTACTCCAAAAAGAAATTCATTAATATTATACAGCAGTCCATGGCAACAGAAAATCACTATATTACAAACTTTTAAGATTCTACAAACTGAAAAAAGGTTGACAAACCATTAAAAAAAAAGCTGACCCTGACTGGAATTTGCTTGTTGCAATGCACAACATCGATCTCAAACAATCATTCTTTGCTCTATAAAGTTTCAGAGAAAGTTCAACATAGAATCAAAAATCATGAAGTGCTGATAATCTTTTTCCCCACTTTTTATCTATTTTCTGTAATTAATCAAATTATATTCTTTTTCCAGTGTGACACAAAACAAATGAAACCAGAACAGAAAGAAAATTGAGTGATAATCACCCATTAAATGTTTTGTCTGTTAGTAATAAATTTTGCTTTGTCATCCAGGTCTGATATAAAGCGAGTCCTGTGGTGACATATAGCTGTGCTGCCTCAGTTACACAACTGGGAAAAGATCTGTTTACTTGTTGCCAAGGTCTATTTGCCTTTGAAGGACTTTCCTCACTTGGGCAAGGTGAAAAGGCTTTGGCATCTATTTATGATGCATATTCAGCCATCAGGAAGAAAATTTTTTTGGCTGAATTTTTTTCCAAAGCCACCTGAGAGATTTGGATGCCCAGTTCCTATTAAAATTAAATCTACTAGGCAGCTTTGAAAGTCACAGCTTAGCAACAAAAACAAAAGCTGTCGATGCACAAAGGCACTTGCAAGTATGAGCCATATGTCGTCTCTGTAGGACACCCTAAAATTCATCAGGCACCTTGGTTTCTATTGTATTACATTACAGAAACAAAAGTTTAGACTTTGTGTTGGTTTCTTAAGAATGAGGCTTCATTGAATTCCAATAATCTCTATCCAGAGACCATTACAATCATTGGGCTTATTCAAGCTGAAATCACTTTTATATAGTAGCTTCTTTTGCTCCAGAGCTCCCTCTCTCTAACCCATTTAGTACAGAATACTAAAAGACAATGGATTTAAACACATCTCTGCAGAATGCTAGTGCAGAGCAAAACATATGTCCATGTATATTTTGTTAAGTGATATACTTTACTCTTTCATATATAGATATAATCTTGTTCTGTATATTTATTCAACGTGAGTGGAGTCAGGGAAAATTATTTTTTCCAAAACCCAATCCCGAAATTTAGTCTGGAGTGCTCATTCTCATTCAGGCAAAGTGTGTGTGAGATGAATTGAAACATTAGGGGGTTTTATGTGATCCCACTCTCCTCATGAGGGCAGGAAAGAGCTTTCCCCCACCCCCCAGAAAAATTCTGATCTTCAGAGCCAGAACATCCTAAAACCAAACAAAGATAATAAAAGCGGGATATACAACCATTCTTGTGATTTTAGGGACCATTCTTTAGATGCAAGCAGATGTTGGGAAGGTAAGACCAGGTATACATTTTGCTTACAATTATTAATATGAAAACTCTTATAAAATCCTACTATGATGTATGTTAAAGACTCCAATTTTACTGATCCCTTATTGCCGTAAAATCAGTCCTCCCTAGCAATTCCCTGCTCCTCCAGCTATCTCTCTAAGTTTCTCTACGTTTTAAGTTTCACAATTAGTGATACACACACACAGGTAGATAAGATTAGGAAGATGATTTGCCTCTGGGCAGGTTATTCTACAATTGTTTATTATGTGTTTTCTTTCCCTGAAGCAGCTGGTATTGACTGCTGACAGAAATAGCACATTGGATTAGCAGATCAGTGGTTTGACCTGTGATGGCAATTCCAATTGTCCTTTGCTGCCATGAGCACAAATGTTTAATCAAAATGGATGTAAATTAGCTGAGATGTTTGAAAATTGAGGCACATTACACAAATTGCATACAGTAAGAAAATTCTTCTAATGCAATTTTGGCAAGTGTCAGCTCAAGAGTAAAGGTAGGAACGTTTCAAAATCCACATTTTCTGAGTCATGTCTTACAGGGAAAACTCCTGCCCTGCTGCCCATCCAACTCCACCAGGATCTTCAGCACTTCTTGCCCCAGTGCTCCCCTCTTCCAGATCTCCCACAATAATTACTTGTAGTAGCCTGGCGAAATCGCAGGAGCTATGCAGGATGACTGGGCTGGAAACAGCATGAAAATGGTCATGACAGGGTACAACAAATAGTTCTTCTGAAGATCAGAAGCATATTTTTGCTCTTCTAGAGAGGTCCATTAACACTAAAACATGAGCTTTGGAAGAACAATGAGGGTACAACAGGGATTCTTGTTAAGACTACTGCAATAAAAGTATTAGGGTATGTCATGATGACTGCAAACCCAAGTAACTTCGGCAGATTCAAATCAACCTACATATGTTTGCCTATGTTTGTTTGAAGGATAGATTTTATTTAAGTGTATGAGATGAAAGTGGATGGTGGTGCCATTCTACCACTTATCACATTTTTAAAATTACTGTTTGTAGGACATTAGTACAGACATATTACAGTTTAAAAAATCCTAAAAAATGCACCACCTAATGAAAGATGTTAACATAAAAAGGCTTGCACATTTTATCCAAAGTAAGACTGTTGTTTTTATTCTTAATTATGTTCACTTCCATAAAGGAATCCAGCAGAGCTTTCAGACTTCCTTAAATTCAGCTGTCCTGAGACCAAAACAAGTCTCAAAGTCATGCAATATTTTATAAATAACTTTAAGAATACACTTTCTTAATAGGTACTTCATCAGGGCATTGGTAAGGCTGTGGTCATAATTTAACTGAATTTGTGATTAACAGTGGAAGTACTACTTAACTGCTGAAATTCTTGCAGCTTTTTTTTCCCCCCTTAGTTTCTGTTTCTTAGTTAACTACCATGAAGTGCAGCTGACACACTGCCTCCTCAGCTTCAGCTCAGGCATCCTTTTTCTCCTGTGGGCTTGATTCCTTTTTTCCCAACAGTAGCATTTCAAGTGCTGAAATTTACGTTGGTATGTTCCTGTCTATATAAAGTTTTACTGTGGAGACAAAAGAAGAAACATAGGTGTTGTATTTGCTGGATCCCTTTGTCTCATTATCTAGAATTAAATGTTTCATTCTGTTGACCTTAATCATGTTTTCATTATTTTCAAGGAGATCGTTTCTGTGATATGCAGGAGGTGAAGAAGGAGGTCCTTGTCTTTATACCACTACACCCTTCTCAACATATTTCCCTCAGAAAATGAAACTGCATGCTTAATAATACTGGTAGGGTTTCGGGGATTTAGTTGACGGGGAAAAAAMCAAAAGTTTACATTTGAAATTTGAGCATTTCAATCTGGCTAATGTAAAAATAGATAATTTGGTTTTATGCTGTAAACATGTGCAAAGCAGGTGTCTAAGTTCTAGTAAGAAAGCAGCCTTTCCTCCAATAACTCCAGACGTGATAGGTGCCTAAAACCAGGTGTGCTTGGATGGTATCTGACGATGAAAACAGGAGATAAATTAAAAAGACCAATTGCTAGTCTGGAACCCGCTTTGGTTTGCACATGCTGTTTTATTATGTTTGAGTGAGATTTCACTCACAAATGGAGAAAACTACATTAGTAATAGTCTACAGAAGTGTAGGCCAACGACATCTGAATATGCCTAGAGAGAGGTGCCATGCTGAGTTAAARCAATGTTTTCCAGCTCTGGAGTGACGGAGTTTGATTTAGACTGGAGTAAAACAAACCAACAACAACAAAAGATATCTCATCACATAAAGGGAGAACAAGGGGAGCTGTTGAAGGACCTCCTGTGCTTTAAAAGGTAGTGCTTTGTTCTCGGTGCCACATGCAGTTTCCCAACTGTTGGAAAATAAAAAATGTTAGCAAAGCTGCTGGAGACGGCAGCAAGGAGTGGCAAAGTGCAGCTAGTGGAGCAATTCAAGGCTTGTGGAAGCAGCTAGTGTAGGAAACGGCTGTAAAAGGTACTTTGCAGGACGGCTGATGAGAGGGAAAGGTTGTTTTAAGGTCGACAAGGGTGGACAGCTGGTATATGGGAGGAGTGTAGGCAAGCGAGAAGCAACTGACAGAACCAGATCACACCAACCTGAGTGCAGCTTAAACCAGACCTACTGATCCAATAAGGACTTCACTGTTTACAATATTAAACCTTTAATTAAATTACTGTGGGACTGCAGGAAAAATAAACGTAGCTGGCCTAGAGGTTGCCTCACCAAAGAAAAAGCTTGTAAAAAATAGTGTTAAACTTCCACACTTAGTTATTGTTACTCTGTTTCTTTGTCTTATTACATTTTTGCTCCTTAAWTAAAAACAGTTTAAGTCATAAAATCCACATTTATGAATGGGGAAAAACTAGTTTATTAAGCCCCAGAAAGCTTGGGTTAATTTTCCTAGCTTATCAGATGTTCTGAGCTGATGCCTTAATAGCAACCGGCTTGACTTTAAATTCAGCTCTTGTTGCTGCCCATCTAGACTTTGGGGAAGGATTACATGGCAGAGTTCTGCTAATAGCTAATAAGGAGTTCAAGTAGCCATGTAAAAAAAAAAGCTATGGCTATCGTAATTTCTTTAAAAAGCCAGCGTTCCTGGTGAAGTTCTGTGTTGTCAGAGAAGAACAGACCAGAAGTCCTCTTTTGCCCTTTCATCAGCCCCATTTGCAAACCCAGGAGTTCGTTCTTATTGCACAGTGCAGCACCATCCTGAGATGCCTTAGCTGAGACCAAACTAGTTCTCGAGTCTGAGGCGGTTTGAAACTGCATCTGTGTGGCATTGAGAAGTGGTACCAATTAGCTAGGATGCAGCATCCCATTGAGGCAACTATTCATTTTCCCAGATACAATTTGATATGCCTGTTTGCACTATTCTGGGAAAGTGCAGCTGGTTTTCTGGCTGCTCCAACCCCGCAACGGCTACTGCGGCTGCTCCAACCCCCGCRATGGCCACTGTGGCTGCTCCAACCCCTGTGATGACCATTGCGGCTGCTCCAACCCCTGTGATGGCCACTGCGGCTGCTCCAACCCAGGCAACAGGCACTGTGGCTACTCCAACCCCGGCGACAGGCACTGCAGCTGAACCAGAGGACCAACCTGTGATGGTAWCAGTTGCCCCTATACATAGGAAGAAATCTTGGAAGCGGAAGTCAGCTCATTTAGAAAGGGATGATGGAAAAGCAGGGCCATCACGAGGAGGGGAGGAGGAAGAGGAAGAACTCGTAAGCGAGACGGAAACCACCCGATCCCTATCCGAGTGAGTTGCGAGATATGCGAAAAGATTTCAGCCATCGTCCAGGCGAGCATATTGTTACCTGGCTGCTCCGATGCTGGGATAATGGGGCCAGTAGCCTGGAATTAGAGGGTAAGGAAGCCAAACARTTGGGATCCCTCTCTAGGGAAGGGGGCATTGACAAAGCGATTGGAAAAGGGGCACAAGTCCTCAGCCTCTGGAGGCGACTCCTGTCAGGCATGAAGGAAAGGTATCCCTTCAAGGCAGATGTTATATATCACCTAGGCAAATGGACCACTGTGGAGAGAGGTACCCAGTACCTGAGGGAATTAGGTGTGTTGGAGGTGGTTTACAGTGACCTGGACGATGAGCGAGCATCCAAAGATCCAGATGAAGTCCAGTGCACGCGACCCATATGGCGGAAGTTGGTCCGGAGTGCACCAGCGTCATATGCCAACTCATTGGCAATACTGTCCTGGAAAGAGGAAGAAGCACCAACGGTGGATGAAGC